>LR738710.1:911088190-911114996 GCA_902687465.1 Secale cereale
GCGGTGAGGGAGAGAGAGGCGTCGGGGAGAGAGGGGCGAGGGCGTCGGCGGTGAGGGAGAGAGAGGCGTCGGGGAGAGGGGGGAGAGATCTGGCGAGAGGGAGAGAGAGGAGGGTGCGGCCGGCCCCAAGTATGGGGGGATTACTAATGGCGCACCGCTGCTATGTGCGCCATAAGTATGTAGACTCTAATGGCGCACCGCCCCCAGGTGCGCCATTAGTATTGTGTTCTACTCACTAGCCCGACATAAAGCTATATATTTCACCTAACCCACTACCTAACAGAACCCCCACACTAGCCCGACTGGTCAGCACTTTGCACACCCACCAGGAGGTCCTGGGTTCGATTCCCAGCCTCCCCAAATTTTTGTTTTGCTTTTAAAAAATGTTGTTTGACACTTATTTGTGTTTAAATATGTTCAAACTTGTTTAAATCATAACAGTAATATTTTTTATAAAAAAGTAATAATTTTTAAAAAAATATCATCAAATTTGTTATTTGAAAATATTTATGAATATGAAAAAATATCATCAAATTTATTATTTTGAATATATCATGGGTCGCCGGCGGCGGTTGAGTAGGGGAATCGAGGGTGCAGGTGGTCGGCGGCGGCGGCCGGTGGACCGGGGGGTGCTCGGCGGCGGCGGTTGAGTAGGGGAATCGAGGGTGCGGGGGGTCGGCGGCGGCGGCCAGTGGACCGAGGGGTGCTCGGCGGCGAGGGGGACCGGATCTGGCGAGGTGGGATAGCGATCGAGATGGAGGGGGGGGTCGAGATCGAGTGTCCATGAAATTTAAAAATATTCATGATAGTTCAAAAAGTGCCCATGAAATACAATCGAGAAATGAAGGGTACGCTTTAAATACAATCGATCTTAGCTAGCTATCTGTTCATAATCTTCTTGCCCTTCTTTTTCGCAAATGGAGTTCTTCTGTGGAACGGACGTCCTTTAGGTAGGGTGGTCCTGCTTCTTCTTGTGGTGTAAGCTGCTACTTCATCATCGTCGTCATGTTCGATCCTCGGGTCGCCGTACTTGTCGAAGTCTTGCTCATTGGCTACTCCATCCATTCTGATGATCTTCCTTTTGCCTCTCCTCACGACAACACGACTGGGCTTTGACAGATCGGTAATGAAGAAGCATTGGTCAACTTGGGAAGCCAGTACCCATGGCTCATTTTTCGCGGTGACGTTTGCGCCCGCGGTCTTGGATTTGGCTTCGGGTATAACCATGGTGGTGAAATACCGGTCTTCTTTTAGGACGCTCTTGGCCCATCTGACACGGAACATCGGGACCTTCTCTCCAGCATAGCTCAGCTCCCAGATCTCCTCGATCCTTCCGTAGTATCTGTCCTTGTCATTACCGGCGTAGGATTCCATCGTTACCCCGGAGTTCTGATAACCATCGCTCTTCATGTCCTTGGCCTCGGTGTAGAATGTGTAGCCGTTGATATCGTACGCCTCATAGGTCATCAGGTTGTGCTCGGCGCCCTGTGACAAGGCGAATATGAGTTGTTCTTCCGCGGAAGAATCATCATGTAAAGGGTACGACAGAAGCTTCTGCTTGAACCAACGCGTGAAACATGAGTTGTGCTCTTTGATTATATCTCCGTCCGTCCTCTGTTGGCCTCGGTCATTGTATGTCTTCTCAATAAAGGTTTTGTGCTGAACCACCCAAGGATCGACCATGTCTATGTGTTGTAGCGCGACTAGGTTTGCTCTTTCAAAGTCGGCGAGTCGACCCTCGAAGTCGACATGCATTTCGCGGCCCTCACGGTGACCCGATCCAGCGAGCCTGCCGAGGTGCCTGTTGACGGGCAGACCAACGGGGTTCTCGATGCCTAGATAATTCGTGCAGTACGAGATGCACTCTACGGTCAGAAAGCCCCTGGCTATGCTTCCCTCTGGACGTGTCATGTTGCGAACGTATCCTTTGATGACACCATTCATCCTTTCGAACGGCATCATGCTGTGCAGGAACGTCGGCCCGAGTTGGATGATATCGTCCACGATATGGACCAGCAGATGCACCATAACGTCGAAGAATGCGGGCGGGAAGTACATCTCAAGCTCGCATAGTATCACCACGATCTCTTCCTGTAGCCTTCTGAGTTGCCTCACGCCAACAGACTTCCGAGAGATGACGTCAAAAAAGTTGCATAGGCCAAATAGGGTTTCACGGACGTGCGCGTCCATGATACCACGGATTGCAACTGGAAGTATCTGCGTCATCAGCACGTGACAGTCGTGAGACTTCATCCCGCTGAACTTCAGCTTCGCCCGGTCTAGGTATCTGCTTATCTTCCCAGCGTAACCGTAAGGAAGTTGTACTCCTACGAGGCAGGTGAAAAACTGCTCGATCTCCTCCTGACTTAGAGTGAAGCACGCGGGAGGGTAGTCATTTCCGGTCTTCTTGGCCTTTTTGCCTTTACGACGACTTTCCGTGTCCTGCTTCGCCTCATCATCATCATCATCATCATGATCATCATATATAGCGTGAAGCTCCTGCCTGATGCCCATTGATTTCAAGTCTGCCCTTGCTTTCGGCCCATCTTTGGTCCTCTCTGGCATGTTGAGCAGGGTACCAAGCAGACTCTCGCACACGTTCTTCGTGATATGCATTACATCAAGGCTGTGAGGCACACGGTGGATCTTCCAGTACGGCAAGTCCCAGAAAACATACCTCGTTTTCCATACCTTCAGCAGCGGCTCTGGCGCCTTTCGCTTCTTTCCCGGCTCTGGCGCCTTTTGCTTCTTTCCCGGCAGTGGGCAATCTTTCCAATTTTTCAACAGCTCGTCTATTTCCTCGCCGCTCCTCGTACGCGGGCGTCCTCGGGGTTCGGTTTCACCATCGAACAGATCCTTGCGTTTTCTCCACAGGTCATCGTCGCGAAGCCACCTTCGATGTCCCATGAACACGGTTTTCGAAGACCCAGGATCTCTATCTAGCTGGCGATACGTTGTGTCATCCATGCACCTGACGCATCCAGAAAATCCGTGGACCACCTGCCCCGCGACATATCCGTAACCGAGATAGTCGTGCACCGTCGTGAGCAGCGCGGCTCTCATAGGGAAATATTCTTTCTTTGCGGCGTCCCACGTATTGGCTGGCGTTTTCCACAGCGTGTCTAGCTCCTCTTTCAGTAGCCCCAGATACAGATTGATGTCGTTCCCTGGTTGTTTCGGTCCTTCAATTAGCATACTCATGTGAATGTACTTCCTCTTCATGCACAACCAGGGGGGAAGGTTGTACATCCACACAAACACAGGCCAGGTGCTATGTGTGCTTCTCTGGCTGCCAAACGGATTGACTCCATCGGTGCTCGCGCCCAGCACGATGTTCCTTGGATCGTTCCCGAATTCTAGGTCTTCGAAGTTCAACGCTTGCCACTGGCTCGCATCCTTAGGGTGACTCAGCATCTTGTCTTTTTTATCTATCTCCGGATCATTTGCGTCATCTTCTCGCTTCTTCTCCTCCCTATCCGCGTGCCAACGCAGGAGCTTTGCTACCTTAGGGTCCGCGAAATACCGCTGCAGACGAGGAGTGATCGGAAAGTACCACACCACTTTTCGAGGAGCTTTCTTCCTCTTCTTGTATCGAGTGACGCCGCACACCGGACATATGGTAGACTCCGCGTGCTCGTCCCGATAAATGATGCAATTGTTCATGCACACATGGTATTTCACGTGCGGTAAATCCAGAGGACACACGATTTTCTTCGCCTCCTCCAAACTGGTGGGGCACTTGTTCCCCTTGGGAAGACGTTCGTGCCAGAATAACATGTTCTCGTCGAAGCATGCGTCGGTCATTTTGTGTTTTACCTTCATCTCCAGAGCCATGAGCGTTACTTTCAGGCGGGTATCCTCGGGCCTGCATCCTTCATACAATAGAGTAACCGTGTCTAACTCAAGTTGATCCATCTTGGCTTTCTCTCGGGCGGCAGCTCTTGCGTTATCGGTCTGCTTGTGAAGCAGATCTTGAATATGAGGGTCCTGCACCCAGCCCACCGATGGTTCAGCGTCGTCTGCTCCGCCGGCATCATCATCTTCATGATCATGCCCGTCGTCTGCTCCGGCATCTTCCTCATCATCTTGTCCTGCATCTTCTACATGATGACTGTGTACAGCATCACCGTCGTGATCATCTCCTGGGGATTCTTCGTCTTCTCGCCCGCCCGAGCCGCGGTGGTTGTCTTGTTGCCCTTCCTCATTTCTTGCCCGGCCCCCATGGACGACTTCGTAGTCATCTTCATCACCTTGCCACCGATAGCCATCCATGAAACCACGCAAGAGCAGGTGGTCCCGCACCTGCCCGGAATCCGGGTCCGCAATAAGGCTCTTCAGCTTGCATCTTCGACACGGACATCTTATCTCCGTCTCGTTCTTTTGAAGCATCTCGGCCTTCGCGGACCTCAAAAACCTATTCACGATGCCTTCGGTCATCGTGCGCACCATGGTCGCCTGCGGGGTAGAGCAAAACGATATTTTAGAACCAAGAAAAAATTTGCCATGACTTTCCCTAAAAATAGGACAAAAATGAATGCTTAATGCCAAAATTCTCACCGAAACGGAAATGAATCAACATTCCGGGAAAATATTGGCAACTATCGCATTTCAAATACCGGTACACCTCCAAACACAAACACATATGCAACACAACAAACATATGCAACACCACAAACATACATAGATCTAGCTAGGCCATAAAAAGTGCATGTGCACATTGTTGTATGGAGAACAACAAAATATAGCTTCCCCCCTTACTTACCTATCAAAACAAGGTAATTTAACCACTTAATTTGAATGAATATATGGTGGAAATGAGGTGAAAAAGAGGAGGGACCCGAGAGGAGAGGAGGTGGAGAGAATGAAGAAGTGGGGGGGGGGGAAGTGAGTGTGGTAGAGAGGCTGTCCAAAATATCTTATTGCTGCCCGCTTACTAATGGCGCACCAACTATAAATGCGCCATTAGTAATCAAGGTTACTAATGGCGCATTTATAGCAGGTGCGCCATTACTAGTTTTGCAAAAAAAAACATACTAATGGCGCACTGTCGCATAGTGCGCCATTACTAGTTTAAACTAGTAATGGCGCACTATGGGACAGTGCGCCATTAGTAGTTTTGTAAAAAAAAGAATAAAAAATATCATTAAAAAAAGAGCATTAATGGCGCACTTTACTGCTGGTGCGCCATTACTAGTTACAACTAGTAATGGCACACTTTGTCTGGATGCGCCATTAGTATGTTTGGACAGGCGCGCTAGTTCAAAAAAAAACTTCTTGATACTAATGGCGCACTCTGGGCAAGGTGCGCCATTAGTAGTTCGAATTCTAATGGCGTATCTGTTGCTGGTGCGCCATTACTATATACTAATGGCGCACTTCTTGTCTGGTGCGCCATTAGTATCAATTCCATCTATAGCCCTTTTCCTAGTAGTGTCACTATCATATCACCGTTACCACTTATCTTTTGTTGCAAGTAAGTATATTTCAGGTGCGGTTGAATTGACAACTCAACTGTCAAAGCTTATAAATACTCTTTGGCTCCCCGTGTGTCGAATCTATAAATTGGGTTATTCTTACCCGCGAAGACTATCTCGATCCCTTACGGTTGAGGGTTATCAAGTACCGTTTTCTGGCGCCGTTGTCGGGGAGCATAGCAATATTTACAAGTCTACTTGAAGTATCCTACCTGCTGCACTTCATCCGCTATGGGTAAGAAAGGAGACCCCAAGGTTTCGATCTTACTATCCACTACAAGAAGAGGTACTGTTCTGAACACTAGTGCTACACTTGATTCACCTTCTGTTATGAGTAAGTTTGCCTCACCACCACCACATGATGCTTCTACTAAATCTGTTACTATGTCCGATACTTTTGATGATGCTTCTACTACTCTTGATGATATTGGTTCACTTGGTTATGCTCTTGAGAAACAGATCGCTGCTGCTGCAAAAAAATCTGGAATTGGAATTCCTGTTATTCGCTACCCTATTGGTGGAACTTATGATTATCCTGATTTGAGTAAACTCTAGGAGAGACTCCTTGATGATGATTACATTATGCTTGATGATGATTTATGCAGAGAACTGACAGAGTTTGCCGACTCTGACCCTGAAGCTATTAAGAAGCTGCTTGAAAAACACTCCTTGAAGAACAAGACTGTTCCTGATCCTGAATTTGCTACATCTCCTATATGCATCAATGATCCTGATTATGATTTCTCTGTTGATCTTTCACTTGTATCTATGGTTGAAGCTGACCCCTTTTATGGCAGAGAAAATGATGATGCTGTTGCACACCTGACCAAACTCACTGAGTTGGGTGGCTTGTTTACCACGAATGAAAAGATACGAAACTTTTATGTGACTAAGCTTCTTCCTTTCTCTTTGAAGGAAGGTGCTAAAACGTGGTATGATGCACTACCATGTGGTTCCATTAAGAGTCCTAAAGACTTAGCTCACTCTTTTGTTGATAAGTACTTTCCTGCTCATATGCAACATGCTGCTTTACAAAGAATTTATAACTTTAAACAGTTGCAGGATGAGCACCTCCCTAAAGCTTGGGGGAGGTACTGTAGTCTGATCCAGGCTAGACCAGGACATGGAGTCCCTAAGAATGAATTAATCAATATATTTTATGCTGGTCTAACTAATGATTCCAGGTCCTATTTGGATAGTTGTGCTGGTTGTGTTTTCAGGAAAAGAACACCGGATGATGCAGAAGAATTGATGGGCAGGATTGCTAAAAACCATGAAGATTGGTCCGTCCCTGAACCACCTCCACCATCAAAGAAGAGGGGCATGCTTGTTCTAAGCCCCGAAGATATGCAAGAAGCAAGGAAGTCTATTAAAGAGAAAGGTATTAAAACTGAAGACGTGAAGAATCTACCCCCTATTGAGAAGTTGTGTGAGCCTACCACTCACCCTCCTATGGTAGAGGTACACTCTCTTTTAGATTTCAACGCAAGTGACATCCCTCATGGTAAGCCTCCTGATCAATGTTTAGATGAGCTTGATAATTTTATTATGAAGCAAAAGTCATTTTAATGAGAGGATACAAAGTCAATTGCATGATAATTCCCTTGCTATCAATATTTTGCTTGACGTTCTAGGTAGAACAGTTAATGATGTTAAATGTCTTGTGAAGCATTTTCATATGGTTCAAACTCAGCTTGAACAAATTTCTAATGTGCAAAAAGATTTGCTTGCTAACAATGCCAAACAAGATGATTTACAGGCCTTCGGGATTAAGACCCGAGGAGGAACTAGCACTCAAGATCCTCTCTATCCAGAGGGGCATCCGAGGAGAATCGAGCAAGATTCTCAAATGCAGGAAGAAGAAATTGTTGGCTCTCCAAAGAAGAAGAAGAAGAAACACAAGGAGGCTGACAATTCCAATGATCCTATTACAAGTGAAGAGCCAGCTGTTGATCCCAGCAGTATATCTACCTCCGATGCTGAGACTGAAGACGGTGCCGAACCTGAAGATAAGGATAAGGAGAAGAATGATCCGCCTGAAGTTCGAGAAGAAGAAGCACCTGACAAACGCAAGAAGTACACTAGAGAAGACTTCGTCGCAAGAAGACATGGGAAGGAAAGAGAACGATGGATACAGAAACCCATGCCCTTTCCAGGTAAGTCTCTCAAATCTAAAGAAGAAGAGCATTACAATAAGTTTTGTGAGTGGATGAAACCTCTTTTTCTTCAAATCCCTTTGACTGATGCTATTAAGTTACCTCCCTATTCAAAATATATGAAAGATATTGTTACTAATAAAAGAAAAGTTCCTAATGAAGCAATATCTACTATGCTTGCTAACTACTCTTTTAGTGGCAACATTCCTGAGAAGCTTGGTGATCCAGGTATACCCACCATTCCTTGCTCCATAAAGAATAATTATGTCAAAACTGCTTTATGTGATCTTGGAGCAGGAGTGAGTGTTATGCCTTTCTCTCTTTACAAGAGGCTTTGTTTAGAGAAACTAATTCCTACAGATATCTCTCTTCAGATGGCTGACAAGTCAACAGCCATCCCGATAGGTATTTGTGAGGATGTTCCCGTAGAAGTTGCTAATTGTTTGATCCTTACTGATTTTGTCGTGCTTGACATGCCCGAGGATGGGAGCATGTCCATTATTCTTGGTAGACCTTTTCTTAACACCGCAGGTGCTATTATTGATTGCAATAAAGGAAAGGTTACCTTCAATGTGAATGATAAAGAACACACGGTGTATTTTCCAAAGAAGACCGACAAGAGGCATGGCCTCAACTCTATAGAAAATATCGAGACCGTGAAGATTGGAGAATGGGACTGTCCACTACATGTGCACCACAAATACAAAACTATTATGGTGGGGACAATGTCCATTAAAGTAAAGGTGCAATGATCACTTCGTAAGAGGTGGGACTTTTTGCTCTATATATCGCCGGTTTGTCGGTAAGACTTGATCAACCTTACTAGTGAGCATGTTTTATATAGGTAAAAAGTTGAGCTTGTTATGTTTTCATTTGTTTTAGCTTTTGTTCTCCTTGCTGTACCAAGTGTTTGTGTTTTTGAAGCTTCACAATACTAATCACTGCTTTAAGTTTTCAGAAAGTTTCGTAGCTTTTTGAACTTCGAAAAAAATTCAACAGTGAAGTTTTCAGAAAAATTCCAGAAAAATTAAAATTAAAATTTCCATGTCGGGAGTGACCCAGAGGCACCTGGGGCTGACCAGGGGGGCCACCAGTGGCCCAGGCGGCCAGCTGGCGCGGCCTGCCCCCTGGCCACGCCCATAGGGCGCCTGGGGCCCACAGGTCCCGCCTCCAGGTGAGTATTCTTCCTCTCTCTCTCTTTCTCCCCGAAAACACGAGTTCTGCACCTGTTCTTGCGTTCTTGTTGTTCTTGGAGGCAATTTTCGATCTCTCTCTCTACAGCCTATCATTCGAGCTGAGATTTTGAACAAATACTCCCTGGTATGTAACTCCTCCACCCCTCCAATTAGATTTTTGGTTGGTGGCTTCATTTGTGAGTATTTAGTAGTTCTTGGTGCTGTGTAGATGAGCTTGCATGCATGTGTAGAAATTTATTTTCCAAGTTTTGATGCAAGTTTATGCCTTAGGTAAGTGAGTTGAGTAGTTTGCCTTAACCCACTTTGTTTAAATCCTTGTTTTTGTAATTTGCCAAAAATTTCAGAAATGAGTTTGTTAGGAAGGGCAAAGGGGTGGCTTGAGAAGAAGAAACCCGCGCGCTCCGATCGAGTTACTAGAGCCGCAGCTTCACCCTCGACTGCTAGGGTGAGCTACAATGAAGATCATGTGCCCCTAGAGTTGTTGGAAGACACAAATCCAGCACGTGCGATGATGTTCCCATGTGATGAATTCCTTGAAGCTGCAGGAATTAAGGATGAGTTTTATAATCTTTGTGCTAATGCAGGTCTGACACGGCTCGTCACGTGTCGTGTTGCTCAGTATCAAAAACTCACCTCCGGTTTCATTAACAGTTTTAGATATAACCTTGATACTGGTTCCATTGAGTTTAAAATTTACAATAATCTTTTGACCATGCCCTTGGAAATTTTTTGTGAAATAATAGGTGTGCCAAATGTTGGGCGGACGGCGAAGATGACCTCTCAGCCCTCCGAGCTGAGAACCGTCTTTAACTCTCTGCGGCATGGATACGAGGGATATTCATCGGTCAAAAATCTCCAGCATCTTTTTCCCTCACCTCAGGTATTTTGCATATTATGTTGCTAGAGGGGTGTTAGCTCGTGACAACACGAGCAACATTTCTACGCCGGATATTGCTATCCTGGCAACCGCCCTCTCAAGGAGGTTTGATTATAATGTGGGTGCCTTAATCGCTCGACGCCTTGCTATGAACGGTAACAGGGGAGATTTATTTGGTGGCGTTTATGCCACACTTATCTTAGAGTATCTTAAAGGCACCCCACACCCTGATGATAAGCCTTTTACTTATTTAAGTTTTGATCTTGCTGCTATGAAAAGGCATAAGTTTGTTACCATGACTTCTGAGTTTGGTAACCTTGTTTATATCTTGCGTTTCGGAACTACCGCGGAACGCAAGATCCGTCTACCTGCACCTCTTTTGTTTGATTTTTCTCGCAGGAACGGATGGTCCTTTGATGTTATCCAGTTCGATGAGTTCATGGTCCAGCATCAGTTTCATAACCCCATGGAGGGGGTTGTGCCCGACGAGGAGGAGCACGGTGAGTTACCACCTTTTCAGGGGGAGACCGTCACCCAGTTTGGTGAAGGGTCTTCCTCTGCTTGGAGTGTGGACCCTTCTTCGTGGGAGTATCCGAGGACTTCGGTGTACGCGCCGGAATCCTTATATGACCCTTGGACTCACCAGTACCACCCCGGAGCAGGAGGCTCCTGGGGGCAGTAGCTACTACCAACTTAGGCCAAAAGCCTAAGCTTGGGGGAGTACGTGCCCTTCTCACTTTTCCATTGTATTATACATATTATTTTTGTTCGCTTTGATCTTTTCGAAGTTTTTGCCTGTTCTTCTTTGTTCTTTCTTTGCAAAAACAACAAAAAGATTTTCTCTTTCTTTTGCTTTCGTTCAACCTTTGAAAAAAAAACCAAAAAGATTTCCTTTCTCTCTTTAGTTTGCTTTGTTTTCAGAGTTCAGCTCGAATCCGTGATGGCATTTAATTATATTTCCTACGTTCGATCGTGCAAGTGACAAGGCAGTAATGACGAAGATCGACGGAAGGGAAGCAACAAGGAAAACCGGTATGAACTCTTCTTGTTTCTACTTTTGTACATATGCCTGTACTTATGATCTAGAGACCAGCTTGTAGCGACATAGTGCTATGTTTACAATGCTTTCCCAGTGGTTCATGCTTTCCTTGTAGCTAATCTCAAATAGCTAAAGTATATAATGTGTTGTTGAAATGATTTACATGCATTGCATTGTTCATAGTTTGGTATACTAAGGTGGTATTTCCCTTTGGAGAATTCTTGGATTGACTTGGCACATGTTTACACATGTTTAAGACTAAAAAGTCTGCTTTGCCTTGATGATCTTTGAGTATCAGAATAGTTATATCACTTTCATGCCCAATTCAATGTTGCTTTGTCGCTCTGCATGATTATGACCGTTATTGCTCTCTAGTTGGTCGCTTCCCAGTCTCTTGCTAGCCTTCGCTCGCACTAATCGGAATTCTGCTTGTGCATCCAAATCCTTTCAAACCAGTTATTCCATATGAGTCCACCATACCTTCCTATGCGGTATTTACCGGCCATCCTAACGAAGACTTTCTTGTACCATCTCGAAATTATTCAAATTTACTCCTGTTTTGTGCCGCTGTTTTAGCTCATGAGGAAGTAGTAGGTAATTCATGATCTTCTTGTGTTGGACATGTTTTATCCCGGGATTGCATGTCTAAACTGCAAACCCCTAATACGAGGAGGGACTGGCATGAGTGCGCCCAGCTCACAAAAGATAATCACAACCAACAAACCCTCCTTCACGCTTTGTTTATGAGAAATCAGAAAACTTTGGCAGTGATAAACAAAGGAGAATAAGGGGATGTGATCGTCCCCATCTTGGGAGCCGTTCCTTGAAACATGTCTAGCATAAGAAGTGATTAGGTTGTCTACTAGCATTCGTTGATGAAATATGCACCTCCCAAAATCATTTTTACCTCTGTTTTCAAAACCAAGAGCTCTGGTACATGTTTAGTCTTTGCTTCCAACCACGGGTTTTCAACCTCGCCATCAAATTCCACGGTTCGAGAGTCTCCACCTTCTTTCTTCAAAGCACCAACTAGGAGAGCATAATTGTCATTCTGAGTGTAATGTGCATTGTCCCAAAGTATTACATTGTCTTCTGCATGCTTGTGGTATTATTTATTCTAAAATTCTTAGTTGTAGTCTCCTTTAAAACTCTGGAGGAGTTTCTGCATTTATGTTTTGCTTTACTCATGGAGGCTAGCGAGATACCACTCTAGTATGTTCAAGCTATGTGCAATGTAATCTTGTCTTGATTTTCAGTAGCATATTATTTACTTTTAGTTATTTGTGATTGGTCACTTGAAAGAAGGATTGCTTCGTGCATTGTCCTCATAGCATTGCTTCAATACTTGCTAGACTCTTTTCGGAGTACATGCTTATATACATCTAATGAAGCAAAAGAGTTTGTCAAAGTTTTCTTTGTCGCGTCCAGTTCGTTGAACTGAATTGCTTGAGGACAAGCAATATGCTAAGCTTGGGGGAGTTGATACGTCTCAAACGTATCTACTTTTCCAACCACTTTTGCTATTGTTTTGCCCTCATTCTTGCATGATTTGAACTAAACTAACCCGGACTGATGCTGTTTTCAGCAGAGCTGCCTGTATGGTTTTATTGTGTGCAGGAAAATGGATTTTTAGGTGCCTCATAAAATTCCAAGAAAAATCACAGAAAATCCACGCACCCGAAGGGCCATTGTGCCATAAGTGGGGCCAGAGGGCAGCCAGGGGGGCCCCAGGCGCCCTGCTGGCGCGGCCCCACCCCTGGCGGCGCCGGGAGGCCGCCTGGGAGGGTCATCCCCCCTCTGGTGCCCTACCTTGGCTCGTATTTATTCCCGTGACGAGAAAACCCCAGAACAGAAGTCGTTTTTCCATTTTCCGTCGCGGAGCCGCCGCCACCCTCTGTTCTTCTTCGGGAGGGCTAATCTGGAGGCTGATTTGGCCTCCGGAGAGGGGAGATCATCGCCATCGTCATCATCATCACCACTCCATCCTCCCTCCATGACTTCTCCTTCCATGTGTGAGTAATTCCCTGCTGTAGGCAAAGGGGATGGTAGGGATTGGATGAGTTAGATCATGTAATAGTTTATCAGATTGTTGGGGGCATGTTGCCTATCATCTACTTTGGTGTTTATCATCTTTGCTTCAACTTGTTGCTCTTAATGCTTGTCACTTAGGGCCCGAGTGCCATGATTTCAGATCTGAACCATGTGTGTTTGCATGAATATATTTGTGTTCTTGATCCTATCTATGAGTTGTTTGCACCTATTATGGTCCGGAACCGGCGATCCCAAAGGTGACAGCTTGGGACACCAAAGGGGATGGTCCATAATTTGAGGATTCCATGTATCCATTGAGTTTATTGCTTTGTTCCGGTGCTCTTTGACAGGAGTACCTTAATCTCCATAAGTTCCTTTTGGCCCCGTTCGTAGCGGGATGGTAGGACAAAAGATGTTGTGCAAGTTCTTATTGCAAGCACGTACAACTACCTGTGGGATACATGCATAATATTTGATATTTGCCAAGATGATCATTACTTTTCTGTGTGCCTTGCCCCAAGTTAGATTCATGATGTATCTCATCCATGCAGCGCCCAACCATCCATCTCCCTAGCCTACAGTGTTTCAATCCTGCTGGTTATTAGTTGTTACTTTTGCTGTTTACTTTTACTGTCACCACCATCACTATCATATCACCGTTAACACTTATCTTTTGTTGCAAGTAAGTATATTTCAGGTGCGGTTGAATTGACAACTCAACTGTCAAAGCTTATAAATACTCTTTGGCTCCCCGTGTGTCGAATCTATAAATTGGGTTATTCTTACCCGCGAAGACTATCTCGATCCCTTACGGTTGAGGGTTATCAGGCGGTCCTCCCGGTGGTCGTTGGGTCGTTGGAGGTGGAGGAAGTCGCCGGCGGCGAGCTCCGCGGCGTAGGAAGCTTCGATGGATTTAGGGGCCTGGGCTGTGGTGGTTCCTGGCTGCGTCTGAGAGGCTGGGCAGCTCCACACTATCAACTGGAGTCGAACGGTGGAGTCGGGAGGGCAGGGGAGGCTTTGGGTGCGCCGGAATGGACTGGAACGAGGCGGCGGCCGAGCTGACCGGAGATGGGGAAGACGGCTTTCCCCTGGCGATTGCGGACTAGGGGATCTTAATGGGGGTGGCCTGAGGCTGCCTACGGGCTTAGACGAGCTCGGGGGCTTCTTAAATAGCGCAGCCACGTCGGTTCGCGGCGGCCGTGGATAAGATCGCCGGCGACCGCCATTCTGTAGCAGCAGAGGGACGTGGCGGCGACGAGCGCCTGCAGACAAGCTTGCGGATGAGCTTGAGTTTCTCCAGGGGGCAGCTGGCGAGCGCTAGTGGCTTGGGCGGCGCCGACCACGGCAGAGGTCCACTATGGCCGCCGGCGTGCCGCCAAATGAGCTCTGACGGCGGCGCTGTGGAGTTCCAGGGGCAGCTTGGAGTGTTCTGGTGAGTGGATGAGGCTGGGGTGTGGCTCTGCAGGCAAGCTAGGGCCAGGGGCACGACGCGGCGGCTCGGGCGCACGCACGTGCAAAATGCACGCTCTGGGCGCGCCCAGCGCACGCACACCATGTGCTCTATGAAATGCCAGCGCATGCTAGAGGGCATATGAGAGGCTGGGGGTTAGCAGGCTTGGATTAGGGTTAGCTATGAACTTAGTGGACATGCTGGTTAGGTAAAGCAAGCTGGTCCAATACACAGTCCAGAAACTATGTCAAAATTGACCATGCACGCAAGGTGCTCGACAGAATGCTATGAGCCTCTAGGCCTCTCTTGGGGTGGCCAAAAACTCCAGGTTGGGGTCTCTTTGGATGGTAAAGAGGGTGGTAAGGTCAGTTGGCCAATTTGAGAAACTTGTTAGTGTAAGTTTTGCAAAACTCCAGTTCTAGACAGAAGGAAAAAGGCATAATTGCATGGACCAAAAATGACACAAGCATGAAAAAGCTTATGGCCAAAAGAGCAAGTTAAACTAGGGTTGTAGTAGGAAGTGACAATCTGGACCAGAGAGCAAAAGAGGGTGTTTTTCTCAACTTTTCCAAAGAACAACAGAGGATTTTTGCATAAAAGTGATGTAGGGGCTTCACCTGACATCCCCAAATTTTGGTGGAATTTTTGAACAACTCCATCAAAGGGTTGTAGTGCAAAAAGGGGCTCTAGAAGAAAATCACTTTAATTAATAGAGCTTAGGTAGAAAATAATAATGCAAAAGAACCTACTGATAGAGAGATTGTTTTTGTTGGTTAGGGCAATTAAGTCCAAACAACATACTAAATATTTTTCACTAGGGCAAAACTCCATAATATCAGAAGAAAGGAGGTTCTGATAATTCAAAGAAAACCCAGAGAAAAGAACTGTTGAAACTCCTGGTCAAAATTTGCATTATTAAAACAAGGTCAAATTTTTGGGGTGTTAGAGGTTGCCTTGGTTGTCGATCAATGAGCGCCATGTACCAGATTTCATTCCCCGCCTGCCACTTGTTCAACTGCTCCGGCTCGATCATGTCCAGAGCGTGCACTTTATTTGGTCGAACACCTTGCAGCATCACCATGTCACCATTGTGCTCGAATTTCAGGGTCTTGTCGCACCAGTGGCAAGTCATGGGGCTGAACTGCTTAAGCCAATCCATGCCCAACACTCCATCGTAGGCTCCGAGGTCCAATAGACGCATGTAGGTGGCGAACGTATGCCCCTGTAGCCACCACTTTACAACTGGAACAAACTTGTCGCAGAGCAGCCGCTCGCCATTGGCCACCCGGACGTCGACATCGGCATGATACATCTCCAATGTATCTACAATTTTTTATTGTTCCATGCTATTATATTATCTGTTTTGGATGTTTAATGGGCTTTAATATACACTTTTATATGATTTTTGGGACTAACCTATTAACCCAGAGCCCAGTGCAGTCTAATTTTTTTTCCTTGCTTTTGAGTATCGCAGAAAAGGAATACCAAACAGAGTCCAATTGACCTGAAATCGCACGGAGGTTGTTTTTGGACCAGAATGAGCACGAGGGTGGGGGCGCACCCTACCCCCCTGGCCGCCCCCCTATCTCATGGCCGCCTCGGGGACCCCCTGACTTGTTCCCGACTCCAACACCTCTTATATATACCCAACTTCTAGAACATAACCTAGATCCGGAGTTCCGCCACCGCAAGCCTCTGTAGCCACCGAAAACCAATCTAGACCCGTTCCGGCTCCCTGCCGGAGGGGGGAATCCCTCTCTGGTGGCCATCTTCATCATCCCGGCGCTCTCCATGACGAGGAGGGAGTAGTTCACCCTCGGGGCTGAGGGTATGTACCAATAGCTATGTGTTTGATCTCTCTCTCTCTCTCTCTCTCTCTCTCTCTCTCTCTCTCTCTCTCTCTCTCTCTCTCTCTCTCTCGTATTCTTGAGATGGCACAATCTTGATGTATCGCGATCTTTGCTATTAAATTTGGATCTTATGATGCTTCTCCGCCTCTAGTAATGGATTGAGTTTTCCCTTTGAAGTTATCTTATCGGATTGAGTCTTTAAGGATTTGAGAACACTCGATGTATGTCTTGCGTGGGATACCCGTGTGACAATGGGGTATTCTATTGATTCACTTGATGTATGTTTTGGTGATCAACTTGCGGGTTCCATGACCTTGGGAATCTATGCATAGGGATTGGCACACGTTTTCGTCTTGACTCTCCGGTAGAAACTTTTGGGCACTCCTTGAAGTTCTTTGTGTTGGTTGAATAGATGAATCTGAGATTGTGTGATGCATATCGTATAATCATGCCCACGGATACTTGAGGTGACAATGGAGTATCTAGGTGACATTAGGGTTTTGGTTGATGTGTGTCTTAAGGTGTTATTCTAATAAGAACTCTAGGATAGATCGAACGGAAAGAATAACTTTGTGTCATTTCACTACGAACTCTTGAATAGATCGATCAGAAAGAATAACTTTGAAGTGGTTTTGTACCCTACAATAATCTCTTCGTTTGTTCTCCGCTATTAGTGACTTTGGAGTGACTCTTTGTTGCATGTTGAGGGGTTGTTATATGATCTAATTATGTTAGCCTTGTTTAGAGAACTTGCACAAGTAAAAGTATGAACCCTAGGCCTTGTTTCAAAGCATTGCAATACCGTTTGTGCTCACTTTTATGATTAGTTACCTTGCTGTTTTTCTATTTTCATAATACAAAAACCTACATCTACCATCCATATTGTACTTGTATTACCATCTTTTCGCCGAACTAGTGCACCTATAAAATTTACCATTGTATTGGGTGTGTTGGGGACACAAGAGACTCTTTATTCTTTGGTTGCAGGGTTGCTTGAGAGAGACCATCTTCATCCTACGCCTCCCATGGATTGATAAATCTTAGGTCATCCACTTGAGGGAAATTTGCTACTATCCTACAAACCTCTGCACTTGGAGGTCCAACAACACTACAAGAAGAAGGTTGTGTAGTAGACATCACGGCCATTGGTGAAGGAGACGCGCCGATGTGATGCACGAAAGACAAAGAGATGAAGCTGTGCATGCTGCCGGAGTCGACTAGCAGCAACATGACCTGGTTGCCGACCAAGCGCGGAGGCGGATCGTGCGCAGTGCATCACCCCCCGAGACGGCGTGCGTCGAGATTACGCGGCACTTCGGCTCGGCTGCTGATTGCGGTGGCTCCTCCAAGGCTCCAACAGTTCCAGGGCGTGGATCCTGTCGTCGGAGAGCACCTCACCATGGTCGCCCATGTGGATGGTGAGCAGCTGTGTTGGTTGCTTACAACGATGGTCGCGGGAGTAGCGGTCGTCGCACTTGAAGCATAGACCATGTGCACGCTGGTGGTCGCGTAGTTGTCGTTCACGCGTGAAGTCGTACGCCCCATCGGCCAGTCACGGGGCGGCCATTGGCCGCGTCGGTGGTGGAGTCAGGTGTGGCGGCGATCGTCCAGCAGGAAGGATGCGTGGTTGCGCCCGATGCATATCCAGGTCATCCTCCAGGATTCTGGCGAGCACCGAGGCGCGTGTAATGCTGGTTGGCGCCTGGAGACATATTGCAGCTCGCAGATGATCCCGTAGGCCGAGAAGAAATTGTGTGACGAAGAACTTGGTGCTCAGCGTCGCGTCCAGTGCCAACAAGTGGTACATGTGCCCCTCGAATGCGAGCATGTAGTCCGCCACTGTACCGGTTTGCCGTAGCTGGAGCAGCTTGTGCATCTCCAATTCGAACTTGTCGGGGCCAAACTCGTCCTTGATCGCGGTGTAGAAGGCGGCCCAGGTGAGCGCCTAATGTGCTTGTCGAAATGCCTGGTGCTAGTGTGCCGCGTGCCCCTCGATGTAGAGCAAGGCCGTGGTCACCCAACTGTGAGGAGGAACGCGGTACAACTCGAAGTAGGTCTCGTACCAGTCGAGCCACAAGTACGGTGCCGTGCCAACGAATTTGGGGAAGTCGTGCTTGGGCAGTTTGACGGCGTAGTTGTCGCCGGTCGTGTCTTGGCGCTGGTCTTGGTGAATATGTTGCACTGTGCCGTAGATCGACGTCAGGGGCGCATTGCGATGAGGAGCAGCCCGTTGTTGGCGAGGCGGACAGGCGGCCCATGCATCTCCGATCTGTGTGGCTGCTCGGGTGGTGTGATGGAGGAAGCTTGTGGATCGCCCTCCTGTGGCATACGAGGCTAGTGGTGCGGGGATGGCGGAGCCGGCGGCCTGGGCTGCTTGCACTGCTGGCGCACCTCGCCGACGTTGGACTGCATCAGATCCATCTGCGTGCGTAAGTGGGTAAAGTCACTGGAGACTTGCTGGTTGAAGGCGAGCTGCACTTCCACCTGCTTGTCAGCGGCGATCTGGCTCATCTCGAACCGCGCCAGGAGCGACTCCAACAGCGATTTAGTTTCTCCCGAGGTTTCCGACATGGCGGCGAGGATGTGGCGAGTCTGAGCGGAAGGCTTGGAAGATGGTGTCGTCGCCACGCTCCAAATCAGATCAACCTTGCCGGGGATTTCGCGCAGATCACCAGGGTGAATCCGCACCCGCGGCGGTGGGTGTTACGATCCGATCAAGAGGATAAGAGGACGGACTGGGCTGGAAAGTTTGTGCGGGAAACTCGAAGAAGGCTCTGAATACCAGTTTGTAATGACCCACTGCTCCAAAGAATCGATAGAAGGGAGGAGATGAGATCGGGATCCAAACTCTATTTGCTTGATGAATAAGAAGGTGAGAGGCAGAGAGGGAGGTGAGATTCAGAGAAGGAGGAAGAAGTCAGAGTTCACATACATCACACATGCCCTCTCGGTGCAACACACACACACACTTATACATCCAGACGCACCCTGCCCTATGGGCCCTAGTGTGACACAAATAAATAATACAGTAATGAAAATTAGCTTGATCAGCTTTCTCACATGCACAGAAAAGGCAACATCCACTGAACCTTGTAACCAATAACCATGATCACAATAATGAACTAGCAAGCATCAGACAAGTTGTGTGATCGTGATAACTAGTAATAACTATGAAGGGAAGGAGGTAACTGGGATGCAACAAAAAGTTTACCACTTGACACTATCGGTGTTGATAATAACGACGATGGGAAGTTGTAGTATACGTGTGACTGCAGCGGAATGAATCACACACCCTCTCAACCTGGGATGTATCGACGTCCCATGTGAAACACCCTGCCATGATCGACGAGCTTCCCGAATAAAACAGGAGCAGGTGCCTCCCCACTACACCCATGAGGGTGAACCCAGAATTCAGAGAGATTATCTTCTCCATCTGAAAGCCGGCGGAATTCCCGCCATCCTTTCGCCAAACCATGTAAATACGGGGAGACGTGTCAGGTTTAGGCACAAACATCACAGTCGCGCCTTGGCCTGCCTCCGCAATGGCCACGCCAACACTGAAATCTATGACATAGGACGGTTGCTCAGCCATGGAGAACTCCATCCTCCGGATGTCAAACACGGGCATTTCCTCATTCGATTGTGAAACCCAGTAGAAGCAGCAATGGGCGTAATAGCGCGACAAATACATTGTTCCGGATAATAGGAAGTCAGGTAACATCTCATCCCAAGTCGGTGATGCAATGGCTCGCCATTGCCCTGCGCCGGAAGAGAAGCCGAATGTCACTGGCTTAGACCATCTCCAGCCGCGCACCAACCGCCCTAAGGTATTTTTTAGCGCCAGCGCCCGAAAATAGGCCCAGTCGCGCCCCCAGGATCTCGTTTATCACCGGTTTGGGGCAAAAACATAGCCGGCGAACCCGAGCCTAACCCAAGCCCCCGGGGATCGCCTGGGGGCGCCGGCCGAAGCGAAAAGGCGCGTGGGTCCTCTCTGTCGGCGAGAGAAGGCCCTTTTCCCGCTGATCCCACTTCTTTCCCCCTTCCGTTTCCCTCCATTCCCCCTTTCTCCCACCATTCTTCTCCCTCACTCCTCTCCATCCGGCCGCCATGCTGATGAAGAAGTACGTTACCCCTCGCGCCGCTACCGATGCCACAGCTACCGAGCCGAAATAGAGAAAGCAGAGGGTGCCGCCGTCCAAGCCCCCGGGCATGTCTAACACCGACTGGAAGGCGGAAGTTCAGCGCGGGAAGGGCAATCACCGCTGACCTGCGGAACAGGGCCAACGCCAGGAAGGCCCGGGACAGGGCGGCGATGGCGGCCGTGGAGGCTGCGGCCGTGGCGGAGCAGGCAGATCGCACGGTGGAACAAGCGGAGGCATCTCGCGCGGGGATGATGAATCCGCCCGTCGGCCATGACCCGTACGCGTCCTGGAGCCAGCAGAGTGTCGGGTCGCCGGCCAGCTTCTCGTCGTTGCCATGGGGGTGCATGCGCTCGGCTGGCTACGCCGACGGCGACATGCATGGCGGGTTCAACCCCAACATCACCTTTCCAAATGGCCACCCGACCCAGCGCACGCCCTCACCCGCGTTCACCGGCGTCCAGTACCCCCCATACACCTACTCAGCGCCGGCCTACGCATCCTCCCCGACGCCACCTCTACACCATGGCGCGGTGCTCTTCTCACAAGCCTCCTCGTTACATCTCAGCGACCCCGACGCGGCGGAGGCCGTAATGGACGACATCATCACGACCGGCTCGGCCACCGCCGCCGCCTCCCCGGGTTCACAGCCCAAGAATATGCATTGGACCTCAACGGCGACATTAACTGCGAGCTCGACTACGGTGAGGAGGAGCCAGAGGAGGAGGAGGACGAGGAGGAGGAGGAGGAGGAGCTGACCGGCGACGCCTGCACCGGCGAGGAAAGGGAAAAAGAAAAGGCGGGCGGCCAGGACCGGCGAACCGCACGTCAAGAGGGTGTCCAAAGAAGACGAGTGCCTCGCCGAAGCATGGAAGATCGTCTGCCTCGAACCGATCACCGGCATGAACCAGAGCGTCGACACATATTGGGAGCGCATCAAGTCGGAGTTCGATAAGTGCAAGCTGGTCGACCCCTACTGCGTCAGTGTCCACATGCAGCGCGGCGCGAAGGCCATGGCAAATCATTGGGCGCTCATCCAAACGGCATGCAACAAATGTCATGGGATCGTCGAGGAGATCACGGCTCGGCCAGAGAGAGGTGCCAACATCGAGGGTCAGGTATGACGCCGGTCTATCGCTCATTCTTTTGCCATGTGCGCCGCCGACACTTGTTCCTCGGTGCAGATGGTGCGAATGTTCGCCATGTATCGCCAGGACAGCAGCTCCGACCAGGATTTTAAGTACCTCCACGTGTTCTCCCGAATCGAGAAGTGTGAGAAGTGGGAGGAAGTTCGGCGCACCCTCGCCATGGCTAAGGAGACGTACAAGCCGGACGCGTTGACGCCGGGCGCGGCCGATGGGCGTCCGAACGGCAACAAGCGAGCCAAGTCGGCGAATGACGCCGCGCCGGCTACCGCGCGCCTGCAAGAGTCCATCGACCATTGCATCACTGACGCCAAGACCCGCGCCAGCTAGAGGGAAGAGAAAACCGAGGCGCGATGGTCGGCGATGATGACGAACAACGCCGTCAAGCTCGACCTGCTCTGGACCAACGTCGCCACGAAGAAGAGGAACACCGACCTCGCTTTCCTGATGGGCGGGGCGGACATGTCGGCGATGGACGAGCATGTCAAGGCGTGGTACCTGGCGGAGCGAGGCCTCATCCTGAACCAGATGTCGTCGACGACGGCGACAACTCCCACGCCGACCCCAACGCCGCCCGCAAGCCCGAACGACACCTCCACGACGGCTAGCACAGAAGCCGCGTCGACGCCGACCAGTCCGCGCACTCCGACTACCATCAGTCTGACGCCGGAGGCCGACGCCGCCGTTTGATGCATTGCTTTACGCGTCCTTTCTTTTGAACGCCGAAATTGTTATTTGATCGCCGAACTGTGGCAAGGTGATCGCCGATCGCTGAGACTTTGTGGCGCTGATCGCCGAACTTGTGGAGGGAATGGGGGCAGCACCTGGGGGCGTGGCTGTGAGTTAGATCGCCCCCAGGTCCTAAAAATCGTCGGGCGAGGGTCCAAAATAGCATGGCCTATGCGCTGGGGGGCCGAACGAGTGAAGTTGCTCTTAGACTGGAGAAACAGCGTACAGACCATTCTGAATGACGTCTCCTCCGTAGCAGCCATTGCCTCCTCGTCGCCACCGGAAGGGGCGAGGAAGGAGGCGGCGATGTACGGCCTTTAGGTCCGAAGTTCGCCCACAAGCAAAGAAACTAGGTCACCGGGGATCGGGGGATGCAGGAGAGACTGTCGGTGCAAGGGGTCGCACACCACCATCTCGTTGACGAGGGCTCCCGGCCTCTCAATGGCGTCGTGACGACCGGGTCTGTTGAGGAGGAGGCGGCCGTTGCGGACTTCCCGTATGGACCAGTCCCATGCGGGGGTGGGGAGGAAGGCGAAGGAGAAGTCGGCTGCGCTGGCGACGACGCTAGCCGCCGGCGCGGAGGGGTGAGGTGGGACGGCCGGGTTGAAGCGGTGTGGGTGATGCCGTGGGTCGAGGAAGCCGAGGAGGGGAATTTTTTCGTGGGTCGAGCCGCCATGACCTAAAAAATATAATTTAAAAAATCATGCATTTTTTCAAAAAATACAGAATTTTTAAAATGTTTTTGAAGTTTAAAATATCTTCATGAACTATAGTTTTCAAAATAAAGGAAAATTGAAAAAGAAACAGAAAACAAAAAAGGGAAATTAAAAGGAAAGGAAAAAACGAGAAGGAAATCAATGGAATAAAAGAAGAAGAAAGAAGTAAACCTAATACAAATAAGCAAAAACAGTAAAAAAAAAAAGCACTACCGAACAGCTTTTTTAGGCTAACCCAGGCTGCATTTTATTGCTCAATAATGTTTAGAGGAATACAATGAAATCTGGCTGTGCTTGCATGAATTTCTTCCAGTTTATTGAAAAAGTGTTTGAAATGTATGTGTCTACGATTGGATGGCTGCCTCCCGCATCAGCGTCTGCGGACTTGTCCACTCTCTTCATGGGAAAAAATTACGGGCTGCTGTTGAAAAAGCCCTAACTACTAATACCAAACCTAAATTACTAGTATGTTATCGTCACAGCGACAGAGCGACAGAGCAACTAAGCCCAATCCAACACGAGAAAGTCGTCTCATACACTGGAGTCTTTTATTTAGGAGTATATTAAAGGTCCACTCTGCTTACATGTGAGCTCACGGTTTCCCATGTTAAATATACCCTTGCCAGCTCATCGCTCCCTCCTAAACTACATTATCACCGGCAGGCGAGCCAAACAATATGTAAGGGGACTCGCAGACGGTTGACTAGAAAACAGAGGAGAAAACAGAGCGATCTGCCCGTCCACGACCATTATCATGCCACGGTTGACAATGTCTAACAAAGAGTGAAAGTGCATTGAGGATCGATATGAAAAGAAACTAAGCTGGTGGAAGGGCAAGCTTATGGCATATGGAGGCCGTCTAATTCTCATTAATTCGGTGCTCATGAGTATATATGCCAATGTTTCTCTTGTCCTTTTTTGAGGTACCAGTTGAAGTTCGGAAAAGACTGGACTTCTATCGATCGCGCTTCTTCTGGCAGAGCGATAAGTTAAAACGTCGCTAAATGAGATATTATCTGTAGGCCAAAAGACCAAGGGAGTCTTGGTATTGAAAATTTAAAGGTGAAGAACATATGTCTTCTCAGCAAGTGGCTGTATAAGCTATCTGTAGAGACCGATGCCACATGGGTCCAGATTCTGCGTAATAAGTACCTACATTCTAAAACCTTATCACAGGTGATGGTTCGACCGACTGATTCACCATTTTGGAAATGACTGATGAGAGCAAAATCAGCCTTCTTTCATAGGACAAAATTTATCGTTGGAAATGGTACTACCACGAGATTCTGGGAGGATACATGGTTAGGGGAGATGCCTCTAGCTATCCAATATCCTTATCTCTATAATATTGTTCAGCGTAGAGATGCTTACGTTGCAACAGTATTATACTCCAATTCTCTCAATACTCAATTCAGAAGGACTTTAGCGGAAACCGTTGGGAAGCTTGGCTCCATCTTGTGAGAAGATTGATGGATGTTCACCTTTCTCAATAGCCAGACCAGTTGCACGGGAAACTAACCAAGAATGGAGTGTTTTCGATAAAATCCATGTATTTGGATATTATCAACTCTGGCTCTATCCCTCGATCGATGCATATTTGGAAAGTCAAAGTGCCCTTAAAAATTAAAGTGTTTATGAGGTTTGTCCATAAACAAGTCATTCTAACTAAGAATAATTTGGCAAAACACAACTAGACAGGATCTCAAAGATGTAGCATCTGTGATCATGATGAATCTATCAAACACCTCTTTCTTGATTGCCCAATGGCAATTTTTTATGGTGGTCTGTTCACATAGCGTTTAACATTAATCCTCCGACTACCATCCACACGTTATTTGGGACATGGCTAGATGGAGTAGAGTCAGAAACGGTGAAATTTATTCGTGTAGGAGTATGTGCTTTATTATGGGCAGTATGAAACTACAGGGTCTATTTGGTTTTTAACAGAACAACACATATTCATTTCTTGCAGGTTATTTTTCGGGCCACTACACTGATCCGTATGTGTTCGCTACTCAATCCGACGGATGCCAGGGAGCGTATGGTTACTAGGTCTATCCGATGAGAGACGGTAGCACGGGCTATCTTCAACCGGTTTGGATCGCGGTCATGTAATAGGATAGGTGTTTAGTTTCCAATCAATTTTTATTTCGCCGGTTGTGGCTATCCTATTTCATGTTTTTCTTGCTCTTTGTTAGCTTTTGTACCTTTTTGAGACCTTGAGACTTTGTTGAACATTTTGTTTATTAATAAAATGGCCGCATGCATCGTTCTGATGTAGAGGTCGAGGGATAACCTCATTTTCGAAGAAAAAAACACGAAGCCACGTAACATCTTGTCCCAAGTCGGTGATGGAATGGCTCGCCATTGCCCTGCGTCTGAAGAGAAGATGGATGTCACTGGCTTGGACTGGAGCAGCAGCGTACAGACCACTCTGAATGATGTCTCCTCCATAGCAGCCACTGCCTCCTCGTCCCCACCGGAAGGGGCGAGGAAGGAGTTGGCGATGTACGACCTTTCGGTCCAATGTTCGCCCACAAGCAAAGAGACTAGGTCATCGGGGATCGGGGGAAGCATGAGATACTACCGGTGCAAGGGGTCGCACACCACCATCTCCTTGACGAGGGCTCCCAGCCTCTCAGCGGCGTCGTGACGGCCAGGTCTTTCGAGGAGGACGTGACCGTCACGGACTTCCCGTATGGACCAGTCCCACGCGGCGGCGGGGAGGAAGGCGAAGGAGAAGCCGGCTACTCTGGCGGCGACGCTAGCTGCCGGCGCGGAGGGGTGAGGTGGGACGACCGGGTTGAAAGCGGTGCGGGTGATCCGTGGGTCGAGGAAGCCGAGGAGGGGCGGGGGATGGATCTTGCGGAAGCGTCGGAGGAAGGAGCCTTTGGCGATGAGTCGACGGAAGGAGACACAAACGACGGAGGCGCGGGTAAGATCGGCTGCTGTGGGGAGGCGGAGGAGGATCTCCACCAGGAGCTCATCGGGGATCGCCGGCAAGGCTATCTTCCCGCAGCGGCGACGGCGGATGCAAATGCTGAAAGTGTTGGGAAAACAAGCGATGTTATCTGCCTCAAAACGAAGGCCGAACGTACTGTAGCGAGCACAAGCGATTTTCTTAAGGTTACCTGTACCCTTTTTTGCCCCTTTGTATACTTATCCCAGTTGGGCCTGGTTAAACATATGCAGGCAAAATACCAACATCTGCATGTTGATTGGTTGTCTGCATACCCTCTTCCTCCATCATAGAGCACCTCTACGCGTTGTGTTTGGTTGCTCGCATGGGCGAATCTACTATATAGGCTTTAACAGGCTTGAGCCTGCCCTCCATCCGGATAAATTAGGCCTTAACTGCTCATGATACAGGGCCCACCCGACAATGGCTCCTTTTGGCCCATCTCAGTGCCCCTTGCTTGTTTGAGCCTGCCCTACAATTACCTTCTAGATTCGCTGCTAGTTGTTCACATTGGTTGTGCTCATACTAGTGCACGTTGTTTGGTTACATACACTGGGTATGATTAAGAGTTACTCGGCGGTGGTCGCGGCACCGCGTCTAACACGATGAGCACGGAGTCGCGAGCGAGCGATCCCATCGGAGGCGCAGTGAACTAGTTGCTAGCACCGCCGTCGCTGAGAAAGTCAGTGTGAAGTAACGAATAGGAGGACAGTGATGCAGAGGATGATGGAGAAAAAATGCAGTGTGCGCGCCATGGCAGCCTCAGTGTAGTAGGATGCGAAGGAGGAGACCGGAAAGAACGACAATGACGACATCGCCAGTGTAGTAGGACGCGAGTGAGGAGGCCGAGAGGAACAACGTCGGCGATGGCTTCAGTGTACCAGGACATCGGAAAGGAGACCGAGAGGAAGAACGACCACACGAGTGTAGTAGGACATGGGAGAGGTGGTTGAGAAGAACGTCGCCGCCGATGGCGCTAGTGCAACAACACGCAGGAGAGAAAGACGATGGCGACGGCGCCAGTGTAGTAAGACATGAGCAGGGA
>LR738710.1:911115070-911239194 GCA_902687465.1 Secale cereale
AACGACACCGACGCCAGTGTAGTAGGACGAGATTGAGGAGGCCGAGAGGACCAACGTCGGCGATGGCTTTAGTGTAGCAGGACATCGAAAAGGAGACCGAGAGGAAGAACGACCACGCGAGTGTAATAGGACATGGGAGAGGTGGTTGAGAGGAACACTGCCGCTGATGGCGCTAGTGCAACAAAACGCAGGAGAGAAAGACGATGGCGACGGCGCCAGTGTAGTAAGACATGAGCAGGAAGGCCAAGAGGAACGACGTCGGCGATGGCTTCAGTATAGTAGGATATGGAAGAGAATGTAGAGAGGAACGACGCCGGCGGTGGCGCTAGTGCAACAACACGCGAGAGAGGAGGTCGAGAGGAGTGACGCCGGCGGTGGTGCTACTGCAATAGCATGCGGGAGAGGAGGTCGAGAGGAGCGACGCTAGCGGTGACACGTGTGTAGCAGGACATCGGAGAGGAGACTGAGATTTAGGAGTGTCATTAACATCACACATATGTATATGCACTTTTCACGAGGAAGAAGTTAGAAATGTTGTAATATACTCTTTCCCAAAACTTCTCATACGAGACAAACCCACTGAAATGCAAATATGGATCAGAAATGTGGTCAATATCACGAAGAATAATGAAAGACCGTCTATACCCATATACAAAAGGATGTTTTCATAAGGAAGCCATCGAAGGCTTTCCACAAATTGAGATTTGTCCGTAGAGGGATCGAATTGTATCCGAGGAACGGGGGATACAAAAAAAGTAATAAGAGAAACGCTAATCATCTACGATTGTTGAAACGGAAAATGCGCAACACGAAGATCATTGAAACAGAAAATACGCAACACGAAAGTCGTGTGAAACTATAAGATAAAGTTAGTGGTCAAAAGAAATTTCAAACAGCCGACTGTACGTGACGAATTTGAAAAATCATCCGAAATAGCTCCAAACATGAACATGAAATTGAATATTTACGGTCGACGAAACTTTGAACAGATCGCAAAATGAAACCATAACATCGATATGCATCATTTTCATGTAGAGTTTATCTCGATTTGATGCACTGTGTGTAGATTAGAAAGGACTAATAAATGAACAAGGTTAGGAGTTAAACCGATAGACCACGTGCAAAGTCAGGCACACCTGTGCATGAGAACGAACGAGCCTGCATCCATCGAGCCACCCATGTGGTGCTCACTTTTTTTAAGGGAAAAAGCATCTAGGCTTTATTGCATGTTGTAGATGTTTACAGGAACGGAGTTCACGTTATGTGGAGCTCCCAACCATAAGTGTCTACCGGGGGGAAGGGAAATGCTAAATCTAGCTAGTCTATGCGCTTCAAAATTCGAAGCTCTTGATTCAAAATTAAAGACACACTCACTAAAGCTATTACTATAATCTCTGATCTCTCTAATGATGCTGCCGTAGTTGCCTCCTGCTCCCAGATTGATGTGATTAACCACTTGCTTACAGTCAGACCCAATGAATAGGAATTGCATGCCCAGGTCTTGCGCTAGTGATAAAGCCTCCTCGGAGGCTATTGCTTCCAGTGATGGTGCATCCAGAAGGCCTGCAATGACCAGTACTGACGAGCCCAAATAACATCCATCTCTATCCCGGCAAACTGCTGCTCAAGTACCCAAGTTACGTGCTACAGACACGCCCGCGTTGACGTTAATTTTGACAGATCCCAGCGGAGGGGGAAGCCATTGTGTCTGAGTGCTACTACCTGCTGCTCTTGTTGTTTCATGTGGCTCCTCTTGATATATTTGTTCGAGTTCAGCGATAAAAGTAGTCACAAATAAGTGCGTCGACATGGGGCTTTGATTTATACCTTCATGGATCAGCTTTCGTCCCGCCGTCCATATCGCCCACAAGGTCACAGTAAGCCGTGTGAACTGATCATGTGATAACTCATCCATTAGAGTAAAAGCCAGTTTCTAGCTGAAGGTTCCATTGTAGCCATCATCATGTCCATAAGTACTGGGTCAACCAAAGCCCACACACACCGTGCCATGCAACACTCGACGAGGCTATGTCTCCAGAAATCCCCCATCCCGCAGATTGAGCACCCATGTCTGTCCACCATGTTTCTATGTTTTCGCACATCTTCTGTGGGCAAAGAATGTTGCGCCAATCTCCACAGAAAGACTTTCAGTTTTGCTGGCACAAGAATCTTCCAAAGCGAGGTCCACGATTTTTCATTTGCTGAGTTGTTCGAGGAGCCCGGCCTCTCCTAAAGCCAATCTTCACGCCGTTTCTTCGTTTCCACGATCATCCTGTAAGCTGACCGTACAGTGAATATTCCAGATTTTTCGAAATTCCAGGACCAACAATCCTCCATATTACGAGTACACACCAGTATCTGCATAATTGCTGCTGCATCATGTGGCAAGAAAACATGTCCCAGAACCTCATGGTTCCACCTGGCGTTCGGGACATCTAGAAGTTCTAAAACGAGCCGAGGTGGTTGAGCCACACGTGATAGAAGTGGTCGCATATTTTCCTCTCTCGGTATCCAGTTTGAGTGCCAAATATCAGTAGTAGTGCCATTGCCAATTCGC
Organism: Secale cereale; assembly: GCA_902687465.1. Taxonomy (NCBI): domain Eukaryota; kingdom Viridiplantae; phylum Streptophyta; class Magnoliopsida; order Poales; family Poaceae; genus Secale; species Secale cereale. The sequence goes on from LR738710.1 coordinate 911,117,628, forward strand.
CTGATAAGCCCCTGTTTAAGAGTGTCTCGTCCTTCCACAATTGCTCTCCAAATCTGTGAGGGGTGGGTTCCTAGTGTTGCATCAAGGAAATCACATGCAGGGAAGTACACCGCCTTAAGAATTTGTTCACTTAAAGAATTGGGGTTGTCTAGGATTCTCCGAGCCTGTCTTGCTAGAAACGCAAGATTAAAGATCTCAAGATCTCTAAATCCTAGCCCCCCCCCCATGTACTTTGGCATGCTCATCGTGTCCCACGACACCCAATACGGTTTGCGCTGTCCTCTTTTAGCCCCCCACCAAAATGCCTTGATCATGGAAGTAAGATGTTCACAAAGACCTCTCTGTAGCTTAAAACATGACATTGAGAAAACCGGTATAGCTTGGGCTACTGATTTAATTAGGACCTCTTTTCCTGCTGTCGACATCACTTTTTCCATCCAACCATGGATTTTATTCCACAATCCGTCTTTCAAGTCCTTAAAGGCCCCATTCCTTGAGGCACCCACAGCAGAGGGCATCCCAAGATATTTCTCATTTAACTGCTCATTTGGGACATTCAATATATTTTTCACCATACTTCTCATCTCATTGGGACATCCCTTGCTAAAGTGGATTGATGACTTATCTTTATTGACCTGCTGTCCAGAAGCCTTTGCACAAGTTTCCAGAAGGAGAGACACTTCCTCAGCCCCATCTCGAGTTGCTTTAAAAAACAGCAGGCTGTCATCTGCAAACAACAAATGGTTTCACCGACGGTGTCGTTGTAGCCACTTGAATGCCACTAAGACTAGATGGCTGAACTCTGGATTTTAGGAGGCACGAAAGGCCCTCTGCTGCCAGCAAAAAGAGATAAGGTGAAATAGGATCACCCTGACGGATACCACGAGTTGGTTTAAATTCTTCCAACTTTTGCCCATTGAAGAGAACTGAAAAGGAGATCGAGCTGACCATCCCCATAATTATATTTACCCATCTTTCCCTGAAGCCAAGTTTTAACATTATAGCTGTAAGATAGGGCCATTCCACGCAATCATATGCCTTCATCATGTCTAACTTCAGGGCGCAATGCCTATGTTTTTGAGCTTTGTTCCTCTTCATAAAATGCAGACACTCATATGCAGCAATTATATTGTCAGTGATCATACGTCCAGGAACAAACGCCGATTGCTCCTCAGATATAATTTCCGATAAAATAAGTTTCAGACGATTTGAAATAACTTTGGAAGCCAGTTTATATAGGACATTGCATAAGCTAATAGGCCGAAACTGGGTCAAGAGTGTGGTTTTTTTACCTTGGGAATAAGAACTAGAAGAGTATTGTTGATCTCCTTCGCACTTTCCTGCCCCTCCACAATTCGAAGAACAACCTTTGTAACTGTTTCCCCACATACATGCCAATGTTTCTGGAAAAAAACTGAGTTGGGAAACCATCCGGACCCGACGCCTTAGTAGACCCCATCTGAAATAGAGCAGTTTTGACCTCTTCAGCCTTATATGTAGCGTTCAGTGCCTCAATCATTTAATTTGACACCTTAGCACGTACTGTATCCAACACGGCATCCATACCCTTCACACCCTCTGATGTTTATAAATTGTTATAGAAAAGCTTGGTCATATCTTTCGGGCCTGCCTGGCGAAAAATGGCCTAGTTGAGCATTCTTAGGGATGCAGGCCTAGAAGTGCTTTAAAGCCCGTGTTGTGCAGGCCCAACAGTAAATGCATGCAACTAAACGGGCCAAATCCTTTCCGCGCGGGCCTGGTTGAATCTAATGCAGGTAACCAAATGCGTCCTTAACGCACATTCGGATTTCTGCCGGTTTTCTCAAAAATAAATTAGGTGCAGTAAAAAAAGGTTTTTGAAAGCCATAAGGGAATTCTAAGAAAATGTTAAAAAAAATTAAACAATGCTCTTGAATATAAACAATTTTTTATAATTCCAAAAATGTCCATGTCAGGAAAATGTTCTCAAATTTATAAATAGTTCATAGATTTAACATTTATTTATGTTTTTTAAAATATAATTTAGAAAATCATGCATTTTTTCAAAAAATTCAGGATTTTTAAAATGTTTTTGAAATTTAAAATATCTTCATGAACATTAAAAAATGTGCGTGTATTTAAAAATAATCTGAACTATAGTTTTCAAAATAAAGGAAAATTGAAAAAGAAACAGAAAACAAAGAAGGGAAACTAAAAAGGAAAGGAAAAAACGAGAAGGAAATCAATGGAATAAAAGAAGTAAACCCAATACAAATAACCAAAAAACAGTAAAAAAAAACACTACGGAACAGTTTTTTTAGGCTAACCCACGCTCCATTTTATTGCTCAATAATGTTTAGAGGAATACAATGAAATCTGGCCGTGCTTGCATTAATTTCATCCAATTTATTGAAAAAAGTGTTTGAAATGTATGCGTCTACGGTTGGATGGCTGCCTCCCGCATCTGTGTCTGCGGACTTGTCCACTCTCTTCATGGGGAAAAATTTACGGGTTGTTGTTGAAAAAGCCCTAACTACTAATACCAAACCTAAATTACTAGTATGTCATCGTCACAGCGACAGAGCAACTAAGCCCAATCCAACACGAGAAAGTCGTCTCATACACTGGAGTCTTTTATTTTGCAGTATATTAAAGGTCCACTCTGCTTACATGTGAGCTCGCGGTTTCCCATGTTAAATACAGTATACCCTTGCCAGCTCATCGCTCCCTCCTAAACTACATTATCACCGGCAGGCGAGCCAAACAATATGTAAGGAGACTCGCAGCCGGTTGACTGGAAAACAGAGGAGAAAACAGAGCGATCTGCCCATCCACCACCATTACCATACCAGTATACCACGGTCGACAATGTCTACCGGGGCATCTGGAAAGTGGAATGATGAGCTTGAGGATTTCTGGGAAGAGGAGCTTCTACGGCGGCCAGAAGTACGGATCATCAATAAGTATGCGGTCGTTATGGCGTACATCCGACTTGGCCTGAAAGCCATCGGGGCCCTGGCGCTTTTGTGCGAAATTGATGTGCGTACGATAAATAGTGTGTACGACTTTGTACGAAGTGATCTCACTCATCCGGCCAGTTGATCGAACGGTTGCTGAGCACTGTCGTATGCAAAATCGTACAAATTCGTCGTACGTGTAGCAGTTCTCGCTTTTGTGGGCCACCGTCGTCCTCCTCGGCGGCTTCGTCTCTGATCTGAAGAAGGAAGATTTCGTGACTCTGACCTTGATCGCGTTCGTGCAGGCTGCCGGGTGAGTGCTTCCATCTCGTGTGTGCAATTTTCATCCCCTTTTCCCATTATCAACATTTGCATGCATGCATTGAGGACATGTGAGCCTTCATTGCTTTAGGGGACGCCTGCACAAAGCATTTTTCTCACTGCACCTCTGGGCTGTGTGCTTGCCAAAGTTTTTTTTTTTTGTTTTTTTTTTTGAGAGAGACAGGCCAAAGCTTCTCTTGGTGGACATACTCACGAGATGGTGGTTGTTTCCGTGACCAAGAATATGAAGAACATGGGGAGACGACCCGACCCAGTCGTCTTCGGTGACACGGAGCCAAATTTTGTGTTTTGACCCTTGTAAGGCACTGTTTGTTTGGATTTTTGCTTCTGCTTTTGCAGCTTTTTCACTTTGACCAAAAAGACATAAAAGCTCGTAAATAGGTGCTTTTGAAGCTTTTATGACTTTTGATGAATCAATATAACAATAGTTGGCTCCAAAAGCACATATTTAGGAGCTTTTATGATTTTTTTGCCAAAGTGGAAAAGCTGCAAAAGCAAAAACAAAAGACCAAACAAACAGGGCCTAAGAAAGTTAGGCGGGATCTGATCCTAGTCTTAGAAATATTCATGATCTGACCCATTTTTTCTACCATCATTGTGCCTGACGGTAGGATATAACTACCTACCTCCACAGGGCCTTGACGGTAGGACTTAACTGCGCCGTCACGTCTGTTCGACGTGAAAAATACCCCACCGCCAGGGCCTTTGGCGATAGGCTGCACAACCTTACCGTCAAAGAGTCTGGCGGTAGGTGTTAGAAGGGAGAGATATATTTGGTGGAATAGTTGTTGTATTGCTTGAACATCATGGGCATATATATAGGAGTACAATAACCAACTTGGAGTGCAAAACAAGGCAAGAACAAATCATAGTCTATCCTATACTTCCAAATAATCATATACTCAACATCCCCCTGCAGTCACAACGGTAGCGACGCAGACGGTGAGACTGAAGAAGAATCCGAAGGCAAGCCGACGGACACCCCCCACAGTCGTAACGGTCGATGCATCGTGGAAGGCGTGACTGGAGTGAAAACCGACGAGGTTTCTCAAGCAGGGCAGTAGCCCTTTGTGCCATTGTCGAGGTAGTGGAGAGCGTAGGATGGTGGAGCCGCGGTCGAGGTAGCCATGCGAAGGATGCCGTGGTCAATGTCGAGTCGGAGTAGCCGGTGTCGAGGAAGGCGCCGTAGAGCCGCGGGCACTAGGAGACGCCGAGTTAGTCATAGGCACAATATTGTTGAAGTAGTGGTGCGCCGGGAAGGAGACGTTGTTGATGACGCGTTGCGCCGGGTTTTCCAAGCCCGGTGACACATCGTGGACGAAGGCACGCATCGGTGGTGCCAGCACCGGGCATGCGTAGACGGACGAAGACAAAGTTGACGAAGCTCCGACCAGGCTTGCCAGGCCCGGGGACACGTAGACACGCATCGGTGTTGCCAGCACCGGGCATGCGTAGATGAGGAACCTGCATGAGCTGTACGCCATGTCGGAGAGGCTAGCAAAGAAGGACTCGACGACGGTTGCGGTGCCAATCAGTGCGGGGCCGATGTCGCCGACGGTGGTCGGAGTAGACAAGGTGGTCGAGGAAGAAGACAACGATGCTGGCGACGGGCTGGTGCTTGATGAAGACGAAGGGGGGTGGACGGGAGGCGGCGGCTACAGGGGTAGCGGGAGCGGCGGCCGAATAAGAGCAGCGACGTCGGCAAGGTTAGGAGCGCGGCGGCGATGCTCGAAGTAGGCGAAGAACCCGACAGCATGACGAAGACCGGCGCGGACGGTGGCGTTCCCACGTTGAGGGAGACGGTGGGCCCATACCATGGGAGGTCGATGGGCGGTGACGGCGGATTGGATCGCGGACCACAGCGCTACCGCCCGAAGGGGTGACACAGCGGCGGCGGCTAGGTTAGGATCGCGGCGGCGGTGCTCGAACTAGGCGAAGAACCCGATAGCATGACGAAGACTGGCGCGGACGATAGCGTTCCCGCATCGAGGGAGACGGCGCAGCCCATACCACGGGAGGTCGACGCGCGGTGACGGCGGAGTGGACCGTAGACCGCAGCGCTACGGCCCGAAGGGGTGACGCAGCGGTGGCGGCGGCGGCCAGGTCGGGGCAACGACAGAAAGACCTCGGGGCGGTGGCGGGGACCGCGGTTCGCGGCACTACAGCCCGAAGGGGCGGCGCAGCGGCGAAGCGCGGGGCGGTGCAACCGCGGGGACGGCCTCGGGCGGCGGCGTGGATCACGTGCCACGCTCGCTATGGCCCGACGGGGCGACGCAGCGACGGCGCAAGGGTCGGCGCAACCACGAGGACGGCCTAGAGTGGACGCCTCGGGGCGGCGGCAGACCGTGGGCCGCGGCACTACAGCTCGAAGTGGCGACGCAATGGTGACGCGGATCGGTGCAGCCGCGAGCCGCGGCACTACGACTCGAAGGGGCGACGCAACGGTGACGCTGATCGGTGCAGCCGTGGAGAGAACCATAGGGCAGCGATGTTGCGGCCCTACGTGGCGACGCAACGGCAGCCCGAAGCTCGATCGGTGGAGGGGCGCGCTGAACGATGTCGTTTTTCACGGGACCTGCAGAGGCGCGCGCAACCGACGGGCCAGGTCGGTCGCACGGTGTAGATGAGGTGGATCGCGGCGGCGAGCGGGTGATCAAGCCGATCGTGCGCGAAGTCGGGGACGCCGCTCGATGAAGGCGGGGTGACGACGGAGTCCGAGATGAAGCCGGCGATGATGGACGGCGTGGGAGGACGTACGGATTAGCAAGTTAGCACCGGCACCCGGGCCTCCAAAGCAGTGCCGGCGCCCGAGCAGCGTGGCCCGAGCGACCAATGGAGCATCGGCGTCCAAGCTCGAGACAACCGATGGGCCTGACGCAGCTGGCCCAACGCAGCCGAGGACGAGGCTGACGAGGCAACCCGCAGGGCCGCCGTGTAGACGCGGCGGAGGCGGGTGGCGTGGAGCGATTGGCGGACCGGCGTGCGAGCGACGGCTATGATGGGCCGCTGCATGGCGCGAGGCCGCCGGGTCAGGGCGATGGAGGTGTCCCGGTCAAAGCAGGACGGTGACGACCGGCGTAGATCGACGGGTAGGCGGCACGTGGATGACGGCCGTGAGGGGCTACCTGTCGCGCGAAGCCACCGGGTTGGTGAAGAAACCGGCCGAGCACGCCGGTGTTGGAGTAGAGGCGTTATGTAGATGACAAATGGCGGCGGGCGACGCAAACCGAGTATAGATTGGAGAATCAAAGAGTAAACACCGATCAAAATGACCAGCGGGAGAGAGAAAAACCCGAAGCAAAGGCTCGAGAAAAAGACTCTCTAGGGCAGCTGGTCAACACGACCGGCGGACGAACCCTAGGTACGGGCGGTGCGGCCCCCGGCTGCGGTCATGGAGGCCGACCGTCCTGGGGCGGCGCGCGGACGAAAGCTTTGGGCGGAGGCTAGGGTTTGATCAGTTAGGCTGATACCATGTTAGAAGGGAGATAGATATTTGATGGAATAATTGTTGTACTACTTGAGCCTCATGGATATATATATAGAAATACAATAATCAATTTGAAATACAAGACAAGTGTGGGGACCCCGACTTGGAAGTCGAGATCACCGAATGCACGTGTACAGTGATCCCAGAGATCAATGCTCACTGAACACACAGAAGCTGAAATAACAAGAGTCTTACATCCATACAAATAGTCTTACACGAATTAAGGCCATTATGGCCAAGTCTTACATAGATAGAGCCTCACGGGCTGAATAGCAAATAACTCAAGTAGCGGAAGTCTTCGATAACGGGTAGAACCCATGCCATCTGCCTTAACCCTACAGGCATTCTGACTGGGATAGCGTCCTAGTTCGCATGTTCGTCTCCAAAGAACTCTTCCTCATAATCCTGTTCTTCCATGCATGGCCAATTAAATAATCAGTGGCAAGCCAATGAGTACTTTGAATGTACTCGCAAGCAACCCATGATGTGGTTCAAAGTAACAATGCAATTGAATAATAATGATCAATCTAGCAAGGCTAGAACAAATGTTCTACCATCAAGGTAATGCATCAATAAACTTGAGTAACCTCGAAGACAGGTTACCGATATCAACATGATTCAACTCATCGAGTCAAGTCACCACCTTGACTCATATACACACGCATGGTTTCACAAACATTGGACGTAGCCCAAGAGCGGTTACCCAACTGTCCATGACCGTGGACACGGCTATTCGAATAGTTTGACACTCTGCAGAGGTTGTACACTTTACCCACAAGATCCGGGGAACTTCCGTGTCATCCACGACCCGCGGTACCTCAAGTACCCGGGGTAAGCACCCGGTCATTATCTTTCCTTAGACGACACTAACATAGAGTCCACTCGTTGGTACACGGCCCTCGGGTACAAACAATAGATCACGGGACTTGCCCTAATTTCAATGTCACGCATACCCGAAGGGACCAACGGTGTGTCCGGTGCCCTGTAAAAACAGTCATGACCGTCTATCCAAGCACGACCCCGTCCCGGGAAAGACCTCAAGTCTTCCCGTCACTAGTAATGCGGGCACCATGCTAGTATCGACCTAAGTAATCAATAAAGCCCCGTCCCATAAGGGGTAGTGTGGTTGCACATGTATGGTTGGAATAACGGTCGCAACTTAAACCAATCCGTTTGAAAAACACACACACTTGCCTTGGTACACCACTTCGTTATCAAGTGGTCACCCAACTCATCATCATCATCTCCCTCGGGCATGAATGGCACCCGACGGGGTTTTATGCAAAGACTTCAACCATGAAGGTTCATGTCACATATGCATCACTAATCATAACCACTAACCATATGCAAGTCATCTAGCACATAGCAAGATCAAGATCATGGCATGCATCATATGGTGGAATCAGCTAGGTCACTATCGTAACCCTAACATCACGCATCGGAAACAAACAGGTTCCGAAGAACAAGTGTATCATGGTCAAAGGGCTGCTTGCCTGGATTGGCTTGGTCTTCAAAGTCTTCAAATCCTTCTCCTTCTTCTTCCACAGCAACTTCGTCAAATACGGGATCTGTACGTCGCATAATAACCACGGGAAAATAAGAATACAAACAAAACAGAAAAATCAAAGTGCTCAAAAAAATGTCAACTCATTTTTGTAAAATACCAGAGGGATTTCTAAGATGGGGAAAAATCTTAGTTGGAGTTTTGGAGTAACAGAATAGAATTTATTGATTTTAGAACAGGAGTATTACTGCCCAAATTTGAATTTAAATTTGAACAGTACAACAAAGTTTCATGGATTTGAGTGAAAGTGGTACCATTAAATAGGTTGGAATATTACAAGATTTTAGGAGTTGGAATTATTTAATTTGGACCATTATTCTTTTCTGTAGAAATGTTTAAAACATTTACAGAAAAGAAAAAGAATAAAAAGACCTGTGCAACTGGGCCAGAGAGGCCACAGTGCACGGCCCAGGGCGGTCCAGCCCAGCCGCACGGGAGCCTGCGCGCACACGTCAGGTTTTTAAACCTGACGGGCGGGGCCCGTGGGTCAGTGACAGAGAGGAGGGGGAGAGAGGTGTGGGGATGACAGGCGGGGCCCACCTGTCATCTCCAACCTTGCGGCCACGGCGACGGCGAGCTCACCGGCGAGTTTTCCGGCCACGGCGACGGCAACGGAGGCCAGGGATGGAATCAGCGTCGTGTCGCGGATGCAGGGGTGGTGGTGCGACACGGCGGGGAGGTCTGGTTCACCGGCGGCCGACTGCCTCCGACTGCCACAGAGAGGGGAAACAAGGGGGAAATGGTCAGTGTGGCTCGGTGGTTCTAGATCGGGCAAGAAGAAGAGCGGGGAAGGCCCGTACTGCGGGATCACCGGCGACCCGACGCGGCGGAGCTCCGGTCGATCCCGAGCACTGGGACGTCCTGGGGAGGAGTGGGTGGTGCTGGGAGGCTCAGTGGAGTGAGGAGAGGCTGGTGGTGCTGCTGGAGAGGCTCGGGAGGGGCTATATATAGGAGGTCGACGGGGGCCCGAGGTCCAGTGCGCCGGCGAGCTCCGGCTCGAGGCTACAGCGCACGGGAGGCCAAGGGGATGAGTCCGTGGAGTTCCTGGACGATCTCCACGTCCAGTAGAAGTGAGAGGAGGAGCGGGGGAGCGTCTGGAGCGTGCGCGCGTGCGAGGCAGAGGAGTGGCCGCCGCGGGCGGCCAGCGCGCGTGCGACGACGGCCACTGGAGGGCGCAGGAGGAGGGGGACAGCGCCGGGGAGGTCACGGACGTCGAGATGCCTCGACTGGCGCGAAGGGGAGGCCCGAGGCTGTCGGGGTCAGCGATTGGCCGGAGCCATCGTGCGGAGGTGCACTGTTGCGCGCTCCAGAGCGTGCGTATTGCTGGCATCATCACGCTCTCGCCGTTTTGGTCCAAACCAGCGTGTCCAACAGTGTCTAGCACGTTGAGGAAAGAGTAAAGAAATGGCCTGAGGCCTTGGATGCCCTGGAGATGCTGAGAGAGAGTGAGGAGGCTGGGGACTTGGTGAAAACTTGCTGTCCAGCAAGGTAAAAGAGGGTTTCTACCCCTCAATCATGGAGCTGAGGTGCTGGGGAAGTTACTGGAGGAAGCTAGTAACTCAATGATCATGTGGTAAAAAGTATAGGCCATGGAGAAGAGTAAAAGTGATCAAGTTGGAGGTTTTAGTAAATCTGCAGAAGGTGTTTGATCAGTGTTTGGTCAAGTAAATGACCTCCACTTGACATGGCACTTAACAGGGTTGAAAGACATGAGAAAATAGGGTGCTTCACCAAATTTGGGCTCATTTGAAGAAACTAGCCAATGTAACTTTGGTGAGCCCTAGAAATCAACAGAAACAGTTTCATCTTGATTGAGTCAAGCTAATCATCTCCCCTTGATGCACCACTTGGTGTAGCATCATTATTTGTGGTATTGATCATGCCCACAAAGTTTGAAGCTCCAGATAAAAAGTTGGTAATGTAAAGTTTTTCAAATTTGCATTTGAACAGAAAGGGTTTTGAGGTGATCATATCAAGTTTCTCTATTCAAATTCTTGTGCCATTTGGTCTAGATGCCTTATTAGGTCATTCTAGCATGTGCACCAAGTTTGAGAGCATTTGGACAAGTTTGGCAATGTAAAGTTGCTCAAACTTCAAATATGGACAGAATGGTTATGAAGGGGTTTGAGGATCTTTTCTTGCTTCCCAAGGCATGGGACTTGTAAAGATCAACAAATGTGTCATATATGACATGATAGAATTTCCCTGGAATTTTTGGAGAAGAATTCCTTTGTAAATATTTCAAAAGCTTGAAATATCCAGAAAGGGTTTTAGAGGGTTTAGCCCATTATTATGAACATGACCAAGTGTTGAAACTCTTATATATGGACAATATATGTCCTTTGAGTCTCTCTGAATTTTGGCAAATATTTTTGAAACAGTTAAATAATTTTCCCCTATTAAAGACCATTTCTGGCCTTAAGAAAAAGCTTTTAAATAAAATAGGAAAATAACTTTTAAAATTATACTTTTGTGGTTTCTGGAAGTCCTATGACTACTAGGTCTCAAATAAACCTTTTGAAATAATTTTCTCACCCTAAATCAAGTACTTGCAGTGCAAATCTCAATTCAGGGGTTTTTGGAAAACTAAATTTATAAAATACTTTTTGGCCAAAAATAATTTTGTAAGAAAATACTATACTGTTATATAACACTTGGCATGATCATTGGGCAGAAGTTTTGGGTATGGAGATGAATTCTACAAGAGGTCATAGTTGACTTTAATGAGCACATGAAAAAGCACATGAAGAAAACTCAATTCCAAATAAAAGCCAAATGATGCTAAAAATTTTTGCTGGTCCAAATTTTCATGCTTCAAAGGTACAAATAACATGTTACAAAATGCAGGGTGTGACAACAAGGTAGGACCAAATCCTTCTATACTTCCAAATAATCATATACTCAACAGTAGGCAGTGCATTATAATAGCGTGTTCCTCTGATCATGCATGTCACGAGTGGGATTAGCGTGTAGCAGAAAAGTGCATTTTTCTTAACTAGTACTCCCTCAGTCCAAAAATACTTGTCATCAAAATGGACAAAAAAATGATGTATCTAGAACCAAAATACATCTCGATACATCCTCTTTTATTCAATTTGATGACAAGTATTTTCGGACGGAGGGAGTACTATGTAGGCTCAAGGCTACTAAGCTCCAAATTGACTGTGAAACACGGGTTAGTAGTTGCTCCTAGTAGAGAGATGCATTGATGCATGCGTGCTGAGGCGGGGATAAAAAACAAGCGAGCTCACTGTTGCATGCATGCATGTCTACTCCCTGCTGGATGGATGGTCCAGAGTTTGAACCAGCGAGTCCAGGATTGATGCATGTTGTACATCCTACCGTCATGTTCTTCGGCGGTAGATTTGCACATCCTACCGTTAAAAACTCTGACGGTAGGGTATTTTTAATGTTAAATGGGTGTAACGGTGTAGTTAAGTCTTACCGTCGAGGACCTTGGCGGTAGGAGGTTATACCCTACCACCATCCACCTTGGCGGTATAAAAAAGGTCAGATCCCAATTTTTTTTCAAACCAGGGTTAGATTCGGCTAAACTTTCGTAAAGTCAAGACACCAAATTTGGCCGCGACACGGGGACGCCCTCGCCGCCGCACCTAGGGGCTCTCCTCCGCCGCCCTCCCTCTGCATCACCGCCGTTGGAAGACCGCCGACGAAGCAGCGTTGCGCCCTAGGATGCGGCGGCGGGCAACTCCGTCCTTCCCCGCGGCGCCCTCAGATCCGATCTGGTGCATCTCGGGGGTGCTCCCCTCCGGCTGTTGCGCCTCCTCTGCATGTCTGGTGCGGCTGCCCGGCCTTGGCAGGCGCATACAAGTTCCCGACGGCGCCTCCTCCAAGCTACGGTGCCGGCTTTTGCGAATATGTGTGGCCAAGGTGTTTTTGGTGGGCGGTTGAGGCCTCACAACGGACCTTTGCCAGCATTGCCCTAGTCCCACAACCATGGACCTACGCTCTCAAGGGTCCGTGGCATGCCGACGTCCTCTGACGGCGTGGTCCCGGCCCCAGCACTCCGTTTACTGCGTCCTCTCCGGCCCTCGGCTCGACGGTGCTCCAGCGGCTTCGCCCCCGACAGCTCGCAATTGTGTTCCTATTCCGGTTCCCGGCTTGCCGATGGTGCCAGTCTCCATACCGCCCTCCGAGTCGGCTCTTTCTACCCCCACAACCTTTCCATCCACCTATATACCATGACAGGCCAAAGTTCGCATTTTTCGGTTGCGCCCGGTGCCACCCTCCGACGGCAGACGCAACCCCACCCCACCCTTCCGTTGTGGTAGTCTCTACTAGTGGTCTGACTTCGTCATCTCCGGACGCTCATCTGGTGGCAACGAGATTGCTCGGACTTAAGCTGCTCGGCTTGCTGCTGCCAGTGGTGGCACTTGCGGGTGTTGTTTCCCTTCTTGGAGGCGCCGCCATGGCCTTTATCCACGCCCCTCTTCGTGCACCGGGGGAAACCCTTGGTCCGTTTCTTCAAATGAAATGGCGGCGGCATAATCATGTCGCTCCTTTTCTTGAAGGTGCTATCTTTCTTCCTCGCGGCGTCCCCAGTGTTGACTTTGAAGATGTTTGACGTCTCGACGGTTCTAGGCTTAGTGGGTTTAGGTATGGTTTTTCTTCTATTTGGGTTGAGTATTCCTTGTCTATTCTGGGGACCATACCCACGCAGGTTTGCGCATTACGGGAATCATCGAAAATGCCTACGGTTGAAGATATGCCTACGGGCCCCGTAGGCATACTGCGAGCTAAGCCGACGGCCCAACCGGCACCGTCGGCAAATTCCGGCCGTCGGCAAACCTAGATCTATGCCTACGGTGCCCGTAGGCATAGGTCGCCCGTCGGCAAATAGTACATCCGAACCGACGGGCCCCGTCGGCAACAATATCCCGTCGGCAAAGCTCGTAACTACGCCTACGGGCCCCGTAGGCATATCACGGGCCCTAGTCATAGAGACCTGAGGCTAACGGGAGGCTGACCCCGTTAAAGCTATGCCTACGGCCCTAACGGCGGCCGTAGGCATACCGCCACGTGTCCCCTGTATGCCTACGGTTAAACCGTAGGCATATATCATATTTATGCCTACGGTTAAACTGTAGGCATATATCATATGTATGCCTACGGTTAAACCGTAGGCGTATATACGGAAGCGGCACCACGCCTCGGATGTACCCTATTGTTTTCATTTGTTTGTATATTTTCATTCCTTTCCAAATGAGGCAAATTTTATCTCTATTTGCATCGAAAAGTTTCAAGGATTTCAAAATTCATGTGTTTAGTTTAAAATGTTTAATTGTTTATTACTTTCATGCTTTGCTGGAATAGAGAAAGCTACCCCTCCCGCCCCCTCAAATTTTCGAGTCAACCGACCTAGGGTTAGGCCGCTCGAGGTCTTCGCGTGGGTGGGGAGGGGGTAGCCATCCCACCAAAACTTGCATTGAGACCTCATAGATGTCTAGAAGTGTGGTGGTAGGTTCCGAGGGTGACCCCCTTCACGAACGGCACTACCACCAGCACTTAGAGGGGGGAACTACGACGAAAGTTCGACCTGGAGGGAATCTTGTGATGGGTTGGGCTCGAACTTGGTTTTAAAATGTTCCCAGGGGCTGGCCTATCACAACCATGTAGCAAAGTCCATTGGTCAAAGGCCATCCGGTGGAAGTCAAAGGGGTAGCTTTTGGATCAATCGGGCTAGGGTTAGGCCGGTCCAAGGCCGGTGAGGGGTAGCTATGCGACCAAAACTTGCATTGGGCCCTCATACATATCTGAGAGTGTGGTGAGATATTTAAAGAGGCAATATGCAGCTGCAGAGTGTGGCTCCCTTCACGGACGGTGATAGCACCGAAGTAAGAGGTTCAACATTTTTGTCTTCGTGAATTCATTGCTTACTTGTCTGATCTGTTTTGATTTCACTGAGTGAAGACTATTTCCAGTTTGGCTTCATACTATCTTCCATCCTGATCCATACTACCTATCTGCTGATAGTCTTCGTGCTTTCACTACATTGCTTACTTGACTATGGCTTGTCTAGTGTAGTCTACCTTCCGCTGCATATCAATAGGTTCATTTCTACTGTTTGTCTTCAAAGACCTCGTGTTTTGAAGACTTTCATAAAAATCGCCTATTCACCCCCCCTCTAGTCGATAACTAGCACTTTCAACTTTGATGCTTTGTTGCAATAGAGAAAGCTATCCTCATAGATTTCCAGGTCAACCGGATCAGGGTTAGGCCGCTCGGGGGCCTTCGAGGGGTAACAATCCCACCAAAACTTGTAATGGGTCCTCACACATGTGTACAAGTGTGGTGGCTGGATATAACACCCAACACGCAACTCCGAAGTGTGACCCCCTTCAAGAACGGCACTTCCGCCAACACTTATATAAGGGAAACTGCGACAGAGGTTTAATACAGAGGGAATCTTGTGGTGGGTTCGACCCAGACTTTGTTCTGAAATGTTCCTATGGGCCTTCGACGGGTAGCAATGCTACCAAAACACCACACTTGGTCCCCTACACGTCTTAAAGTGTGGCGGTAGGTTCATACACCAAGCATGCACCTCCGCAGTGTGCCCCCATTCATGGACGATGATAACACCGAAGTAACGTTCGAGAGTTTTGTTTTTATAGTTGCATTGGTTGCTCATGTCTATTTGTTTAATGTTTATATCACTGGATAGCAATAAAAATCATGTATTCAGTTTGAAATATTAAATTATTACTTTGATGCTTTGATGCAATTGAGAAAGTTACCCCCATAGATTTCTAGGTCAACCGGCCCAGGGTTAGGCTGCTCGGGGGCCTACGGGGGGTAGCAATCCCACCCAAACTTGTAACCGGCCTAGGATCTAACACCTAACACACAGCTCCAGAGTGTGACATCCTTCAAGAACGGCACTGCCTCCAGCACTTACAGGGGGAAACTGCGCCGTCGCCGGAGAGACCTGCCGTCGCCGCGTGCACTGCCTTCATTTTTTGCATTGCATCATGTCATCATGCTCATCTAATTAATTTTTGTAACCCAACTAAAACTCACTTAATTAAAGTGAATGGAACTTCTATCCATTTAAACCGAGGGAATTCACTTGTGATTTCTTTTTATAACATATAAGAGCCTCTCAATATTATAGGGAGCTATAATAAAATATTCCATTAGTTTGGAATAAACCATAATTGCGTGCCTCAAACGTTTCCAACAAGTCGTTAATTCGTTAGACGTGATGGACGGCCCAGATCAACTATAAAGGGGATCGATCCGTGAGGGGATCACACTGACCAATCATAAAGCACGACATGGCTGCCGAAACTGTTTCCGGAAATTTCGCCCACGCGCCCTCTCTAGATTTTGGTTTCAAACAAATTGAAAACACATTCATCCATCCATCCATCCCCACCAAACAAACCTAATCCAAACCCCAATTCCTTCAGAATCGAACCACCTCTCCTGTCCTCTCCCGACGACTGCCATTCCCCCAACCTCGCCGCCGCCGCCACCTCAACCTCTGGCCCGCGGCCACGGCAAGGATCCGAAGCAGGTCAGCCGGCGGCCACCATGGCGCATCTCTTCCTCACCCCCAGATCAGATCGGGCGCGCTCCCACACAACCGGATCCATCCATCGTCAAGGGCTGCTCCTACAACGGAGGTCGCCTCAATCTGGGACGACGGAACCCACGACGACGAGACGGGCGGACGGGCTCGCGCCGCCGGGACAGAACCCCCCTCCCCCCCTCCGATGACGCGGCCGTGCCGTGCGTGGGGACTCCGTCACGGGCCTCGTCTCGACGGAGATGCCGCCAAGCTGCTGCTATTCAAGGTACCTCCATCTTCGATTTCCTCTTCTTTTCCCTACAATTTTATGACTTTCTTTCCTTCCCACCTCACGCAACAAACATGCATCTCCAGCGCTCACTCCCTACGACGGAATTCCTCTTCTTCTTCACTAGCGCAGTGCAGCTGCTCCTCAATGTACTCCCCACTCGCCCATCTTCGATTTCCTAATCTCTCTTTTGATTCTCTTCTCTGATGCGATCTGGGTTGCCATGGTAGTCAGGCAGGTGCCAGTCCTTGGTTCTGCAAGGAGCAAAAATAGCCCCCTCCACACCCTAATAATGAACAGATACATGGTAAATTAATGAGCTTGCAATCTTGTCATTAACGAAGTATCCATTAGCTTTTATTGTGTTGTTTTTATGCTGACCATCTAGTCCAGCAGCGATATGGGTTGTTTCGGCAACCGAGCCCATAATGACAGACCGTGATCTTCCTGTTCCGGCCGCAACAATGAATTATTTTCTCTTATTATACTTATTCTGCTGGTTAAGCCCTTTTCCTACCGCCAGCTACTGTAGCAGCAATGCTTTGTTGGTAACCAGTGATCCATATTTTGTTTGCCTGATAAGACTGCTACTACCTCCATTTTAGACTTGTTGCTACAGCTTGTCACGGTCTTATATTTTGGAATGGAGATAGTACATGCTATTGCTTGTCAGGGTCTTTGACTTGTTACCGACTATCAAATACAAAAAAAATGATCGTGTAATGTCGTCTAGTGCTGCTGTGTATTGTTGGTTGGATTTTAAGCATGCTATGCCATTGTTTTTCTAGCATTTTGATGGGTTACCGTAGGTATAGACCATCTATGCCTACGGGTTTTCTATGCCTACGGCCGGTGGAGGTATCCCGACGCTATTTATGCCGACGGGGATATGCCTACGGTGACCGTAGGCATAGCCTATGCCGACGGGTTTTGGCCATTTGCCTACGGTTTTAACCGTAGGCATAGCCCGTGATTCCTGTAGTGGCGTCAATGCCGTGTATTGTACCCTCTTTGTACTCATTTCTTACATTCTATCAATGAAAGTACACGCAAGCTTTGCTTATTCACGAAAAAAGAATATGAAAAACAAAGGATAGAGGAAGAATCAGACGTGAAACACTTACCGAAAAAGCTTTCGCCCCGCTTTATGTATAAAGCAACGATCAACAACACCCAGTACAAATGCACACCCGCACAACACATGCACACACACACCCAAGGCATGATATGTAGGCGTTGAGCACGGCAACACCAGTCCTAGCACTACATGAAGAGTTGAAGTCACATATGACGAACCGTGGGCTCCAAGGCGGCACCTTCAGGAAGGGGATGCCAATGGAGCGCCGCCACCGCCCGATCCGAGGCTCAAAGTTTCCCCTGGAGCAACACGATGGGCATTGAGAGTCGCGACGACGCTGGTCCGTCTGAAGATAGAGTAGGTTTTCAACCCGCCCACCATTCACCGCCACCGAACGCCACACCCCGGCTACCACGCCGCCCACATGGCCGTGGCAACCGGGCAACACCAAGCCACGGCCTCTGCCCATGAGCACCGCGGACCCACCACTAGGGTTGCCGCCACGGCATCCATGACCTTAACACCACCTCACCCGAGAGCCGCCGCTATCCCAACCAAAGAAACTAGCAGAAAGGACCCACCTTTCGCACCCCTAGGTTGCCCCCAGTGTCGAGACCCAATTGGCTAGCCAAAACTGGCCTCCATCGACCCGTCCTGCGGCACCGGGCGCGAGACGAGCTCAGTCCTGCTGCCGGGGAGCGAGACGAGCATGGTCCTACTGCCGGGCGCGAGACGAGCTCGGTCCTGCTGCCGGACGCGGGACAAGGTCAGTCCGGCCGCCAGGCACGAGACGAGCTCGATCCTGCTGCCGGGTGCGAGGCGAGTGATGGACCGCAGCTGGGGAAGGGCCAACCCCTCGACGAAGCTAGCGGCCGAACGCCGAGGTGAGGGATCGAAGGTCGACTTGGGCCGCCTACAGATGAGCCGCCGCCGGAAAACCAGCCGACCCGCCGAGCTGCTGTGATGAGCTCGGCCAATGGAAGCTTCCAAGCCAAGATGGCCTTGCCACCTCGCCGCTGCCGCCCACAGCCGGAGCAGCAGCCACACCGGGCCACCGTCCCAACCCGCGACACCCACCGGAAAAGTTGCGCCAAATCCGGCCGGCACGCATCCACCTAAGCCGTCCATAACCTTGCCAGCATGCTAACGTGCCCGGCCAGGAGCAGCCCAACGCGCCGCAGCCGCCGCCCTCCAGTGCCGCCGATCGCCCAAGACGCCACCAACCACCACTGACCGGATCTGGGCATGGAACCCCAGATCCGCAGCCTACACGCTCTGCCTCGGCCACTGCCACACAACAACGGGTCAGGGCGCAACTGAAGTGAGGCCACGCCAGGAGAGGCCCCGAGCCGCAAGCAGGAGGTCGGAGTCAGGGATGAGAGCCACACCACGCCATGGCAAGGAGGACGAGCCCCACGTCGCACCATGCCAGCCAGGGAGGAAAAGCAGCCCCGCCGCCGCCGACGCCGCACGGGTTTTGCCCGACGGCGAGGGAAGAAGGGGTGGGAGCAGAGGCCTTTGGCCGGCGGCAGAGAGGGGCTCTCCCGGGCTCTCCCGGGTCACCCGCGGGGGGAGCGACACGGGAGACGGGAGGAGTTTTCTTCCACTGAGACGTGAAGCACTTCGCCACTCCTTCCCTCTCATGACTGGAGCAGCCATGAACTCGTCCTCCCTAGGTTTGCCAAAGAGGCCATGTATCCACCTCCCCTCTGACTCCGATGATTTATTACAGGCGGTTTTGATTAGCTTGATCACAGCCGCTGCCACGGCACGCTGCTAATGCACGTTTTGTTTTTCTACTAGCGTGGTGCAACATGGACTATGCACAACCCCATCCTTACTAGTCTTCATGGACTTATAGCCCAAGAGTCACCCTTGTACGGTTATACCTGTCCATTCAACCAGGGTAGACTTTTTTATAGCAAAAACAGAAGGGAAGACTCCTACAATAACTCTTTTTAATTATACTAGAAAAAAAATGCTCATTATACTAGCAAAAATGCTCGTGGGTTGCAACGGGAGAAAAATTATAACTTCATCTTTCTACTACAATAACACAACATGAAAGGCATGAATATCTGACCCTGCAGATGTGTTAGAGATAAAATAACTTTGAAGAATTCTTGAATCTTGATTTTCGCCGTCTTGTCTTCTCCGTGAGATTCTCTCACACCATCAAGTCACCTCACATTCCCAGACGATGCAATTCTTAATTGGGACTTATGTGAAAACTGTTGATAAAGTCATGTGGTGAGATAATGACTTTTAGAAGGCCATTAATGGATCTGGAAACATAACAGCGTTATTGTGACTTGATTTCCTAAGGCGGTACTCCCAATTATTATGCGGCCGAGTTGTTTTGTTTGGGCTACGTTGATGGACCTTATATTTACATTGATGAATTATTCACCCCACCTTGATGTACACTTGTAGAAAACAGGGCTTTCGTCCACTCTCAATATAAACGCAGTAGTCCCGGTTGCATTACGAACCGGTACTAATATGAAAATTAGTCCCGGTTCATGCGGCTAGGGCGTCGGGAAGGCATTAGTCCCGGTTCAAATGAGACCTTTAGTCCCGGTTTGAGACACGAACAGGGACTAAAGGGTGCGATGCCCCTTAGTCCCCGTTCGTATCTCAAACCGGCACTAAAGATTAGACCTTTAGTCCCAGTTTGAGACATCAACCGGTACTAAAGGGTGCGATGCCCTTTAGTCCCGATTCATGTCTCGAACCGATACTAAAGGGGTTATTTTTTGTTTTTTCATTTGTCTTTCGTTTTAGTTACTGTTTCAAATTGCTTATATCTTTTAGGATATTTGATATTTTTGAGTGATTCTTTTTGCATTAGATTCCAAAATTTTGTCTAGTTTCTGTTTGTGCCATTAGTTTTCAAAATTTAATGATTTAAATATGAATTTGTTCAAATTTGCTTCAAACAGTAGATTGTGAATAATTTTAGTTTAAAAATAGTTTTTAATTTAATTCTTTTTGCTCTTAGTCACATGTCAGATTGTTGTCACAGTAAGATTAATTTGGTTATTTTTTAGAATAATATAAATTAATATTAATTTTGCTAGTGTCTTGTACTGTTTTGTATTAATAGTTGTTTAGCCTATATTAATAGTTGATAGAATTAGTTTTGCTATATTAAAAAGTAAATTGTTTGCCACTTTAATAGAACGTGACTCTGGCTTGGTTAACCTTAGTTGTGACACTTGCTGGGATGGTGCTAGCAGATGTAGTCGACGGTAGGATTGGATAGACACCATCCCAGACTAAAGGGGTTCTAACTCTACCCCCCCCCCCCCTTATCTCCATTTCAGTTTTGAAAAAAAAAATGATAAAAGCTTCAAAAATTAAAATCCTTTGAGTAACATCTACTAGTTAGCAAAATTAAAAAACATAAATTTGGACATGTTTAGCAAAAAAGTGTTATGAAATAGTAAAACGACTATATCTTTTGCATACGATGTCGGAAAAATATGTATAATATATCAAAATGTTCAGCACAAAAATCCGCATCCGATTTTGATGGCCATAGGCCGTTTTGCAATTTTTTTGAATCCTCAAATTCTAAAAGAAAAAAATAATATGCTCAAATTTCAGTTTTTTTTTTTAATTTTGGTTAAATCTGCTCAAACTATGGTCAAATTACTTATTCAATAAATATTAGTGTTACTAAATAATTATTCAAGAATATTAGTGTCACCAAATAATTATTTCAGTTTTTTTGAATTTTGGTGAAATCTGATCAAACTGTGGTCAAACTATGGTCAAGCTACTTAGTCAAGAAATATTAGTGTTACTAAATAATTATTGGTTTTAAGAATAATAGTTTCAAACTCAAGCGGTGTAACGTTTGACTTCATGGTCAACTTCAAGTCCTAAGGGTTAATAGGATTGACAGCTTACTATTGTTAGGAAAACAACAATTGCAGACTTGGAAACAAGGGGGGAATATAACTCAAAAGTTAAGCGTGCTCAGGCTGGAGTAGTGAGAGGATGGGTGCCCAGACGGGAAGTTAAACGATTTGGAATGATGAGGGGTGATTAGAGATTAAATTCAAATAATTCAGAAATTTAAAAATTGGGAAAAAAATCAATTTGTTTTTCAAAAAAATACCTTTAGTACCGGTCGGTGTTACCAACCGGGACTAAAGATGGAGCTCCGGACAGCGGCCACGTGGAGGCCCTTTAGTCCCAGTTCGTAAGCGAACCGGGACTAAAGGTTTGGGCATTAGTACCGACCCTTTAGTGCCGGTTCCAGAACCGGGACTAAAGGCCCTCTGGAACCGGGACTAAAGGCCCGTTTTCTACTAGTGGTAGCCATATACATGGTTACTTGATAGATAGAGATTTGTCATCAAATGTGAGGATATCCTTCTGTCTTATACATGATTTCAAAAAAAAAAAAAAGAGCACGGAAACATTCGATTGAGTATGAACGTGCTTATGACGGGTCAAATGCACAACTGAACAAACCATACACACTCTCGGACAATACAAATTATTTGCATCACAAAAAATTGCAGCAAAATTGATCCTATTGTGGCCATGCTATAACCTCTCGAATCTAGCAATCTACTTAGCTAAATTAAGCCATGTCATAGTTCTTAGTCAAAAGCTATCGATACTTGTTTTATCAATGAGAATCATCAAACACATATTGGTATTGGAGAATTAATCTGAAGCTTATGTGTTGTTCCCAACTTCTTCATGGTTCATTAGCTCCGTTGAGTTCCTTTTCTCTAAGCACATTTCTCCATCCATTTCCTCCTTTAAGCTACTATTTTTGTGGAAAGCAAAGTTTAGAGTACGATGGAGAATTCTATGTCAAGAAAAACATGTACAAATCAAAATTCACTTTACTTCGAAATTTGTCTGGTCAATACAAAATAACTGTGAGGTGTGCATAAATAATACCAATGAAATCTTTCTCAAAAAGTTCAGTCTGAGTACACTTTTGCTATTTCTATCACGTACATAGTAATGGCCCTGCTGCCCTGCACGTTGCGTTAGGAGTTAGGTTCAACTTGACGCACGTTGCATGCACAAGCCCATATTCAGGAATTGACACACACACACGTAATGCTCTGTTGCTGGTGTGTTATACATGTACTCCGTCTCACTCAGAAGGATTCCAGATGCTAGTATAGACCAGCCGACGCCCGGACACCGTCACCGAGGAGACGATGAGGGACTCGGTTACTCGGGAGACAGGAGGTGACGAGGAACTTTGTGACGTGTGCGCCGTCGGCGACAACCCTGGAGTTGAGGTGCAGGTGTGGGTTGTGCGGGCCAAGGGCGCGTCGCGCATCGTTACTGAAGGGTGTTCATCGTGCTGAGTAAATAAGCAATTTTTCGATTAATTTAATTCAGGAATAAACCACTAGCATGACATTGACACAAATAATCGCATACTGATATTCAATCATGCAAGCACATACTACGCTAATTGCAGACAAATCTATGTATAACGCTAACATGACTAAAACAAAAAACAGTAGGAGCGGGATAAACGAGTTATACCCTCCAGTAGGCCATGCACAGGCCGCTGCGGCGGTGACGGCAGCAACGTCCTTGGCTGCCTCCTTGTCGGCTTCGATCTTCTCGGCGGCAGCACGTCCGGCGTTGGTGGACATGGTGATGACGAGGGCGACGTGGACGTAGAGGAAGTAGACGAATGGTGAGTAGTCGCGTAGTCGCTTCCCAAAAACCTATCCGCTCCTCTCCCATACATAATCCGGAGAGGCGGGGTTTCGGAGACCTGCTCTCCTGTCGACCGTGTACGCGGCGGACGAGATGGACTCACCGGCGGCAGCAGCAGCAAAGGAACGACGGCGGGCGTGAAGGCAGATGCGTTATGTTGTGGCGGCTAGGGTAAGGAGACAGCTCGCACTTATATAGGTGCAGCCGCATGGAGAGACGTGGGCTCGACCCACATCCGAGTCCGTGACAGCCCACAATCCGACGTATCAGATCGTGGCCCCGCTGTCAGAAACTCTCCGTTAGTGACTGACAAAAATAAGCACATAGGTGTGAGCTCGGCTCGGCTCAATCCCGCAACCCGCAACCCGCGGCACGTCGCGACGAGGCGGGCGGCGGAGGAGGAGTGCGCGAGGGCCTCTTCTCTTTTCAAGCTCCAATAGCACGTGGACGAGAATCCCTTATAAGGAGGTCCAACTCCACTTCCACTTTCGGGGTGGGACTAAATTTCCCACTACACCTAGTGCCAATAAACCCACGTGGGCCCTTAGAGATTTTTTAGAAATTGCTATATGGGCCTAAAGCCCATCTCAAATTTCAGCAATCCCCCACCAGATCTCGAGGGCCCATTGTGTCCTCTGTTCCAATTGCTGTTTTGATATACGAGTGTTTCAGTGAAGACCTGTTAAGGTTGAGCTTCACCTAGAGCAAGTGGCTACACTCTTTCACAACTGAACAATGGACTATGCCTTGAATTGTCAGTTTGGCGTAAAGAAGCTTCACCACATGTCTTACTGATACTAGGCTGCCGAAGGCTGACCCCTCGGGTGGAGCATATAAGTCACACTCCTAGCCTGTTCATGAGCTTACTAGAGATCACCCCAATCTCATAGACTATGACCAGCAGTCGGGCTCATATAGGTGTGTTCCTTCAAAGATCGCTTTGTAGGATAGCATCTTGCTTGCATAAGCTTTGGAACACATTGAGACAATAGTCATCCTCCCATACAGTATCGAGAGTATTGCATCTCCAACGCAGGGGGTTAGTATAGTTACTCTCCTCCGTTCACCACTAACTTGTTTTCCCAGGTCCTACTTCACGGGATCTTCGATCACATAGGTTGGGTTACCACCATGGCAACTCATGTGGGTCTCATACCCATCTCCCTTGATGCATTATCTATCACAACACGTGATAGCCCTTTTGTAAAGGGATCTGCCAGTTTCTTAGCCGTATGGACATATTCCAACGCTATCACTCCAGAGTTTCTCAAATTTCTGACAACTTTTAATCTCATTCGTATGTGTTTGTTGGACTTCATGTTGTCCTTTGAACTCTTCACCTTGATGATGACAGTCTGGTTGTCACAGTTCATAAGGATAGCCGGAATCGGTTCATCAACAAATGGAAAGTCCATCAAAAGATCTTGAAGCCATCCTGCTTCGACACCAGATGTGTCTAATGCTGTTAATTCTGCTTCCATTCTCGGTCTCGTTAAGATCGTTTGCTTGCAAGACTTACAGGAAACAGCGCCACCTCCAAGAGTAAACATATACCCAGTTGTGGCCTTCATCTCATCAGCATCAGAAATCCAATTCGCATCACTATACCCTTCAAGTACCGCCGGGTATCCGGTATAGTGAAGTCCATAGTTCATAGTACCCTTCAGATAACGCATAACTCTTTCAGCAGCATGCCAATGTACATCACCCGGTTTTGATACAAACCGACTCAGTTTGCTCACAGCAAAAGCGATGTCAGGCCTCGTAGAACTAGCTAGGTACATAAGTGAACCAATGATTTGAGAGTATCTCAATTGATCTATAGCCGTGCCTTTGGACTTTCGAATCAACACGCTAGGATCATATGGTGTTTGAGATGGTGTGCAGTCCGAGTATCCAAAATGACTCAACACCTTCTCAACATAATGGGATTGCAGAAGTGTAATCCCACCCTCAATATCTCTCAGTAGCTTGATGTTCAAGATAACATGAGCCACACCAAGGTCTTTCATCTCAAAGTTCGGAGATAGAAACGACTTGACCTCCTCAATAACATTGAGGTTGGTTCTGAATATCAGTATGTCATCAACATACATGCACAATATAACTCCTTCGCCCCCCACCATGGCGATAGTATACACATTTGTCAACTTCATTAACAACGAAGCCAACAGATGTCAGAGTTGTATTAAACTTATCATGCCATTGCTTAGGTGCTTGTTTCAGGCCATATAAAGATTTGAGCAACCTACACACTTTTCCTTCCTGACCATCTATCACAAAGCCATCTGGCTGTTGTATGTAGATTTCCTCGTTTAGCTCTCCATTCAGGAAAGTTGTCTTAACATCCATCTAGTGGACGAGAAGACCATGCAAGGCCGCCACAAGAGTAATACTCGAGTGGTGGTCAGTCTGGCCACAGGTGAATAAGGATCAAAGAAATCTTCCTTTCTTTTTGGTCATAGCCCTTGGCCACAAGCCTAGCCTTGTACTTTTCAATTGTACCATCAGGCCTAAGCTTCTTTTTGAACACCCACTTACATCCTAATGGTTTGCAACCATAGAGACTGCTGCTTCTTGAGCTTGCGTTGTATTCCCTCGAAGAGGAAAGGGTGATGCAGCACAGTAGCGTAAGTATTTCCCTCAGTTTTTGAGAACCAAGGTATCAATCCAGTAGCAGACCACGCGCGAGTCCCTCGCACCTGCACAAACAAATAAGAACTTCGCAGCCAACGCGATAAAGGGTTGTCAATCCCTTTACGGTCACTTACGAAAGTGAGATCTGATAGAGATGATAGTTTGATATTTTTGGTATTTTTGGATATAAGAACATAAAGTAAAAACGGAAAAGTAAAGTAGATTGTAGATTGATATGTCGCGACTAGACCCGGGGGGCATAGTTTTCTCTAGTGGCTTCTCCCATGATAGCGAAATTCTATGGCGGGTAAACAAATTACTGTCGAGCAACTGATAGAAAAGAGAATAATTATGAGACTATCTAGGCATGATCATTATGTATAGGCATCACGTCCGAGACAAGTAGACCGAAACGATTCTGCATCTACTACTATTACTCCACACATCGACCGCTATCCAGCATGCATCTAGATTATTAAGTTCATAAGAACAGAGTAACGCCTTAAGCAAGATGACATGATGTAGAGGGATAAACTCAAACATAGTGATATAAACCCCATCTTTTTATCCTCGATGGCAACAATACAATACTTGCCTTGCTGCCCCTACTATCACTGGGAAAGGACACCGCAAGATTGAACCCAAAGCCAAGGAGTTCTCCCATTGCAAGAACTATAGATCTAGTAGGCCAAACCAAATAAATAATTCGAAGAGACTTGCAAGGATATTATAATCATACATAAAGAGTTCAGAAAGAACCAAATATTTCTCGTAAAAAATCTTGATCATAAACCCACAATTCATCGGATCTCGATAAACACACCGCAAAAAGAGATTACATCGAATAGATCTCCTCGAAGACCGAGGAGAACTTAGTATTGAGATCCAAAAAGAGAGAAGAAGCCATCTAGATACTAGCTACGGACCCAAAGGTATGTGGTAAACTACTCACAACTCATGGTGAGGCGCTGATGATGATGTAGAAGCATTCCGTTGTAGATCCCCCCTCCGGCGGAGCTCCTGAACAGGCCCCAAGATGGGATCTCACGAGAACAGAAGGTTGCGGCGGTGGAAATAGGGTTTTCTCTGTTGTTCTGATGGTTTCGGGGTACGTAGATACATATAGGAAGAAGGAGGGCACCGGGGGCCAGGCGTGGGGCCCACGAGGCAGGGTGCGCCACCTCAGCCCTATTCCGTGGTTCTCAAGTCTCCCGTTCGTATTTTGCTCCAAAAATATCTCTCCTGAAGTTTTGTTCCGTTTGAACTCCGTTTGATATTCATTTTCTATAAAATCCTGAAATAGGCAAAAAAACAGCAATCTGGACTGGGCCTTTGGGTTAATAGGTTAGTCCCAAAAATAATATAAAAGTGTATAACAAAGCCCATTAAACATCCAAAACATCATAAATAATAGCATGGAACAAACAAAAATTATAGATACGTTGGAGACGTATCAAGTATCCCCAAGCTTAATTCCTGCTCGTCCTTGAGTAGGTAAATGATAAAAACAGAATTTTTGATGTGGAATGCTAACCAACATAGTTTTCAATGTAATTCTCTTAATTGTGGCATGAATGTTCAGATCTGAAAGATTCAAGACAAAAGTTTATATTGACATAAGAAATAATAATACTTCAAGCATACTAACAAAACAATCGTGTCTTCTCAAAATACTATGGCTAAAGAAAGTTATCCCTACAAAATCATATAGTCTGGCTATGCTCCCTCTTCATCACACAAAATATTCATATCATGCACAACCCCGGTTTCAGCCAAGCACTTGTTTTCATACTCTATTCTTTCAAACCTTTCAACTTTCATGCAATACATGAGCGTGAGCCATGGACATAGCACTATGGGTGGAATAGAGTGGTGGTTGTGGAGAAGACAAAAAGGAGGGAGATAGTCTCACATCGACTAGGCGTATCAACGGGCTATGGAGATGCCCATCAATAGATAGCAATGTGAGTGAGTAGGGATTGCCATGCAACGGACGCACTAGAGCTAAGAATGTATGAAAGCTCAACAAAAGAAACTAAGTGGGTGTGCATCCAACTTGCTTGCTCATGAAGACCTAAGGCATTTGAGGAAGCCCATCATTGGAATATACAAGCCAAGTTCCATAATGAAAATTCCCACTAGTATATGAAAGTGACTAAACATGAGACTCTCTATCATGAAGAACATGGTGCTACTTTGAAACACAAGTGTGGAAAAGGATAGTAGCAATTGTCCCTTCTCTCTTTTCTCTCATTTTTGGAGGGGCTTTCTCTCTCTTCTTTTTTTCGCCCCTCTCTATTTTTTTGGGCCATCTCTTTTTTATTGGCCTTTCCTCACGTGGGACAATGCTCTAATAATGATGATCATCACACTTTTATTGATTTACAACTCGATACTAGAACAAAGTATGACTCTATATGAATGCCTCCGGCGGTGTACCGGGATATGCAATGAATCAAGAGTGACATGTATGAAAAATTATGCATGGTGGCTTTGCCCCAAATACGATGTCAACTACATGATCATGCATGGCAATACGACAATATGAAGCGTGTCATAAGAACGAAACGGTGGAAAGTTGCAGGGCAATATATCTCGGAATGGCTATGGAAATGCCATGATAGGTAGGTATGGTGGCTGTTTTGAGGAAGATATATGGTGGCTGTTTTGAGGAAGGATATATAGTGGGTGTATGGTACCGACGAAAGTTGCGTGGTACAAGAGAGGCTAGCAATGATGGAAGGGTGAGAGTGCGTAATATCCATGGACTCAACATTAGTTATAAGAACTCATATACTTATTGCAAAAATTTACGAGTCATCAAAACAAAGAAATCAACGCATCTCCTACGGGGGAGGTTGGTAGGAGTTAACCATCGCGCGCCCCCGACCTCCACACAAAGGATGACACTCTACAAATACCTCATGCTCTAACTTCGTCACATAGTGGTTCACTATACGTGCATGCTACGGGAATCACTAACTTTAACACAAGTATTTCTCAATTTCATAATAACTCCACTAGGATGACTCTAATATCACTATCCTCATATATCAAAACAATTATCAAGCATCCAACTGCTCATCATATTCAATGCACTTAGTTTGAAAGTTTTTACTACATTGATCTTCGATGTCTATCACGTGAAGCTAGTTTTATAGCCAAAGCACATTACCATGCTGTTTTAATAGACTCTCAAAAGGATATAAGTGAAGCATGAGAGATCAACAATTTCTACAAAATATAATCACGACCGTGCTCTAAAAGATATAAGTGAAGCACTAGAGCAAAAACTATTCAACTCAAAAGATATAAGTGAAGCACATAGAGTGTTCTAACAATTCCTAGGCCATTTTAACTCTCTCAAAAAGGTGTGTCCAGCAAGGATAATTTTGGCAAACTAACAAGCAAAGACTCAAATTAAACATGACGCTCCAAGTAAAACACATATCATGTGGTGAATAAAAATATAGCTTCGAGTATAGTTACCGATAGATGAAGATGAAAGAGGGGATGCCTTCCCGGGGCATCCCCAAGCTTAGGATTTTGGTTGTCCTTGAATTTTACCTTGGGGTTCCTTGGGAATCCCCAAGCTTAGGCTCTTGCCACTCTTTATTCCATAGTCCATCAAAGCAATACTCAAAACCTAAAAACTTCACAACACAAAACTTAGAAAAAAATCTCGTGAGCTCCGTTAGTATAAGAAAACAAACCACTACTCAAAGGTACTGTAATGAATTCATTCTTGGTTTATATTGGTGTTAAACCTACTGTATTCCAACTTCTCTATGATTCATACTTCCCAATACTACTCATAGATGCATTGAAATAAGCAAACAACACACGAAAAACAGAATCTGTCAAAAACAGAACAGTCTGTAGTAATCTGTAACTTTCGCATACTTCTGTGACTCCAATTTTTTTGAAATAAATTGGTAAATGTGAGGAATTTGTCTATTAATCATCTGAAAAAAGAATCAACTAAATAGCACACTCCAGTAAAATCTGGTGACCATTCTACCGAGCGCTAACGATTCTGTTTTTCATAGCAAGATCATATAAACTTCACACAAGTCCTCCCAAAGGTTCTACTTGGCACAAACACTAATTAAAACACAAAACCACATCTTAACAGAAGCTATATGCAATGTTTATTCCTAAACAGAAGCAAAAACAAAAATATAAAATTGGGTTGCCTCCCAACAAACGCTATTGTTTTACGCCCCTAGCTAGGCACGGTAGTTCAATGATGCTCATTTGAAAGATAAGAATTGAAGCACAAAGAGAGCATCATATATCATGTGAAAATCACATCTAAGTCTAACATACTTCCTATGCATAGGCATTTTATAGGAAAACAAATTATAAAGACAAGCAAGATCTAACATATGCAAGGAAGAAGAAAGAAACAAGATTAATCTCAACATGAAGAGAGGTAATTTAGTAGCATGAAGATTTCTACAACCATATTTTCCTCTCTCATAATAATTGCATGTAGTTTCATTAGCAAATTCAACAATATAGCTATCACATAACATATTCTCAACACGATCCACATGCATGCGAAGTTGACACTCTTCCAAAATAGTGGGATTAACATTAACTAAAGTCATGACCTCTCCAAACCCACCTTTATCAAAATTTTCATAAGATTGAACATTCTCCAAATATGTGGGATCTAAAGTTGACACTCTTCCAAACCCACTTTCAATATTATTGCAAACATTATCATCAATCTCATATATATCATGGGGCTTAAATAAATTTTCAAGATCATAAGAAGAATCTCCCCAATCATGATCATTGCAACAAGTAGTGGACATAGCAATACTAGCATCCCCAAGTGTAGGGTTTTGCATATCATTAACACAATTGACATCAATAGAATTTATAATAACATCATTGAAAATCATGCTTTTTATTTAAAGAACTATTGTGAATCACCTTTTCTTTTAACAATTCCTCACAATTTTCAGATTCACAAATTTCAAGCAAAACCTCATAAAGATAATCCAGTGCACCCAACTCACTAGAAATAGGTTCAACATAATTGGATCTCTTAAAAATATTAGCAAGTGGATGAGGATCCATAAATTAGCAAGCGAAGATGCAAGCTAATAGAGGGCACATAGCAACACAAGCAAACAAGAAGCAAGCGGACGGTAAACACACGGAAAAAGAAGGGCAAATAAAACGGCAAGGGTGAAGTGGGGGGAGAGAAAAAGGAGAGGCAAATAAATGTAATGCGAAGGATAAGGGTTTGTGATAGGTACTTGGTATATGAATTTTGCGTAAGCCTCCCCGACAACGGCGCCAGAAATTCTTCTTGCTACTTCTCGAGCTTGCGTTGTATTCCCTCGAAGAGGAAAGGGTGATGCAGCATAGTAGCGTAAGTATTTCCCTCAGTTTTTGAGAACCAAGGTATCAATCCAATAGGATACCATGCGCGAGTCCCTCGCACATGCACAAACAAATACGAACTTCGCAGCCAACGCGATAAGGGGTTGTCAATCCCTTTACGGTCACTTACGAAAGTGAGATCTGATAGAGATGATAGTTTGATATTTTTGGTATTTTTGGATATAAGAACAGAAAGTAAAAGCGGAAAAGTAAAGTAGATTGTAGATTGATATGTTGAGACTAGACCCGGGGGCCATAGTTTTCTCTAGTGGCTTCTCTCATGATAGCGATATTCTACGGTGGGTAAACAAATTACTGTCAAGCAATTGATAGAAAAGTGAATAATTATGAGACTATCTAGGCATGATCATTATGTACAGGAATCACGTCTGAGATAAGCAGACCAAAATGATTCTGCATCTACTACTATTACTCCACACATCGACCGCTATCCAGCATGCATCTAGAGTATTAAGTTCATAAGAACAGAGTAACACCTTAAGCAAGATGACATGATGTAAAGGGATAAACTCAAACATAGTGATATAAACCCCATCTTTTTATCCTCGATGGCAACAATACAATACGTGCCTTGCTACCCCTACTGTCACTGGGAAAGGACACCGCAAGATTGAACCCAAAGCCAAGCACTTCTCCAATTGCAAGAACTATAGATTTAGTAGGCCAAACCAAAACAATAATTCGAAGAGACTTGCAAGGATATTATAATCATACATAAAGATTTCAGAAAAGAACCAAATATTTCTCGTAAATAATCTTGATCATATACCCACAATTCACCGGATCTCGACAAACACACTGCAAAAAGAGATTACATCGAATAGTTCTCCTCGAAGACCGAGGAGAACTTGGTATTGAGATCCAAAGAGTGAGAAGAAGCCATCTAGATACTAGCTATGGCCCTGAAGGTCTGTGGTAAACTACTCACAACTCCGTGGTAGATCCCCCCTCCAGCGGAGCTCCGGAACAGGCCCCGAGATGGGATCTCACAGGAACAGTAGGTTGCGGCGGTGGAACTAGGGTTTTCTCTGTTGTTCTGATGGTTTCGGGGTACGTAGATATATATAGGAAGAAGGAGGGCACCGGGGGCCAGACGTGGGGCCCACGAGGCAGGGGGCGCCACCTCAGCCCTATTCCGTGGTTCTCAAGTCTCCCGTGCTTATTTTGCTCCAAAAATATCTCTCCCGAAGTTTCGTTCCGTTTGGACTCCGTTTGATATTCCTTTTCTGTAAAACCCTGAAATAGGCAAAAAACAACAATCTGGACTGGGCCTTTGGGTTAATAGGTTAGTCCCAAAGATAATATAAAAGTGTATAACAAAGCCCATTAAACATCCAAAACATCATAAATAATAGCATGGAATAATAAAAATTATAGATACGTTGGAGACGTACCAGGGACGCTCACTAATCTCCCATGTCCCGTTAGCCATGATGGAATCCACCTCGCTACGGTCCGATTCCTTCTAGTAGTCAGCTTCTTGAGAGGCATGCGCTTCTGAAATAGAAGTGGGAGTATCATCCACGAGGTACACGAAGAAATCATCACCAAAGGTCTTTGCGGTCCTTTGTCTCTTGCCCCTACCAAGGGTTTCCTCATCATCATCCTCAGGATTTTTGGTCATGTGTTTGTCGTTCATAGTATTCCATAAGAATGGCAGGCTCAGGAGTCTCCTCAGATTCCTGTCTAGAAATGCTTTGCATATTTCTCATAGGAAATATATCCTTGAAGAATGTAGCATCGTTAGACTCCATAATTGTACCAATCTTTTGGTCAGGTACCTCAGATTTCACTACTAGAAATCTATAGCCAACACTATTCTTAGCGTAGCCAAAATTAACGCAGTCCACGGTCTTGTCCAAGCTTGCGCTTTTTGGGGATCTGCACATTGACTTTCACCAAACAGCCCCAAGTACGCAAGTACGAGAGTGTTGTCCTTCTCTTCGCCCACTTCTCATAGGGAGTGATCTCATTGTCCTTTGTCAGAACTTTATTTAGGACATGACATGCCGTCAATATATCCTCCCCCCACCATGCCTTGGATAAACCCGATGTATCTAACATGGCGTTAACCAAATCTGTTAGAGTACGGTTTTTCCGCTCGGCAACCCCGTTTGACTGGGGTGAATAGGGAGACGTCCTCTCATGAATAATGCCGTGTTCCGCACAAAAGGAATCAAACTCACTCGAGAAGTACTCTCCACCACGATCTGACCAGACTCGTTTAATTTGCTTTTCAAGTGGTTTCTCAACTTTATATCTTATAGATTTTAAAGTAGTGTAGAGCCTCATCTTTAGTAATTAACAGATACACATAGCAATATCTAGTGGAATCATCGATCAATGTCATGAAGTATTTCTTTCCACCTTTAGTCAACACACCATTCATCTCACAAAGATCAGAATGTATGAGTTCTAATGGTGCCAAGTGTCTCTCCTCCGCGGCCTTGTGAGGCTTGCGAGGTTGCTTAGCTTGCACACATGAAAGGCACTTAGACCCTTTGGTAAAGTGAAACTCGAGATTAAATCTAATTTAGCTAGCCACGTCATAACACCGAAACTAATGTGACAAAGACGTGAATGCCAAACTTCTGATTCATTAACATTCGATTGAATATGGTTCACGACTTTATTACAAAAATCTGCGAGGTAAAGGCAGAACATTCCTCCGCTCTCATAACCTTTTCCAACAAAGAGTCCATATTTCGTAAAAACTAATTTATTAGACTTGAAAACCAACTTAAACCCTTCTCTACATATAAGGGAGACACTAACGAGGTTCTTCTTGATAGCGGGGACATGCTGCACGATCCTTCCCGAAGTAAACTTCAGATTGACCGTGCCAACACCATGAATAGAAGCACTGACCCATGACCTGTGACCTGGTAAAAAGTGAACAATGAAATGTCAGCACACACATGAACACCTACACCTGGGTCCACCCACCAATCGTTGGGCTGAAACACTAAAAAAATAGTAAATAAATTACCGTACCCAGATGCACCATTCTCATTGTTGCCCACAATCATGTTGACAGACTTGATGTCCTGTCCTGGCTTCTTGTACTTGTTTTGGCACTTGTTGGCCCAATGTTCAACCAAACCACAAGTAAAGCAACCCTCATCCTTCTTATTCTTCTTGAAGGTCTTCTTACCCTTCTTCTTAAAGTTGGTATTATGTTGGACACTGTTCTTCCCCTTGGGCTTGTGGGAGTTGAAGTTCCTTTGGTTCACCATGTTGGCGACAGAAGTCCCTTCGACCGCTTTCCCGTTCGAGTCCTTAATTTTCCCTTGAGTTCTGCTCAACACTCAGATGGCCTCTCATGTTTCAGAGTAGTGGCAAAGTTGCTCCAGGAATTAGGGAGCTTAGCGATTATGCAGCCCGCGACAAAGTTGCTCGGTAACTCGCACTTCAGAAGCTCAGGCTCCATAACAATGCATATTGTCTCATGAGCCTGCTCCAGTACAGGACGGTTTTCAACCATCTTGTAATCGTGGAACTGCTCTATAATATACATTTCACTCCCAGCATCGGTGGCCCCGAATTTAGATTCGAGCGCCTCCCACAAGTCCTTGGCGACACGCACATGTAAATATGTGTAGTCGACCAGTTTATCTCCGATCACGCTAAGAAGTGCTCTGAGAAATACGACGGTGGCCTCCCTGAACGCCTTCTCCTATTCAGGAGCAATCGTTCCCGTGGGCACACCGGCGATCCAGAATACGTTCATAGCCGTGAGCCATCAAGTGGTCTGAGTCTGCCAACACTTAAAGTATGTACCGGTAAACTTATTCGGTTTCAGTGCTGCGACAAAGCCACTTGTCGAAAAATTCCTACACATAATAGGTTTTTGGATTGCTGAGTAAATAGGCAATTTTTCAATTAATTTAATAAAGGAATAAACCACTAGCATGGCATTGACACAAATAATCGCATACTGATATTCAATCATGCAAGCACATACTATGCTAATTGCAGACAGATCTACGTATAACGCTAGCATGGCTAAAACAGAAAACAGTAGGAGCGGGATAAATGAGTTATGCCCTCCAGTAGGCCATGCAGAGGCCGCGGCGGCGGTGATGGCAGCAACGTCATCGGTTGCCTTCTTGTTGGCTTCGATCTTCTCGGCGGCAGCATGTTCGGCGTAGGTGGACATGCTGATGACAAGGGCGACGCGGACTTAGAGGAAGTAGACGAACGGCGAGAAGTCGCGTAGTCGCTTCCCAAAAACCTATTCACCCCTCTCTCGTACAGAATCCGGAGAGGCGGGGTTTCGAAGACTTGCTCTCCCGTCAACCGTGTACGCGGCGGACGTGATGGAGTCACCGGCGGCAGCAACAGCAAAGGAACGATGGCGGGCGTGGAGGCAGATGCGTTATGTTGTGGCGGCTAGGGTTAGGAGACACCTCGTACTTATATAGGTGTAGCCGCGTGGAGAGACGTGGGCTCGACCCATGTCCGAGTCCGTGACAGCCCATGATCCGACGTCTCAGATTGTGGCCCCACTGTCAGAAACTCTCCGTTAGTGACTGACAAAAATAAGCGCATAGGTGTGAGCTCGGCTCGGCTCAATCCCGCAACCCGCGGCACGTCGTGACGAGGCGGGCGGCGGCGGAGGAGAAGTGCGCGAGGGCCTCTTTTCTTCTCAAGCTTCAATTGCATGTGGAAGAGAATCCCTTATAAGGAGGTCCAACTCCTCTTCCACTTCCGGGGTGGGACTAAACTTCCCACTACACCTAGTGCCAATAAACCCACATGGGCCCTTAGAGATTTTTCAGAAATTGCTATATGGGCCTAAAGCCCATCTGAAATTTCAGCACATCGATGCGTCAATTGCATGAACTCTAGCATGCTGTCGCCGTCGTCGCGAGCTGGCACGGCCCAAAGATTGCACTACCAAAAAATATGTATGATTGAGGCGGTCTCAGCGGCATGGCGTACATGTGTGGTGTGCAAGCCGTCGAGTTAGCAGTAGATTGCAGGGAGGCAGCGGCCTTGTTGATGTTAGCCCGTCATCGTTGTTGTTTTGATCCAGAGCTCCATGGTCTCATCGAGCTGGAACGGTTGTAGTGTCCGACCGGTTCAAAGCTCCCGCTAGCACCTTCACGATTGTATCTCTCCGGTCCTGATGCATCCACCTATCGTGGTTCCAGGGAATGGACGGTTATGGGCACCATTATCAAGGTCGCATTATGATCCGATCTAGAGGAACAGAGCGAGTGCAAACGGGTAGCGCGAGGAGCCATCACCGGGCTGGGGAGGCAGCTGTAGCTGCTCCTCGTATATGTCATTGGCGTATGTCTTCCTTGTCATTTTTTTACCTTTACCATAGTTGATTGTGTAGCGTCCGTTTTTTCCCGTATTTATTGGCTGAACGCAATAGGAGAACACAAGAGGACTCCAGGCGTGCGGCCAGCAAGAAATTTTCCTCCTGTCCTTGTTTAACACTTCTGGATATATAGAGGTTCACAATAAATAAAGTACTGTTCTTGCAGTTAACAACAAAGATGAATTGAAAGAGTTGGTTAGTGCGGGTAGGCAGTATTGAGACAACCAGGGTTCGGTTCCCACCTTATGTGCATTACTTTTTTCTTTCGAAAATGAACAAACCAAGCTACTTTTAAAATTAAATCTCACCCGTCAATCTTTTTGGTTAACGCAAAATCGACGGGTATAAGGGGATGATGGATGGAGAACTATGAAAGCCTTCGTCCTTTATTGTTAGGTATAGGTAAATGATATATGCACAGATGGAATTTACAAGGTTGTGTCAGATGGTAACGCACAGTTCACATGTAATCCAACGAAGATTGCATACCATCTTTCAAACTAGGCCTAATTTTCTTAATGGTCATATTGATGTGCTCTTTGAAGTTTCTGATACAACGCCCCAAATATTTGTCCATGTGGTCAAATATGATGCCATTTCCGTGTTTCCATATGCTCCAGCATCCAGCTATGAGGGATTCCTTGAAACATTTGATATCCATTCTGTCCTTAGCCCTGATAAGCATGTCTGTAAAGTTTATATATGTTTCCCATTTAAAACCTTAATTTAGCCCAAAGTTATGACTAAAATCAAAAGAGAAAAAAACATGCATAAAGTCTTCCTCTTGATTGTCACCATATAAAACACAGTGTGTCGTTTCCACATAAAAGTTCTGTGTGTTCATCAGGTTTTTTGTGTTGAGTCTGTCATGCAATAATAACCAGAAGAAGAATTTCTGCTTGGGGAGGCAAGTAGATTTCCAAATCCATGAGAATGGTTCTGGAGCATCAGCTGGGTTACTAGATAGTTCCAAATAAATCCTGTTTGTACTGTAGTTGACACAAGACCACTTGAAATTCTAGCAGTCATCAACCTGTGTGTTATGTATGTTTATCAGGATATCTAGTAGCCGGTTACTTTACTGAACTGCAATGGTAGACATTGTAAAGTGAAACGTGTCGTAGTAGTCACCATTAGCATAGGCACGAGCCTAACTGAAAGATATCCTTGTATTTGTCAAATGAATATAGTTGTGGGAAACTCATCTCTATTTCTTCTTCTTTCCAAAGCAGTGGATCCTGAATGAATTGATTTACAATGGAGCAGCAGTCCCTCCAACCTTAGTCGGGAATGCAGGCACAGTGTCATCACAATAA
Source organism: Secale cereale (assembly GCA_902687465.1). Lineage (NCBI taxonomy): Eukaryota > Viridiplantae > Streptophyta > Magnoliopsida > Poales > Poaceae > Secale > Secale cereale. Next base: position 911,155,276 of record LR738710.1, read on the forward strand.
TATGCAGTCTAGATCAGTTTGACCCAAGGTAGGTTATGGCAATTGAAGAACTTATACAAATATTTAGTAAGTAGAGCTCTGTCCAGTGTTTTGAGATCCAAAACCCCTAATCCACCAACTGATTTGGGCAAACAAACAAACAATATCCCATCTTACCATACATTTATAAGCTTTGTTTTTATCATTTCCATACCATAGGAAACCTTTCCCAAATTTCTCAAAGTGGCTCAAAATAGTAATATGAACTCTCATACATCACATGGAAAATATAGGAAAAGCAGATATGACAAATTTGAGGTGGATAAGTCTACCAGCACTACGGGACTCGAGGGCTATGCCTATAGCCAGGGGCCGTCGGCATAGGGCTTTTGCCGTCGGCATAGATCTATGCCGACGGCTGCCGTCGGCATAGGGCTGTCGGCATAGATCACGTCAGCGTAGTCTTGTCAGACCGTCGGCGTAGTTTAGCCGTCGGCATAGGAGCCTATGCCGACGGCCGTTAGTCGACCGTCGGCATAGTTTAGCCGTCGGCATTGTATTTCGCCTGACGGCAACGGACGGCGCCGTCAAAAGCGGCGACGAAACACGGGACGACACGTGGCAGAGATATGCCGACGGCCTATGCCGAGGCCGTCGGCATAGGTGAAAACTATGCTGACGGCAAAGCCGTAGGCATAGATGAAAACAATGCCGACGGCTTTGCCGTAGGCATAGCATGCCACGTGGCGTCACCTGGTTCTTTCTAGCGGCAAGGCTATGCCTACGGCAAAGCCGTCGGCATAGACTGGGCATAGCCTGCCACGTGGCGCGCCCTGGGAAGTCCTGGGCTCATCTATGCCGACAGCTTTGCTGTAGGCATAGTTTTTTTTTATTTTCCTGTTTTTTCTTTTTCAATTCATTTGACAGCAATTCAAATCAGAATAATATGGCCATGTGCAGAAATATGATAGTTCATCATCTAAACATACTAAAGTTCATCATCATCATCTAAACATAGTCAAGTTCATCATCTAAAGATCATCACCGACGAAAGTTCATGAACATAAAAGTAGTGCAAGACATGGAACATCATAAAAGTAGGAACATGAAAGGTATGTCACGACGGCCACAGACACGGGTAACATCATCGACATCATGCAAGACCACCACCGCCAAAACCACCACCTAGCTGGTAGACTTATCCACCTCAAATTTGTCATATCTGCTTTTCCTATATTTGCCATGTGATGTATGAGAGTTCATATTACTATTTCGAGCCACTTTGAGAAATTTGGGAAAGGTTTCCTATGGTATGGAAATGATAAAAACAAAGCTTATAAATGTATGGTAAGATGGGATATTGTTTGTTTGTTTGCCCAAATCAGTTGGTGGATTAGGGGTTTTGGATCTCAAAACACTGGACAGAGCTCTACTTACTAAATATTTGTATAAGTTCTTCAATTGCCATAACCTACCTTGGGTCAAACTGATCTAGACTGCATATTATTGTGATGACACTGTGCGTGCATTCCCGACTAAGGTTGGAGGGACTGCTGCTCCATTGTAAATCAATTCATTCAGGATCCACTGCTTTGGAAAGAAGAAGAAATAGAGATGAGTTTCCCACAACTATATTCATTTGACAAATACAAGGATATCTTTCAGTTAGGCTCGTGCCTATGCTAATGGTGACTACTATGACACGTTTCACTTTACAATGTCTACCATTGCAGTTCAGCAAAGTAACCGGCTACTAGATATCCTGATAAACATACATAACACACAGGTTGATGACTGCTAGAATTTCAAGTGGTCTTGTGTCAACTACAGTACAAAGAGGATTTATTTGGAACTATCTAGTAACCCAGCTGATGCTCCAGAACCATTCTCATGGATTTGGAAATCTACTTGCCTCTCCAAGCAGAAATTCTTCTTCTGGTTATTATTGCATGACAGACTCAACACAAAAAACTTGATGAACAGACAGAACTTTTATGTGGAAAAGACACACTGTGTTTTATATGGTGACAATCAAGAGGAAGACTTTATGCATGTTTTTTTCTCTTGTGATTTTAGTCATAACTTTGGGCTAAATTAAGGTTTTAAATGGGAAACATATATAAACTTTACAGACATGCTTATCAGGGCTAAGGACAGAATGGATATCAAATGTTTCAAGGAATCCCTCATAGCTGGATGCTGGAGCATATGGAAACACGGAAATGGCATCATATTTGACCACATGGACAAATATTTGGGGCGTTGTATCAGAAACTTCAAAGAGCACATCAATATGACCATTAAGAAAATTAGGCCTAGTTTGAAAGATGGTATGCAATCTTCGTTGGATTACATGTGAACTGTGCGTTACCATCTGACACAACCTTGTAAATACCATCTGTGCATATATCATTTATCTATACCTAACAATAAAGGACGAAGGCTTTCATAGTTCTCCATCCATCATCCCCTTATACCCGTCGATTTTGCGTTAACCAAAAAGATTGACGGGTGAGATTTAATTTTAAAAGTAGCTTGGTTTGTTCATTTTCGAAAGAAAAAAGTAATGCACATAAGGTGGGAACCGAACCCTGGTTGTCTCAATACTGCCTACCCGCACTAACCAACTCTTTCAATTCATCTTTGTTGTTAACTGCAAGAACATTACTTTATTTATTGTGAACCTCTATATATCCAGAAGTGTTAAACAAGGACAGGAGGAAAATTTCTTGCTGGCCGCACGCCTGGAGTCCTCTTGTGTTCTCCTATTGCGTTCAGCCAATAAATACGGGAAAAAACGGACGCTACACAATCAACTATGGTAAAGGTAAAAAAATGACAAGGAAGACATACACCAATGACATATACGAGGAGCAGCTACAGCTGCCTCCCCAGCCCGGTGATGGCTCCTCGCGCTACCCGTTTGCACTCGCTCTGTTCCTCTAGAACGGATCATCACGCGACCTCGATAATGGTGCCCATAACCGTCCGTTCCCTGGAACCACGACAGGTGGATGCATCAGGACCGGAGAGATACAATCGTGAAGGTGCTAGCGGGAGCTTTGAACCGGTCGGACACTACAACCGTTCCAGCTCGATGAGACCATGGAGCTCTGGATCAAAACAACAATGATGACGGGCTAACATCAACAAGGCCGCTGCCTCCCTGCAATCTACTGCTAACTCGAAGGCTTGCACACCACACATGTACGCCATGCCGCTGAGACCGCCTCAATCATACAGATTTTTTGGTAGTGCAATCTGTGGGCCGTGCCAGCTCGCGACGACGGCGGACAACATGCTAGAGTTCATGCAATTGACGCATCGATGTGCTGAAATTTCAGATGGGCTTTAGGCCCATATAACAATTTCTAAAAAATCTCTAAGGGCCCATGTGGGTTTATTGGCACTAGGTATAGTGGTAAGTTTAGTCCCACCCCAGAAGTGGAAGAGGAGTTGGACCTCCTTATAAGGGATTCTCTTCCACATGCAATTGAAGCTTGAGAAGAAAAGAGGCCCTCGCGCACTTCTCCTCCGCCGTTGCCCGCCTCGTCACGACGTGCCGCGGGTTGCAGGATTGAGCCGAGCCGAGCTCACACCTATGCGCTTATTTTTGTCAGTCACTGACGGAGAGTTTCTGACAGCGGGGCCACGATCTGAGACGTCGGATCATGGGCTGTCACGGACTCGGACATGGGTCGAGCCCACGTCTCTCCACGCGGCTGCACCTATATAAGTACGATGTGTCTCCTAACCCTAGCCGCCACAACATAACGCATCTGCCTCCACGCCCGCCATCGTTCCTTTGCTGTTGCTGCCGCCGGTGACTCCATCACGTCCTCCGCGTACACGGTTAACGGGAGAGCAAGTCTCCGAAACCCCGCCTCTCCAGATTCTGTACGAGAGAGGGGTGAATAGGTTTTTGGGAAGCGACTACGCGACTTCTCGCCGTTCGTCTACTTCCTCTAAGTCCGCGTCGCCCTCGTCATCAGCATGTCCACCTACGCCGAACGTGCTGCCGCCGAGAAGATCGAAACCAACAAGAAGGCAACCGATGACGTTGCTGCCATCACCGCCGCCGCGGCCTCTGCATGGCCTACTGGAGGGCATAACTCATTTATCCCGCTCCTACTGTTTTCTGTTTTAGCCATGCTAGCGTTATACGTAGATCTGTCTGCAATTAGCATAGTATGTGCTTGCATGATTGAATATCAGTATGCGATTATTTGTGTCAATGCCATGCTAGTGGTTTATTCCTTTATTAAATTAATTGAAAAATTGCCTATTTACCCAGCAATCCAAAAACCTATTATGTGTAGGAATTTTTCGACAAGTGGCTTTGTCGCAGCACTGAAACCGAATAAGTTTACCGGTACATACTTTAAGTGTTGGCAGACTCAGACCACTTGATGGCTCACGGCTATGAACGTATTCTGGGTCGCCGGTGTGCCCACGGGAACGATTGCTCCTGAATAGGAGAAGATGTTCAGGGAGGCCACCGTCGTATTTCTCAGAGCACTTCTTAGCGTGATCGGAGATAAACTGGTCGACACATATTTACATGTGCGTGTCGCCAAGGACTTGTGGGCAATGTTGGGGATATCGCTTCTCGTTAACTTATCGGTCGACCCAAGAGAAGAGATAAATCGGCTTATCGGCCGATTTATCGTTTTTATCGGTCGACCATTTATCGGCAGTTTTTTTTTAATCTCAGGTTTTCCCAACCAAAATAATGTAAAATATTCTATAATATTACACACACATGGCAAATAAATTGTCCTCTAAGCCTTAAAAAGTATGCTATATTAATATATTACATAGTGCACACATACACAAGCCCATACATGACCATCTACCATCACGTTGTGCTCCAATCCTTAAAAATTACAGTACAGTAGTACACACAGTCACACACGGCCATGTACCATCAAGTTGTGCTCCAAGCCTTCAAAAATCAAATAAATTGCAAAATGTAGGTGCACACACATGACAAACAATGAGAAATAAGCATAGTCCAGCAACAGCAATACATATTACATAGTAAGGTCATAACTCATAAATAACCATAGCTTTGCATAGTTGCATCATTGCATGACAAAGCAAAATAGGAAACTAGCAAACAGCACACATAGTGGTAAGTGGTTCATAGTTCTCTCACAAGTCACAACTGAAATAAATAGCTAGCAAACATAAAAAAGCACACATAGTGCAAAGCATTGAAGGCTTGAAGCCCCATTATGGCTCCATCGGGTCCTCCTCCTCATCTTCATTGGCATTGCCTTGTATCACCCCATCATCGTCGGACTCAAAGTCTATGTCATCCTCATTGACAAGCCCATGATCAGATTCTTCCCCATCAAAAACAAATTCTTCCACTTCATGAAGTTCTCTCACTCTTGCACTTCTACGTAGCTCAACAAACTCAGAAGCTCCCATTGGATCAACCTCCTCCGCATCAATCTCCTCCGCATCAACGTAAGCACCTTCACATATCGAATCTTGTGCCATGGAAGCATCTTCACCAAGAAGAACATCACAAGATGACGAGTACTTCTTCCTCTTGTCTATCATTCTTCCATTGAATTGAATATAAACTAGATCGTCCCTACGGTGAACGTCTAGTTTATTTCTCCTCTTTGCATCCACCTAAAAATTGCAAATGAAGCTTAGTGATTTACATTTTGTCAAAAATAATATACGGATCATATTTGAGTATTTGCAAGTTGAGACTTACTTGTTCAAAAACACTCCAATTTCTTTCACATCCGGATGAACTTGTGGTCAAGTTGAGTATCCTCAAAGCAATGTGCATCAATGTAGGAGTTTGTAGTCCATAAGTTGCCCACCACTCCCCTACATTTAAAGGAAAAATACAAAGTATTATGCATCAGCCAAAAAATTCAGAATTGCAATATGACAATATTATCTTGAGAACAAGCTTACCGGCATTGAAATTTGCATTGCTAATTGCTTTGGTGGCAGCCACCTTCCCAAACATGCCTTCCTTCTTTTTAAATTTGGGCAAGTCAATGTTAAGAACTTTGTTTTGCTTCTCATCATCATCGAGATAAAATTGCTCAATAACTTCCATCAAGCCGGACATGACTTCCACATCGGTAAAGATGCTTGTGGTAGCATAACTATAATATGGATTCAAGGCCTATGCAGCCATATGCAATGGGGTATCTAGCCTTCCATTCATCTTGCTCTCCATGGCCGTTGTGATCGCCTTATAGTCCTTGTCCGAATTATCAACCGCAACCAATATTGCCTTCTTTGCCTCTATTATTTCTCCATACATAGATGCCATCGACTGTCCATCGCCATCAGCCAACCGAAGTACCTTCACCAATGGCTCAAAAACCTTCCATTCCAAGTTTACAACATATACAAGCACAAGTGCACAACATTAGTATTTAACATATACACGTGCATTCCAACATACACAAGAACAATTTGAAGTTTAGTAAACAATACCTTAATGCAAAGAGACACATTTTTCCAAAATGCCCTACTCATTATTGTGGCATTAGCCACCTTCCCTTTCTTCGTTCTTGTGTGCTTGCATCCTTCCCAAGTATCACTGCAACACATTTCCTTTAGTTGCTTCCTCTTAGCATCAAGACTTTGCAAGGTAAGAAATGCAGAAGCAAATCTAGTCACCCCTGGTCTAACAATGTCTCTCTTTCTAGTATAGGACCTCATCAAGGCGAATGTAGTATGATGTGCATAAAGGAAAGTAGTCATTTCTTTGGCTTTGGTTATTGTAGAACCAAAATGTTTCAACTTTGCAACCGCTTCTACCATCAAGTTGATGGTGTGAGTTGCACACGAGGTCCAAAATATCTTGGGCCTTTTATCTTTCAACATCACCTTTGCTCCCATGTTGTTTGAAGAATTATCCGTGACTACTTGGACAACATTTTCAGCACCTACGAAACACAATAAGCAAATAATAAATTTCAGCAAGTAATAAGCCAGTATTAAAATTCAGCAAGTAATAAACTTGAAAAGCAACGATTGAGAGAAAGTTTAAGATGATTCATACCTATTTTCTCAATGCATTCATCCACATAATTGAAAATGTATAAACTTGTATGTGCATCGGCCGATGCCTCCTTTGATCCAAGATAGACGGTCCCCAACTTGCAATGCACGCACAAGTTCATGATGCTCCTCTTTTTCTTGTCCGTCCAAGCATCGGTCATGACAGAGCACCCCGTATCCGCCCTCTCGACCTCATGTGGCTTCAACAAATCCCTAGTCCTTTCCACTTCCTCCACCAACATCTTCTCCCTGATCATATATTGCGAGGGTTGCTTCCAATCAGGACCATAGCGACCAAGAGCCTCACAAAACTGTTTGAAATCATCATCATTGATAGCATTGAATGGGACATTTTTCTTGTACAACCATCTAGCCAAATATTGCCCAACTTTGTAGCTTCTTTCCTTATCAACACTATCATTTATAGTCTGCTGTTTTTTAGATTTCAACGGGATCGAAGGATCAATTGGAGCAAGATATTGATCGATTGCCCCCTTCTTTGGAGTACCTTCACCAACTTTATTCAGCTGTTCTTGATCATCCTCATTGACCTCTATGGTGACCGCAGCTTTAACTTCTTCTTCACGCTTTTGCTTTGCCAATTTCTTCCTCTTTGGTGCCTGGTGTGACGCAAAAGCTCGAGTAATCTGATCTTGTGTAGCTTGCATACAGCTGGTCACAGCGCCTTTGATCTGCCCAATGTGCTCCTTCATCCTAGTGACCCCTCCCGACATAACTTTTCCACAAAGCTTGCATTTGAGTCTTTGCGGATCACTAGGATCAATCAACTCGGCAAACTCCCAAGCCATGTCATCCGACTTCCTCTTAAGTGATGAACTTGCAACTTGAGATGAACCTGAGGCTGAACCAACCATCTACATAAATAAAAGGAAACAACCATGCATCAGCCATCTTACATAAATAAAGCATCAGCCATCTTACATAAATAAAGTATCAGCCATCTACACAGTTTACTAATGAAGCAATAATAGACTAATATATATAATTAAAATCTGCCTAATACGATCAGCCATCTACACAGTTTACTAATGAAGCAATAATAGACTAATATATATAATTAAAATCTGCCTAATATGATCAGCCATCTACAAAACTCAACCAAAATAAATCAACAAGTATGCATCAGGCATCACTACTTGACCAGAGAATAGAATCGGGAATGAGAAGAATCCATGCCGTGGCGTGTGGAGCTTCTGCAGCTTTGGATCGTGGAGGAAGGGGTGGCGGGCGGTTGGATCCTGGGCACGCCGCTGCTGGATCCTGGGCAGGGGTGTGGACGGGGAGCTCCTCCAGAGGTCCTGCTCCTGGGCGCCGCCGTGTGGAAGCCTCAAGAACGGCCGGGCGCCGCCGTGTGGAAGCCTCAAGATCGGGCGCGGCCGGCCGGTGCTGGAGATGGGGATGAGGTGAGGGACGAGGTGAGGGGCGGTGCTGGAGACGGGGACGAGTCAGCGAGGTGCGCGGCGGTGCTGGACAGGGGGACGAGGTGAGGGGCGGGCGAGCTAGGTCCGGCCGCCGGAGGAGACCATGGTGGCGGCGGCGGTGTGAATCGCGGGGAGCGGCAGCTGGCGAAGCCTAAACGCCAAACCTATGGGGACTCGGGAGGGATGTGTGCCGCGCGAGTGTTTTGGGAAGGCCGGGTACTACACGAGATATTTTTTTTCGATTTCAGACAGGTGGCCCCCGTGGATTTACCGGCCAAAAATCGCTCTGACTGCCGATAAATCGCTCTGACAACCGATAAATCGGTCAGACCGATAAACACAGGGGATATGCGTTTATCTTACCGGTCAGACACCGATAAGCGATAAATCGGCCGATTTATCGCTATATCGGCCGATATTTTGAACAGTGCTTGTGGGAGGCGCTCGAATCTAAATTCGGGGCCACCGATGCTGGGAGTGAAATGTATATTATAGAGCAGTTCCACGATTACAAGGTGGTTGAAAACCGTCCTGTACTGGAGCAGGCTCATGAGACAATATGCATTGTTATGGAGCCTGAGCTTCTAAAGTGCGAGTTACCGAGCAACCTTGTCGCGGGCTGCATAATCGCTAAGCTCCCTAATTCCTGGAGCAACTTTGCCACTACTCTGAAACATGAGAGGCCATCTGAGTGTTGAGCAGAACTCAGGGGCAAATTAAGGACTCGAACGGGAAAGCGGTCGAAGGGACTTCTGTCGCCAACATGGTGAACCAAAGGAACTTCAACTCCCACAAGCCCAAGGGGAAGCACAGTGTCCAACACAATACCAACTTTAAGAAGAAGGGTAAGAAGACCTTCAAGAAGAATAAGAAGGATGAGGGTTGCTTTACTTATGGTTTGGTTGAACATTGGGCCAACAAGTGCCAAAACAAGTACAAGAAGCCAGGACAGGACATCAAGTCTGTCAACATGATTGTGGGCAACAATGAGAATGGTGCATCTGGGTACGGTAATTTATTTACTATTTTTTTAGTGTTTCAGCCCAACGATTGGTGGGTGAACCCAGGTGTAGGTGTTCATGTGTGTGCTGACATTTCATTGTTCACCTGGCGCTACCATGGCCGAGCCAGAGGAGCCGCAAACAACTCTGGTAGACATCGACTAAGAGTTCGGGAGAGGGTTCCGAGGAGTCCTACATGACTCGAAGCCTACAATCGACCAACCCCACCCGAGGCCTCTCTACCATAGGACTAGGTCGTGCTCCAACGATGTGGCTAAACTTATTCAAAAAGCATCATTAATTGTGTCACTGAGTGTACAGCGACCTTCACAATTATGATCTACGTACTAACGATACCCCCTAGTCAGAAAGTTGTTTTCGCTACTACAACACAAATCTAATACAATAACTGTTATAACATATAACTTCAATTTAGCTAGTCAAATCCATGATTATAGTTGAACCCAACAATGAGGGGACCACTAAATCAGACGGAGGAAGTACTATCTAGTTCTAGCTAGATCTTTCATGTCTCATGTCCAGCCACGCATTTTGAACTGTCTATCAGTTTCTATCACAAAGCCAACTTAAACTTTTCTTCCTTGTTCAGTCAAACAGGATATATACTCCAACAGAGTGCACATGCCATCGAATTCCACTCAAACGTTATGTAAGATCACAGATCAACCACTGATTGCCATTTTTGAGACGGCGTGACGCCTCTGGAGCGTCCCAAACTTGGGATTTAGGCATGTGACTCTGGCGCTTATGCAGCTGTAGGGGTTGTGGCAAGTGAAGGAGACAACACATGACTTTGATTGGCCAGTGCTTCTCTGAGTATCTGGTCTCGAGCTCCGGGGTGTAAATCTTAGGTGTGACCCTAGTCGTTTATACCTGGAAATGGCGGCGTTATATGCCTCGTTACCTTGATGAAGGCATTCTCGGAGTTTGCTCGGACTTAATCTTTAGGGTGAGAACCCACGATATGACCTTCGATTGTTGGATCCGACGATGGCATTGCTTTCGGAGGCATTGCTTTTGGATAACTTTTTCTCACAGTCCTTGTGCTGTCATGATATGGTCGGTGCTGATGGTCCCTATTGTCACTGTTTTTCATTGCTTTCACTGCAGGAAAATTCTTCTTTCCCGTGTCTTAGCCTATAAGCCATGAGCTTTTTTTCGGGTACCCGGCTTATGTCCCTTTAAACCGAGTCGAGGGAAAAAAACACCCGGCAAACACAAAGGACTCGGCTTACAACTTGCGGTGGGCAAAGACGTCTCCCACGTGTCTACAACGAAGATGTTCAGTGTTTACAAAGTGATGTACATACATGTATATACCGCTGGTGGCCCACGACAGCCCTCGGTTTATGTAGAAACCGGGCTGCTCACCTCGGCCCTCGGTTTATGTATAAACCGTGTGGCTCACCTCGGTCCTCGGTTTATACAAACGATGACACGTGGCCGTTAACGCCCGACTGGCTGTCATGTTACTTTATTAAGCCGGGTGCCTCGGGTAAACACATAGCTTAGGTATAAACTGAGTTTTTTTGCCACGACACCCGGATTATACCTAATAAGCCGGTCCCATGTAAGCCGTGTACTATAAGCCGGGAGTTTTACTCAGCTTATATATAAACCGAGTTCAAATCGGCATAAGCCGAGTGTATTAGATACACGGCTTATAAGTTTTTCCTGTAGTGTTTGGTAGTTTTTCTTTTTTTTTTCATTCACGGTCATAGCTTCGATCGTGTATGACTTTGCTCCTTGTCGACGTGATCTTTTGTGTGTGTTAGTGTTGGTTGTGTACATCCTAATTATGCAGAGGCCGGTGTGTGCTCATTATCTACGTTACGAGTCAATAAAAAACACCCTTTACCCAAAGGATCACATAAAAACGACGAAACTTGCTTCCTCTCTTTATTTTCCTGCCAAGCTGCTGGTATCTATCCTCGTCTAACTAGAACAAGTGGCAGGCTATTCGACGCGATGGGAGATGATCGCTTCGCCTTCTTTGGGGAATTGTTTGTCTCTCTTCAAAGAGAGATTGAGATTAAGCCCTCCACCCAATGGCTGAGGACAAATATAAAGATACTTGCATTGAAGACACTGCAAGCCGCCATGGTCATCATAATTGCCCCTGTCGTGCTCTTCACTATTGGTGGACCTATTATTTGCATTACAGAATCAGCGAGTCGTTTAGCAAAGCAAGACTATGTCATTGGCAACGATGATGCAAGTAAAGCAAATATGAAGCCGGCGCTGAACCTATTCTACTGTGTATCTCTTGCTCATGGGGCAGTTTGCTCATTGTGTATCTTCGTTGAACTGGCTGCTGATGAAAAGTTGGCAGAGATTGTTAGCCAACGACATGGTCTCAACACTGAATTACTCGACGGATACTTCCAGGCAACCAAGCAGATGTGTGTAAACAACCCCGCGTCCACAGACAGCTGGAATTTGATCACATATGGCGCCAACTTGCTAGATTCCCAATTACCAGAGGACTGTTCGTCCGGAGGAAGGGTACTAACTATGCTGATTGATCAGGGTATGTCTTTATCGGTAAGATGGCTACTGATTAGGTCACCAAGACAAAGAGTTCAGAAGATGATCGGAACCCTTGCTTGGAGAAGCCCAGCCGAACGAGAGATGAGATGGTTTGCAGCCAGGATTGTGGAGCAACTCGCTAGTCACCTCAACCTTGCTCACTTTCCAGGAGCACTAGAATGCATATCCTCCCTCTTTAACACCTCATGTCATAACAATGGTGATCAAGAAGCTCTCCATTTGCCTTTCGTAATTGGGCGTAGCAAGTCAACGAAAAGGAAAGGCTTCCTCGCAGAAATTTTCAATAATCATAGGAAAGTACATTCTTCTTTCCAAAAAGGGCGCGTACCCTGGCCTTCGCAATTAGATGGTGGGCTAAAGAAGGTTCCGAAAGAACCATTGGTGTTCATGATCTGGGTCTGCTACAGACTGGTTCGGAAGATAATCGGTGCTCCGAAGAATAGTGGTACCAGAAAGCAAGACAGCAAGCAGGTGAAGAATGGTGAACGGACCGACGAGGATCTGATTTTGCCAGGCTTGAGAATTCTAGAGAACCTGGCTCATGATGAATATAACTGCACATTAATATATAGCACCAAGGATCTCGTGTCAAGAGTAATTGCACCAGTCAGCTCCAACGAATTAATAGAAGATACGAAGGGCAGCCTTGTATGGACCAAGCTAGTAGACGGATCACTGAAAGTGGTGAGCCGGCTCATGGGATCGTCAGGAAGCACTGGGGAAGACATGTGCAGCCAAATTGGGAACAATAGTAATGCAGTAAACAACTTGGAGGCCATTTTGGACATGGATATGAAGAGTAACAGCAGTATCATAGAGCTGAAAATGCGAGCTATAGAGGTTCTTACACAACTAGCCTTGCATCATCCAGCAACTACTTCTGCTACGAGGAGAAGAGAAAAACTTATTGAGAGGGCGCTACCCATTTTCCTTACTAAAGATTGGATGGTAGATTATTTGAAAGATGCGGAAATAAAGATTGAGAAACCAACTACGGATCGTGTGAAAAGGAAGATGGAAGAAGCTCAGGAAAATGCAAGGCAGCTTAAAGAAAAGGCCGGTGAAGCATTGGCCATGCTATCTAGTGATTCGGAGGCTGTCAAGAGCTTTACAGGATGTGACGATGACGTCCGTTGTCTTACTGAATTGCTCGACTCCAAAGAGATCAACATGAGTTGTCGTATTAGCGCAGCAGTCATTTTGAAAAATTTGAGCAACTACGTCAAGGAACCAACCTTATGGAAGGTGTGCCTAAATGCTTATATGACATTATTTTTCTCTAATAATTAAAATAATCAAATTCTTCATAGAATCCAATGCATGCCAGAGGTATTCGGTAATTAACCTTTTTGTGCTAAAGTAATATGTGTGTATACCATTGCAGGCACTCACAGAATTGCTTCATGAACAACCAGAAGCAAGTAGCACCGCCCGGTGTTGGGAGAGCTTGCTTCCTATCTGTTGCAGAAACGATATAGAAAACCCGGTGGACGGTGAGCAAGACGAGCCTTCCGTTGCACAGAGCCAACACATCAAGCAATGTGAGGAGAGGAGGATGCAGGCAGAGCTCATGTCACTCATCGCTGCGATTCGTCGAAACAACAATCTTGATTTTGCAGCAATCTTAATGTCACCTAAGACACCAGTTCCACTGGAAGATTTTGTGGTGAGGCTCAAGAAGATGGTGGAGGACAACATGTATGCCACCCCTGCATGCCTGGTGATACAAAAGATTACATGTGAGATGATCCTAGAGTTCATGAAGCATGACCAAAGCATCGAAGTGATCGACAAGCACAATATCGTTGGCACATTACTGGAGGCTTCAAAGGCAATGGCCGGACTTGAGAGCAGCATGCTTTTCGCTGGAGGCGATCGTGACTGCCATGGGGTTCCTCTGAAGCCTCTCTCTTCTGTTCTGGCTAATAGAGCACAAGATCTGTTGACACGGAAGAAACAGGATCTGGACATCAACATTGCACCTGCCGGTGTACCATCACCATGATTGTTGCATTACAGAGTATCTTTATTAGTATGTTATATAAAAATATTGAAACATGCATTGAATTCTTGGTGTGTTCTATGTGTGCTGTTTTTTTCTTTGGTTTCCTTTGCGAACTTGTGAGACTTGTAATAATGGATTTTGTGCACCTTCGGGTGTGAATATCAGGAGTGCAATCCTTCGATTATCCAAAAAAAGGCAAAAAAGAGACAGAAATCATTTGTGCTTTAAGATTTAAATCCATCTTCTGCACCATGGCAAGATCTATACTGTGCATCGGTATTACTCCAGATGGTCTAGCACTCCTCCCTCAGTACAACTTCGACTCTGTTTTATTATTATTATTATTATTTGACCTGTACTGCAGGGTAAGACCTTCCACTATGTAGGCCAAAATCGATACCAAATTTGCTTTTTGACATTAGGCACCGGTGCTCTACATTGCCCAGTCGGTGCCAAACAAAAAAATTTGGGCACCGATGCATCTACTTGCTCCGATGCCATATTCGTTGAGCCAATAAACTAAGAGCATTTTAGTCCTTTCTCACGCGAATCAACACCCCGTGACGCTGGTCCTTGGGTAAGTTGGGCATATATATTACTAGTTTATATGCATGCAAGCCCGTGCTCGAGTGAATGCCAAATCTTTCACATTGTGTGACTGGTGCTATAAAAAGTTCAACTAGCATCAACGTATACGTGGCTGGCTTTTAAGAAATGTGGCACCGAGTACATAATGGAGGGCCCAAAGCACCCCACAGCTCTGAAATTTTATTCAACCACCAAAAAGAAGAATACAATATGTACAAGTCATAGGCTAAAAGAATTTTAAAAAATATGTACAGAGTGACCTAGTGACGGTGTGGTGAGAATCAGGGTCCCACATACCTTCAGAGCATGGGCCGTTGACAGAATTCAGCAATAACTGGCAAGCACTACTACCGCGTGCGGGGCATCTCTCCCGTGGCGATTATCAAGAGTCAAGATACCTGCAAGTTACCTTCCCGGCAAGCCTCAAGCTGGCAAGCTAGAGCCGGCATGTGAAGACCAGGCAAGCTCCGGGCCGGCAAGCTCTCTTGGTCCTTCCACCGTTCCACCTCGGCGGCCAGTCAGAGACTTATCGACAGGTGTCGAGCGTGCGGGCAGTTAGGTGAAGTTTGTCGACGCATGTGGCAGTTCGCCGCCTGAAGATTACCTCAATTGACACACGTCTCAGTGCGGGTCCAGTTGACATTCACCCTTTAAATTGACTACTTCGCCACTGTGGTAGCCCATTTCATCTATAAAAGGAGGCAATGGCAACTTTAGCAGCAGCTCGGACCCCTGTCCATTAGCGGTAGCATAGCTGCGCCCCCAAGGCGGCGCTTTCTATATTGGCAGGGATTGCTCATACACAATGAATTCACCCAAAGCAGGAGTAGGGTTTTACGCCTCACAGCGGCCTGAACCTGGGTAAAATCCGGCCCTGAGAAGCTATGAGGCCGCTGCTGCTCTTTGCATGTCGCGCGCCCCCACCGAGTGTAGAAAAGGGGCCTCCTTCGGTCTCATAGGTCTTCATTCTGCACGACATCTTTGACGCGCTAGGTAAAGGGTGTCGCGCATGTGAACCTGCATCGACCTTGTCAGCAGCTTCATCTTCTTCACCAAGTAGCGGCATCTTCTTCACCAACCTCGGTTTCATCCTGAGTGATGGATCATGGTGTCTTCTTCATGCTCCAGAAAGAATGCAGTCATTTAGAAAATAATTTAGCAGTTTCTCCTACCTTATGATTTCCCTTTATATATTCTATTTATTAAGGAGCATTTGCGGGATAGGATCACGCTCGTACCTAGTAGTTGTGCTTGTCCTAAGAATGTAAAGCTTGACGGGAAGGCAGTGTCCTCCTTCGGCTGGGTCCAGATGCTGAATAAATAGGTAATTTTTCGATTAATTTAATCCAGGAATAAACCACTAGCATGTCATTGACAAAAATAATCACATACTGATATTCAATCATGCAAGCACATACTACGCTAATTGTAGACAGATCTGCATATAACGCTAGCATGTGGAAGAGTGCGGAGGAGGAGTGCGCGAGGGCCTCTTCTCTTCTCAAGCTCTAATAGCATGTGGAAGAGAATCTCTTATAAGGAGGTCCAACACCTCTTCCACTTTCGGGGTGAGACTAAATTTCCCACTACACCTAGTGCCAATAAACCCACATGGGCTCTTAGAGATTTTTTAGAAATTCCTATATGGGCCTAAAGCCCATCTCAAATTTCAGCAACCCCCCACCAGATCTCGAGGGCTCATTGTGTCCTCTGTTCCAATTGCTCTTTTGATATACCAGTGTTTCAGTGAAGACCTGTTAAGGTTGAGCTTCACCTAGAGCAAGTGGCTACACTCTTTCACAACTGAACAATGGACTATGCCTTGAATTGTCAGTTTGGCGTAAAGAAGTTTCACCACATGTCTTAATGATACTAGGCCGCCGAAGACTGACCCCTCGGGTGGAGCATATAAGTCACACTTCTGGCATGTTCATTAGCTTACTAGATATCACCCCAATCTCATAGACTGTGACCAGCAGTCGGGCTCATATAGGTGTGTTCCTCCAAAGATCGCTCTGTAGGATAGCATCTTGCTTGCATAAGCTTTGGAACACATTGAGACAATAGTCATCTTCCCATACAGTATCGAGAGTATAGCATCTTAAACAGAGTGGGTTAGTATAGTTACTCTCCTCAGTTCACCACTGGCTTGTTTTCCCAGGTCCTACTTCACGGGATTTCCGATCACATAGGTTGGGTTACCATCATGGCAACTCATGTGGGTCTCATACCCATCTCCCTCGATGCATTATCTATCACAACACGTGATAGCCCTTTTGTAAAGGGATCTGCCAGATTCTTAGCCGTATGGACATATTCCAACGCCATCACTCCGGAGTTTCTCAATTTTCTGATAGCTTTTAATATCATTCTTATGTGTTTGTTGGACTTCATGTTGTCCTTTGAACTCTTCACCTTGGTGATGACAGTATGATTGTCACAGTTCATAAGGATAGCCGGAACCGGTTTATCAACCAATGGCAAGTCCATCAAAAGATCTCGAAGCCATCCTGCTTCGACACCAGATGTGTCTATTGCTGTTAATTCTGCTTCCATTGTCGATCTCGTTAAGATCGTTTGCTTGCAAGACTTCCAGGAAACAGCACCACCTCCAAGAGTAAACATGTGCCCAGTTGTGGCCTTCATCTCATCAGCATCAGAGATCCAATTCGCATCACTATACCCTTCAAGTACCGACGGGTATCTGATATAGTGAAGTCTATAGTCCATAGTACCCTTCAGATAACGCATAACTCTTTCAACATCATGCCAATGTACATCACCCGGTTTTGATACAGACCGGCTCAGTTTGCTCACAGCAAAAGCGATGTCAGGCCTCGTAGCGCTAGCTAGGTACATAAGTGAACCAATGATTTGAGAATATCTCAATTGATCTATAGACATGCCTTTGGACTTTCGAATCAACACGCTAGGATCATATGGTGTTTGAGATGGTGTGCAGTCCGAGTATCCAAAATGACTCAACACCTTCTCAACATAATGGGATTGCAAAAGTGTAATCCCACCCTCATTATCTCTCAGTAGCTTGATGTTCAAGATAACATCAGCCACACCAAGATCTTTCATCTCAAAGTTCTGAGATAGAAACGACTTGACCTCCTCAATGACTTTGAGGTTGGTTCCGAATATCAGTATGTCATCAACATACAAGCACAGTATAACTCCTTCGCCCCCACCATGGCGAGAGTATACACAATTGTCAGCTTCATTAACAACGAAGCCAACAGATGTCAGAGTTGTATTAAACTTATCATGACATTGCTTAGGTGCTTGTTTCAGGCCATATAAAGATTTTATCAATCTACACACTTTTCCTTCCTGACCATCTATCACAAAGCCATCTGGCTGTTGCATGTAGATTTCCTCGTTTAGCTCTCCATTCAGGAAAGCTTTCTTAACATCAATCTGGTGGACGAGAAGACCATGCGAGGCCGTCAACGAGAGTAATACTCGAATGGTGGTCAGTTTGGCCACATGTGAATAAGTATCAAAGAAATCTTCCTCTTCTTTTTTATCATAGCCCTTGGCCACAAGCCTAGCCTTGTACTTTTCAATTGTACCATCGGGCCTAAGCATCTATTTGAACACCCACTTACATCCCAATGGTTTGCAACCATAGGGACGCTGAGTAATCTACCATGTCCCGTTAGCCATGATAGAATCCATCTCGCTACGGACCGCTTCCTTCCAGTAGTCAGATTCTGGAGAGGCATATGCTTCTGAAATAGAAGTGGGAGTATCATCCACGAGGTACACGAAGAAATCATCACCAAAGGTCTTTGCAGTCCTTTGTCTCTTACCCCTACCAAGGGTTTCCTCGTCATCATCCTCAGGATTTTCATCATGTGTTTGTTCATAGTATTCCATAGGAATGGCAGTCTCAGGAGTCTCCTCAGATTCCTGTCTAGAAGTGATTTGCATATCTCTCATAGGAAATATATCCTCGAAGAATGTAGCATCCTTGGACTCCATAATTGTACCAAACTTTTGGTCATGTACCTCAGATTTCACTACTAGAAATCTATAGCCAACGCTATTCTTAGCGTAGCCCAAATTAATGCAGTCCACGGTCTTCGGTCCAAGCTTGCGTTTTTTGGGGATCGGCACATTGACTTTCGCCAAACAGCCCCAAGTACGCAAGTACGAGAGTGTTGTCCTTCTCTTCGCCCATTTCTCATAGGGAGTGATCTCATTGTCCTTTGTCGGAACTTTATTCAGGACATGACATGCCGTTAATATAGCCTCCCCCGACCATGCCTTGGATAAACCCGACGTATCTAACATGGCGTTAACCAAATCAGTTAGAGTACGGTTTTTTCGCTCGGCAACCCCGTTTGACTTGGGTGAATAGGGAGGCGTCCTCTCATGAATAATACCGTATTCCGCACAAAAGGAATCAAACTCACTCGAGAAGTACTCTCCACCACAATCCGACCAGACTCGTTTAATTTGCTTTTCAAGTTGTTTCTCAACTTCTGCCTTATAGATTTTAAAGTAGTGTAGAGCCTCATCTTTAGTATTTAACAGATACACATAGCAATATCTAGTAGAATCATCTATCAATGTCATGAAGTATTTCTTTCTATCTTTAGTCAACACATCATTTATCTCACAAAGATCAGAATGTATGAGTTCTAATGGTGCCAAGTGTCTCTCCTCCGCGGTCTTGTGAGGCTTGCGAGGTTGCTTAGCTTGCACACATGAAAGACACTTAGAACCTTTGGCTAAAGTGAAACTCGGGATTAAATCCAACTTAGCTAGCCGCGTCATAACACCGAAACTAATGTGACAAAGACGTGAATGCCAAACTTCTGATTCATTAACATTCGAACGAATATGGTTCACAACTTTATTACAAAAATATGCGAGGGAAAGGCGGAACATTCCTCCGCTCTCATAACCTTTTCCAACAAAGAGTCCATATTTCATAACAACTAATTTATTAGACTCGAAAACCAACTTAAACCCTTCTCTACATAGAAGGGAGCCACTAACGAGGTTCTTCTTGATGGCGGGGACATGTTGCACGTTCTTTAGCTGCACGATCCTTCCCGAAGTAAACTTCAGATCGACCGTGCCAACACCATGAACAGAAGCACTCGCGCCATTCCCCATCAATACGGACCCGTGGCCTGTGACCTGGTAAGAAGTGAACAATGAAATGTCAGCACACACTTGAACACCTGCACATGTGTCCACCCACCAATCGTTGGGCTGAAACACTGAAAAAACAATAAATAAATTACCGTACCCAGATGCACCATTCTCATTGTTGCCCACAATCATGTTGACAGACTTGGAGTCCTGTCCTGGCTTCTTGTACTTGTTTGGGCACTTGTTGGCCCAATGTTCGACCGAACCATAAGTAAAGCACTCCTCATCTTTCTTGTTCTTCTTGAAGGTCTTCTTACCCTTCTTCTTAAACTCGGTATTATGTTGCACACCGTTCTTTCCCTTGGGCTTGTGGGAGTTGAAGTTCCTCGGGTTCACAATGTTGGCGATAGAAGAGACTTCGACCGCTTTCCCGTTCGAGTCCTTTGCCCTTGAGTTCTGCTCAACACTCAGATGGCCAATGACATCCTCCACTGAGAATTCACGCCTCTGATGTTTCAGAGTAGTGGCAAAGTTCCTCCAGGAATTAGGGAGCTTAGCGATTATGCAGCCCACGACAAACTTGCCCGGTAACTCGCACTTCAAAAGTTCAAGCTCCGTAATGATGCATATTATCTCATGAGCCTGCTCCAGCACAGGATGGTTTTCAACCATCTTGTAATCGTGGAACTGCTCTATAATATACATCTCACTCCCAGCATCGGTGGCCCCGAATTTAGATTCAAGCGCCTCCCATAAGTCCTTGGCGACACGCACATGTAAATATGCGTCAACCAGTTTATCTCCGATCACGCTAAGAAGTGCTCTGAGAAATACGACGGTGGCCTCCCTGAACGCCTTCTCCTGTTCATGAGCAATCGTTCCCGTGGGCACACCGGCGACCCAGAAGACGTTCATAGCCGTGAGCCATAAAGTGGTCTTAGTCTGCCAACGCTTAAAGTATGTACCGGTAAACTTATCCGGTTTCAGTGCAGCGGCAAAGCCACTTGTCGAAAAATTCCTACACATAATAGGTTTTTGGATTGCTGAATAAATAAGCAATTTTTCGATTAATTTAATCCAGGAATAAACCACTACATGGCACTGACAGAAATAATCGCATACTGATATTCAATCATGCAAGCATATACTACGCTAATTGTAGACAGATCTATGTATAACGCCAGCATGCCTAAAACAGAAAACAGTAGGAGCGAGATAAACGAGTTATACCCTCCAGTAGGCCATGCAGAGGCCGCGGCGGCGGTGACGGCAGCAGCGTCCTCGGCTGCCTTCTTGTCGGCTTCGAGCTTGTCAGCGGCAGCACGTTCAGCGTCGGTGGACATGGTGATGACGAGGGCGACGCGGACGTAGCGGAAGTAGACGAACGGCGAGCAGTCGCGTAGTCGCTTCCCAAAAACCTACTCGCCCCTCTCCCGTATAGGATCCGGAGAGGCGGGGTTTCGGAGACCTGCTGTTCGGTCAACCGTGTACGAGGCGGACGGGATGGACTCATCGGCGGCAGTAGCAGCAAAGGAACGACGGTGGGCGTGGAGGCAAATGCGTTCTGTTGTGGCGGCTAGGGTTTGCTAGCACTACTAGGAAAAGGCCTATTAATGGCGCACCTAGTTTGGCCATTAATGGCGCATTAGGGGTGCGCCATTACTAGCACGCCATTAGTATACTTTACTAATGGCGCACCTCTGGTGCGCCATTAGTATCTGGTATACTAATGGCGCACCACAGATGCGCCATTAGTATGCACAGTGGTGCGCCATTAGTATCCAGGGGCCATGTGTAGCCAGGTGCTTTGGCATACTAATGGCGCACTCTGCTGTGATGCGCCATTAGTATGAATATTAGGTTTTTTTTTATTTTTTTATTTTCTGTTTTTTGCACAGGTTATGCATATATATAAATATAATTTCTCGTGGAGCCAACATATATGGTACGCACATCGAAACTATTAGAATCTACTCCCTCCGTTCCGATTTACTCGTCGTGGTTTTAGTTCAAATTTGAACTAAAACCACGACGAGTAAATCGGAACGGAGTGAGTATATAATAGCTCATAGAACAACTTGGCATCATGCATCATCGATCATAATAATAATAATAAAAACTCAACATTGGTATTAAATAATAAGTCTTACACATCATTATCGACCATACAACTTCTACTACGTAGCAATTTTCTAAGATAAAATGGCATAAAACAAGATGGTGTTTGTCTCTAAATCAATTAGATTTAAAGGGCCATTATGGAGAACGCAGATTATCTTGTCTCCATTTCTTGCCCTTCTCACTCTATTGCTTCCAAGTACCTCCTTACGAGTTTTCGTTATTTTTCGCCATTCTTTGATTCTCATTCCTTCATTTTTAGAAGAAATCCGATATGGACACGTGTGATTTGTAGGTTCACCTGGCAGAATGTTTAAAACTTGTAGTTGACCAGATTGAAACATGACAGGAGGCACACAGTCACTAGGGAGAATCTGTTGCAAAACATAGTAAGACTTCGTAGTTAGCATTGTAGTTCAGTTCGAGAAGAACTAATGCAAAACATGCACGAATGTCGTAATAGTAAAAAAATCTTACCATGGTATCTCCATTGATATTAACGTAGTTCAAGACGTGCACTAGTGGGACGTATTGACTATATTGTGGATCAATATTGCGATATTGAATGTAATCCAGAAGAAAGGAATAAAAGAAGATGATCTGCTCTTTGTCCTTATAAGTACATTCTGAGCCAGGGGTGTAGTAGGTTCTGTCTAGCATCATCCTCACATTATTTGAATAATCAAAATAACCTGTCAATGGAAATAAGTTGTCAACTATTTTGAAATAAACAATATAAATTACTAAATAACTATGTTTGATAAACTCACTTCTCGGTAGAATTGGAATCATATCGTCAACAAGGACCCAAATGTCCAAATCGTCTTCGGTGATGGAATCCGGATTACTAAGATCCATGGTGAGAAGCATACCCTCATAAAAACCATATATCTTGCAAAATGATTCCCAATTCTTGCAACCAAAAGTGGTTACGTTATCTGAATTGTACAAATCCACTTCTAAATCAACATTATGCATGGTCCTTAGTTGAATTTGCTTTGTCTCCGAAGTTTCATGATCTTCAAATCCCATCCTCTCCAAGACATAGCGTCTTGCATGACACGGGATAAACTAGTTGCATGTAAAAGAAGAAAATTAATTACTTACACGTTGAAGTAGCTAGAAATCGTGCTTAATTAATTACGAAACAAGACTTGTCGTTGCGTACCGTTTCGACATCGAAGGTCTCGTCGAGCTTAATACTGAAGTAACGACCGTCTACCAGGTGAGGCCTGTCGCACAGACCCCGGTCGTCACCGCACCAGGAGCACTCCGGGATCCTATCGTCGTCGGAAGACGACATTTCCTATGTTTCAAAGAGATTAAACTTTATAAATTAAAAATATGTACCTAGACAAGCTAGCTGTGGCACCATCCTAGGCTCATTAGGACTAACATTGTCAACACTTTTGCACTAGTTCTGCTACATACCATCCTAGGCTTTTTAAGTTTCAACATTGCTACAGCATACAAACTTGAAGCGCTTGTGACTTTCAGCAGAACCTCACAATCTGATTACTATCCTCTCTATAAACTCATTTTAAACAAGTTCAAAAAGTGTAAGATCTTTATCCTAAAACACCACCAAAAAATTAGGGCATGGCATCTAATAAGCAATGTTTGGAAATACAGTAAGTTTAATCTATGCCTAGCCATCCCTTACAAGGATATGTGGACATATTTCAGTTGTTTCAAACTTGAAACAGTAACATGTGATGACCAACTTCTTAAAAGTGCAGAGAACTAGTAACCAGTTGCAATTTTGCCATCATATTGTAGCAGACAGTATTGTGCCTGGCAGTATTACCACTATGTATAGCTTGGTCTTTGTGCATACATATAAATAACAATATAATTATAGTTCAGTAAAACAATTCATTTCATCATGGCTAATCAAATTTTGATCCAAGTGACCTAAATTTTTATCCAAGTGACCTAAATTTTATGAAGCGAGCAAGCAGTTAGTTGGAATGATGAGGCATGTTAGCTGCTAAGTCAGACCCAGACTAACTGCATGTCCAGAAGGGCAGGCCATTCCCAAGTAAGCTTTGAATAGAGAACATAACAAACTCATGTAGTAACAAACATTAAGGCATTGAGCATCTAAAACAGAAGTGGCATGAACGAGAATCAATTGTTTACCTCACCAGGTGTCTATCATAGCCTACACATTCAGGTTGTTCGGTGGCCTAAACGATGCCCGATATTAACCTTAATTGCAGAAATTTCATACTAGCATCCAAATACTCATGCTAAGATAACTGAGTTGAACATACACCATATTGCATCTAATCACAAGACACTGGTCTGTAACAGACTACCTGGTATTGATATACAAGAGTACAGCTAGGCGCCAAGAAGGGGAAAACTATCTATTTGATTTGCTCCCCAAATGCAAGAATCCAAGGCACTACAAAAACTACAATCTTTCCTGGTCTAAGCATCATCTGATCCATGAAGGAACTACAGGCAGAGGCCAAGCTGCAATACATCGAGCTCTTAATACCACTACTGCATCAAATATACTGGGCGGCCATGGACGAACAAAGCAGCAGTGATACATGGAGCTCAATCGCTAGGGGTCGTACCTTGGCGTGGTTCCAGGTGTTGGCGACGGTGAGGGGCCCGTGGTCGGCGAGGATCTGGAGGAGGCGGACGGAGATGGCCACGCACCTGGGGGATGCCGGGGCGTCGGGGGCGCGGGCGTCGAGGCTGGGGCGTCGGGGGCGCGGGCGGCGGCGGCGTAGCTCCGGGCGTCCGGGGCGTCGGGGGCGCGGGCGTCGAGGGCGTCGGCGGTGCGGCGCTCGGCTCAGCGGGGGTGGCGCGGGGGCGGCGGCGCGGCGCTGGAGGGAGAGAGAGGCGTCGGGGAGAGGGGGGAGATCTGGCGAGGGAGAGAGAGGAGGGTGCGGCCGATGGGGGGGATATGGATGGGGGAATACTAATGGCGCACTGCACCTCTGTGCGCCATAAGTATGTAGATTCTTATGGCGCACGTTCCCTAGGTGCGCCATTAGTATGTTTGGACAGGCGCGCTAGTTCAAAAAAAAAACTTCTTGATACTAATGGCGCACTCTGGACATCGTGCGCCATTAGTAGTTCGAGCTCTAATGGCGTATCTGTTGCTGGTGCGCCATTACTATATTCTAATGGCGCACTGCTTGTCCGGTGCGCCATTAGTATCAATTCCATCTATAGCCCTTTTCCTAGTAGTGTAGGAGACACCTCGCACTTATATAGGTGCAGCCGCGTGGAGGTACGTGGGCTCGACCCACGTCCGAGTCCGTGACAGACCACGATCCGATGTCTCAGATCGTGGCCCCGCTGTCAGAAACTCTCTGTTAGTGACTGACAAAAATAAGCGTATAGGTGTGAGCTCGGCTCGGCTCAATCCCGCAACCCGCGGCGCGTCGTGATGAGGCGTGGCGTGGCGGGTGACGGAGGAGGAGTGCGCGAGGGCCTCTTCTCTTCTCAAGCTCCAATAGCATGTGGAAGAGAATCCCTTATAAGGAGGTGCAACTCCTCTTCCACTTCCGAGGTGGGACTAAACTTCCCACTACACCTAGTGCCAATAAACCCACATGGGCCCTTAGAGATTTTTCAGAAATTGCTATATGGGCCTAAAGCCCATCTCAAATTTCAGCACCAGATCCTGAGCACCATTGACTAGAATATGCGCACCTACGAGCATTCCGACAACATTTAGTGCATATATAAAGGAAAATCACATAAGGATGCGGGAACATTGAGCATGAGCAGATAAACTTCTCACACAAGTTGGTTGCTGATGGGCCTCGAACCCCTCGTTGGTTACCCCAAGTGGAAGGTGTAAGATGCAGTGTTGTGGAAGTGTTTTCCCTTAGCAAAGATGCCAAGGATCGAATCCCCAGAGACTCCTAGGTTCAACAGGTAGGTGTCAACTGCTAACGGCGCAATTAGCAATCAACGTGGACCTGCACACAGATACAAATAACTTTGCTCCCAACGAGTACAGAGAGGTTGTCAATCCCTCCGGCCTTGTAGTTCACAAAGGATTAAAAGCAATGATAGTAGTGATAGATAATGTTTTGCAATAGTAAATAATAGCGGAAAGTAAATAGTGGATGTGATCAATGATGGTAATATGGACCGGAGTCACATGATGTTCACTAGTGATGTCTCTCTCCCAAAAGACGATAAAACAGCTATGTGAGGTAAACGAATTACAGCTGGGCAATTGACAGGACCACGAACGCAAACCAATGCTGACTACATTGCAAGAAAGGTTGAGGTTCAAAGCATGGGCGGTACGCCAAAGTAAGTAGACCGAAATCCATCAATATCTACTACTAATCATCCACCTTGAGATATCTATCCAGAACATCTCGCTGGTATTAAGTTGCGAGTCCCACCCATAGTGTAAACTCAATGCAACAGACAACTGCATTAAAAGAACTTTGTATAAAGTAAACAATCCTTGCACCCGCGGGCACAAGCACCGTTGTTTTCCCCCTTGTGGCAACAGCACATCCCCTAGACTCATGTTTCTGTCACTCAAGCTAGTCATCGAGGGGCATGAACCCACAATCAAGCATAACGTTCCCTCTTGGAGTCACTACCTACTACTCGGCCAAAGCAATAAATAACAACGGAGAACATGCAAGAATTACTTATGAACATAAATATAAAAGAGGTGAATCAAATATATTACTCAAGATCAATCTGAACATAATCTCATAATCCAACGGATCCCAGCAAACTCAACATAGCAACAGCATAAGGATTACATATGTGCCTCGATCATGTAGGGCAGCTCACGAGGACTAATTAGTGAAGCACAAGAACGGGAGGAGAACATCACATAGCTACTGGTCATGGACCCATGGTCCAAGGGAGACTAATCACGAGTCATCCGGGAGGCGTCCATGGTGGTGGAGAAGCTCCCGGTGGTGATCCTCCCCTCTGGCAGGGTGCCGGGAAGAGTTCTCCTGGTGCTCCCGATCTTGGAAGCGGCGGCGGCGGCGGAACAGAGATGGGATCGCGAAAAAAGTTCCTGTTCTGAGGGTTTCGGAGGACGCTTTAAATATATGCCAAAGGGGAGCATAGGGGAAGCTTCGGGGGGCCCAGGCGCCCCCCGGCGCGACCCAGGGCGCGCCGCCAGGGCGCCTGGAGCCCTGGTGCCCCCCCCCCCCGGCTGCCCTTCGGACGCACGGTTGTTTCCGGAACGCTGATTTTTTATATAATTTTTCTGGATTTTTCCTGGCAGTTCTCGTAACGTGAAAACCTGAAATACAAAAACAGCCGAAAATAGAAACTGGCACTAGGGTGCACTGGATTAGTAAGTTAGTCCAAATATGATCAAAAGTGTATGGAAGTGTATGAATATCATAGCAATATCACCCAAAAGTAGCATGGAGCAAGCAGAAATTATAGATACGTTTTGGACGTATCAGTTGCTCGTCAGATGCTAACTTATTTGTTGGGTTAAAACGCTGCTACGGCATTTCATGTCCAGAACATCATTGCAGGTAATCGCCTCTGAAAGCAATCTTCCTGGAAGCTGCCACCAGCATGGAGAACTTCAGGGTTCTCTGCTGGAACCGTAAGCCTTCCTTGCTGGAACCATATATCTTCCCGGGTGACAATCTTTCTGGCGTCAAGAACATCAAAGTTCTTCCCCGAAACTATAAGCCTTCCTGGCAACGATCTTGCCGGAAGCCGGCGTCGAGAACATCAAAGTTCTCTGTTGAAAATAAAAGCCTTGCCGAGGGCTGAGTCTCCAGGCAAGCCAGTGTTGAGAACGTCAAAGTTCTCCTCTGTAACCATAAGCCTTCCCGGCAGAATTTTGCCGGAAGGCGGTGTCGAGAGCGTCAGAGTTCTCCACTGAAATCATAGAAAGAATTCCTGGCAACGATCTTGCCAGAAGCCGGCGTCGAGAACGTCGAAGTTCTCCGCTGAAACCATAAGCCTTCCTGGCAACGATCTTGCCGGAAGCCGGCATCGAGAATGTCAAAGTTCTTCGCCGAACACATAAGCCTTCCCGGCAATAATCTTGTCGGAAGCCGGCGTGGAGAACGTCAAAGTTCTCCGCTGAAATCATAAGCCATCCCGGCAAAAAAGCTTGCCGAAAGCAAAACAAAAGATAAACTTCACTCCAGCATTGAGATCCGTAGAGTTTTCTGCCAGAGAATTTCCATGGAAGTAGACTCGGGGGCTTGCAGCGCCTTTAAGAACAACTTCCTTGGGAGCTACCTTCTCTAAAACGACCCTTTCTGAAAATTAAATTATAATCGTCATGACCCATGCAAAATTTAGTCCCACCCCCAGCATCGAGTCTCTGAAGTTCTCTACTGAAGCTGGACCCGGGTGCTACTGACGGTGTGGTGAGAACCAGGGTCCAACAAACCTTCTGAGCATGGGCCGTTGATAGTATTCAGCAACAACCGACAAGCACTTTGCCGGCAAGCACCACTACCGCATGGGGGCATCTCTCCTGTTGCGATGATCAAGCGTCAAGATATCGACAAGTTACCTTCCCGACAAGCCTCAAGCTGGCAAGCTAGAGCCGGCATGTGAAGACCCGGCAAGCTCCGAGTCGGCAAGCTCTCTTCGTCCTTCCACTGCTCCACCTCGGCGGCCAGTCAGAGACTTGTCGACAGGTGTCGAGCGTGCGAGCGGCTACGTGAAGCTTGTCGAGGCACATGGCAGTTCGCCGCATGAAGATTACCTCCATTGGCACGTGTCTCAGTGCGTGTCCAGTTGACATTCACCCTTTGAATTTACTACTTTGCCACAGTGGTGGGCCCTTTCATCTATAAAAGGAGGCACATGGCAACTTTAGGAGGTTGGACCCCTCTCCATTAGAACCCGCATAGCTGCCCCCCTCCCCCTAAAGGCCGTGCTCTCTATATTGGCACAGATTGCTCATATGCAATGAATTCACCCAAAGCAGGAGTAGGGTTTTACGCCTCACAGCGACCCGAAGCTGGGTAAAATCCAACCCCGAGAAGCTCCGAGGCCGCTGCTGCTCTTTGTGTGCCGCGCGCCCCCGCCGAACGTAGGAGAGGGGCCTCCATCGGCCCCATAGGTGTTCGTTCCACATGACACCTAGACCCAGAATGCTTGTTCTGTTTCACTTGTAGAATAATACTCATGTTTCACATAGTTGTACGTTATCAAGCAGAGTAGGTAGGAGGTTTGATATGTTTCATGTTCCATGTTTCAATATCTGTAATGGTATGTTATCACAAGTGTGTGTAATGCATTGTATTGTAATGTTTTCAAGTCGAAAGGTGCAAAGTTTTTCCTACAAACTTGGTAAAACTTTGCACTGTTTTAATTAAGCCAAAAGTTACATTTTTTTTGAAAAGGATGAAGATCCCCGGCCTCTGCATCTCGGCGATGTATGTAGCCACGTTATTAATTCTTCATAAAAGACCTTACAAAGAAATACAACAGTAAGTCTGAAGCCACCGTCTAGGCAACTGCTGACCAGGCACGACAAAGCGTCGCACCTTTCGGCCAGACATGACTTCACATCTTCACGAAATCTCCATGCAAGACGAAGCCGCTCCACCTCCTGCCTCTGACTTCCTGCGCTGCTCCACAAACGATGCTCCAAAGAGAGAAACGACACCACAGTGTCGCCATCCTCCAATCTGAAAGACCAGATCCTAGGGTTTCCCCATAGCAGTATGAGTGGGTCGATAGTAGTCACACGACGATGCCTTCATCAAGGTAACGACACGGAACGCCACCATCGCCCGCCATCGGCTCGGTTTTCACCAGCAACTATGTCTCGCCGACTCGTAACCAGTACTAGATGCCGGATCCGGAGATCCGAACACCCAGCCTCAGGCCGACCACCTCTGACGGAAGAGATGACCACCACCGCCGGCTGCACCGGTCAGAACAGATTTGACAGAAGGTGCCACCGACGAGACCACCAGGCCCTCCATGCCGCCGCCGCCGATCTGAAGGCAGATTGCATGCCACCGCAGCCTAGCCGGCCGTCGCCGTCGCCCGAACAAGGCCGACCACTGCACCGCAGCCCACGGCCCCGTCCATGACCGGGCCGCCCGTCGCGCCTAGCCGCCGCCGTCCGAGGGCGGCCCGGCCACCCGCAGCCATCCGCTGTGCCGCAGAAACCGGATTGGGCACGCCACCACACGCTTAGGAGCCCCCCACCACCCCGGAGACGTGGGAGAGGGAAAATCCCCCACCACCATCGTCTGAGGGCGGGCCGGCCACCCGCCGCCTGCCGCAGCCATCCACTGCGCCATAGAAAACGGATCGGGCACGCCACCACACGCCTAGGAGCCCCCCACCACCCCAGAGCCGCGGGAGAGAGAAAATCCCCCGCCACCGCCGTCGGGAGAGGAGGGAGTGCGCGCCGGTGGTGCCTAGGTTTTTGGGCTCTGCCCGAGTCGACCTAGCGGGGGAGGGGGGGAGGGGATTTGATATGCTTCACACTCCATATCAATATATGTAGTAGTATGTTATCACAACTATGTGCACTTTTGTCTTTAAGGCCAGAAAAATATTACTTGTAGTATGGCTGGAGTTCTCAACTCATCTTGTTTCATACCTTATGTTTGTACTTCTTCTATTGGTGTTTAATTATGTCTGTTGTACTTATGCAAGAATTTGTCTTTGCTTATGGCAGTTGATGGATTGGATGGTCCATACAAAGGGTATGAACATGTCGTTCACTAACCACGCAATACATTTGGATCTCATTTACATAGTGCATGGGATTGAGGCAGCTGAAAAATATTTCGATGGCCTTCCTGATCCAGCCAAGAACCATCGAACCTATGGTGCACTTCTGAACTGTTATTGCTCATTGAAGAGAAAGCAACAGACCTTTACCGCAAGATGGATGAGCTTGGCATCTCAT
Organism: Secale cereale; assembly: GCA_902687465.1. Lineage (NCBI taxonomy): Eukaryota > Viridiplantae > Streptophyta > Magnoliopsida > Poales > Poaceae > Secale > Secale cereale. Next base: position 911,186,017 of record LR738710.1, read on the forward strand.
CCAGCACTCTGCCCATCAACAATCTGATGTCCCTGTACATGAAGTTAGGCCAGCATAAGAAGGTTTGTAGCCTGTTTGAGGAGATGAAGGAGAAGAATGATTTTTTTTTCGGAAAAGGAGGAATACCCTCGGCCTTTGCATCTAGACGATGCATACAGCCATTTTATTAATTATTAACACAAGACCTTATAAAGTCATACAACAATAAGACCAAAGCCATCATCTAAGCAACATCCGTCGCTACTCATATCCAGTTGATGAAGGGACGCTGATAGTCTAGGCCTAATACCAAATAGGCCTAATACCAGGATGCCTGCCGGGTATGGGCACCCACCAGTCCGGTGCTCCTCAACCAGGACGCCAGCCGAGTATGAGGCTGTCGTAGCCACCTGCCACCAATCCATCTTCAAAGCTTTACTGTTGCATCTACCTTGCCCGGTCTAGCTGCTGCCGACGCCACCACGACGCCAGACAGCGTCGACCTCCTGCGCGTGTCCATCACCACACATCTGACGCCAAGCCTTCGCTGCTCCATGCCACCAAGAGCCGTCGCCATGAATATGTAGAAAGAAACACCGCTCCATCGAAGAAGCCATCCGCTGGTCCCTCGAGCCCGAGTGCAACTCCAAGAATGCTGCCCCCAAGGGGGTAACGACACATGAATGCCGCCGTCATCCGATCAACTGATCTAGGGTTTCCCCGGAGGTATTGGGTGGGTTTGGGATTTGTACCTCGATGATGCCTTCATGAAGGAAACGATGATAAGAGCATCGTCATCACCAGCTCCGGCCAACGACCGAAGACCAAGTTTTCACTTGGATCCGTCCCAAGAAATCCACCCGACAACCTGTGCACTGTCTCGACCGCCTTCAAAGCCCCAGATCTAGGCGCCTAGATCTGGCGACCAACCGCAACAGCGGTGCCACCGTAGGAGCCACGGCACACCGGCCACTGCCTGAATGCGCCACCACTGGAGCCTGGGAGGAGGACTCCCACCCCACCTCGCCAAACCGCGATAGCCGACGAGATGGATCCCGCACGTTCATCACCGTCTCTAATCGGAACCAATATGTGGCAAAACCACGAGATCGCCAACGCAGATCCGCCTTGGATATGGACTGCACCATGCCATGCCGCCGCGGGAAGCCCGAGCTTCACCCGCCGCCGCCGTCCAGGGCCGCCGCCCCAGGATCCAGATCTGGCCAGCCCGGTCCTCCACGGCGCCCTCTTCACACCGCCGCCGCCGCCGGCTCGCCACCAGGCAACCGCGCCGCCACCCAAGGCCTTTGCCCGGAGCACGCCGTCGCGCCACCATGGATCAGATCGCCGCTGCGCTGTCACGCGCGTGGAGGTCCCGCCCCACCCCCTCCTACGTGATCCAGGGAGGAGAGCCTCCGCCACCGCCGTCGGCCCCCAGTCTTAGCCCAGCGGCATCCTCCGGCGGCGGCGGAGGGAAAGGAGGGAGGTGGTGGTGACCCTGGCGGCTAGGGTTGGAAGAGCCGCCGAGTCGCCCGAGACGGGGCGACGCGGGGGCAGGAGACGGGGGCACGTTGCCTAGCTAGTGTTCTGAAGGAGAAGAATGTTAAGCCGGATAACCTGACGTGCAGCATTCTGATGACCAGCTGTGCGGCATTGAACAAGATAGATGACGTTGAACAGGTTTTAAAAGAAATGGAAGAAAAGGGTGGGGTTCTAGGGTGGTCTGCATACAGCACACTGGCTTCCATCTTCCAGAGTGCTGGTTTGGTTGAAAAAGCAGAGTCTGCTCTGAAGAAACTTGAGGGCCTTGTTCAAGATCGTGATGGCAGACATCCTTTTGATTTCCTTATGAGTCTGTATGCTTCCGTCGGCAATTTGGGCGAGGTCAAGAGGGTGTGGGGCGTGGTTAAGGGCACTTTCCCAAAAGTGACTAACACGAGCTACTTCAGCATGCTGCAGGCTCTTCTCAAGCTGAATGATGCCGATTACATGAAGCAGGTCTTTGAGGAATGGGAGTCTAATCATGAGTGCTACGACGTGAAGCTGACTAATGTGATGACTCGAGCCCACCTGAAGAATGGCATGGCCAAGGAAGCAGAGCAGCTGTGGGAGAAGGCCAAGGAAATGGGTGCATGTTTTGACTCTAAAACATGCGAGTTGTTTCTCGATCACTACATGGGGACAGGGGACATGAAATCAGCGCTGAATTGGGTGGAGAATGTTACGAAGCTCCCCAAGAAAGCAGGGAAGCTGGATCCTGATAAGATCCCGAAGTTCTCCAAGTACTACGAAGAGCAGAAGGACGTGCAAGGTGCCGAGAGGTTCTGCCGCTGCCTGAGGGCGCTCGGGTGCATCGACGGCAAAGCGTACGAGTCCCTCCTGCGGACCTATCTGGCGGCTGGCGAGACGAGCCGCTCCCTCCGGCAGCAGATCAAAGACGACAAGGGAGGAGTAGTTCACCCTGCGGAATCTATGCATAGGGGTTGGCACACGTTTTCGTCTTGACTCTCCGGTAGAAACTTTGGGGCACTCTTTGAAATTCTTGACAAGGGAGGAGTAGTTCACCCTCAGGGCTGAGGGTATGTACCAGTAGCTATGTGTTTGATCTCTCTCTCGTGTTCTTGAGATGGCACGATCTTGATGTATCACGAGCTTTTCTATTATAGTTGGATCTTATGATGTTTCTCCCCCTCTACTCTCTTGTAATGTATTGAGTTTTCCCTTTGAAGTTATCTTATCGGATTGAGTCTTTAAGGATTTGAGAACACTTGATGTATGTCTTGCATGTGCTTATCTGTGGTGAAAATGGGATATCACGTGATCCACTTGATGTATGTTTTGGTGATCAACTTGCGGGTTCCGTGACCTTGGGAATCTATGCATAGGGGTTGGCACACGTTTTCGTCTTGACTCTTTGGTAGAAACTTTGGGGCACTCTTTGAAATTCTTTGTGTTCGTTGAATAGATGAATTTGAGATTGTGTGATGCATATCGTATAATCATGCCCACGGATACTTGAGGTGACAATGGAGTATCTAGGTGACATTAGGGTTTTGGTTGATTTGTATCTTAAGGTGTTATTCTAGTACGAACTCTATGATAGATCGAACGGAAAGAATAGCTTCGTGCTATTTTACTACGGACTCTTGAATAGATAGATCAGAAAGAATAACTTTGAGGTGGTTTCGTACCCTACAATAATCTCTTTGTTTGTTCTCCGCTATTAGTGACTTTGGAGTGACTCTTTGTTGCATGTTGAGGGATAGTTATATGATCCAGTTATGTTATTATTGTTGCGAGAACTTGCACTAGTGAAAGTATTGATGGGGAACGTAGTATTTCAAAATTTTCCTACGATCACGCAAGATCTATCTACCAGATGCATAGCAACGAGAGGGGAGAGTGTGTCTACGTACCCTCGTAGACCAGGAGCGGAAGCGTTTAGTAACGCGGTTGATGTAGTCGAACTTCTTCGCGATCCAAACGATCAAGCACCGAACGTACGGCACCTCCGCGTTCAGCACACGTTCAGCTTGGTGACGTCCCACGAGCTCTTGATCCAGTTGAGCGTCACGGGAGAGTTTCGTCAGCACGACGGCGTGGTGACGGAGATGATGAAGCTACCGGCGCAGGGCTTCGCCTAAGCACTGCAACGGTACGACCGAGGTGTGTTTCTGTGGAGGGGAGCACCGCACACGGATAAAACAATGTTGCTTGTGTGTTCTAGGGTGCCCCCCTGCCCCCGTATATAAAGGAGCAAGGGGGAGGTCGGCCGGCCAGGATTGGCGCGCCAAGAGAGTAGGATTCCTACTCCTTGTAGGAATCCTCCTTCCTATTCCTACTAGGAGTAGGAAAGGAAGGGGGGAGGAGAAGGAAAGGAGAGGTGGCGCCCACCCCCCTTTTCTTAGTCCAACTAGGAACCCTAGGGGGGTGCGGCCAGCCCTATGGGCTGCCCCTCTCTTTCCATCAAGGTCCACTATGGACCATACTCCCTCGTGGGGGGTTCCGGTAACCCCCTCCGGCAATCCGGTTAAATCCGAAACTTTTTCGGAACACTTCCGGTGTCCGAATATAGTCGTCCAATATATTAATCTTTATGTCTCGGACATTCCGAGACTCCTCGTCGTGTCTGTGATCTCATCCGGGACTCTAAACTACCTTCGGTACATCAAAACTCATAAACTCATAATACCGATCGTCATCAAACGTTAAGCGTACGGACCCTACGGGTTCGAGAACTATGTAGACATGACGGAGACTCATCTTCGGTCAATAACCAATAGCGTAACCTGGATGCTCATATTGGCTCCTACATATTCTACGAAGATCTTTATCGGTCAAACCGCATAACAACATACTTTGTTCCCTTTGTCATCGGTATGTTACTTGCCCGAGATTCGATCGTCGGTATCTCAATACCTAGTTCAATTTCGTTACCGGCAAGTCTCTTTACTCGTTCCGTAATACATCATCCCGTGACTAACTCATTAGTCATTTGCTTGCAAGGCTTATTATGTTGTGCATTACCGAGAGGGCCCAGAGATACCTCTCTGAAAATCGGAGTGACAAATCCTAATCTCGAAATACGCCAACCCAACAAGTACCTTCGGAGACACCTATAGAGTACCTTTATAATCACCCAGTTACGTTGTGACGCTTGGTAGCACACAAAGTGTTACTCCGGTAAACGGGAGTTGCATAACCTCATAGTCATAGGAACATGTATAAGTCATGAAGAAAGTAATAGCAACAAACTAAACGATCAAGTGTTAAGCTAACGGAATGGGTCAAGTCAATCACATCATTCTCCTAATGATGTGATCCCGTTAATCAAATGACAACTCTTTGTCCATGACTAGGAAACATAACCATCTTTGATCAACGAGCTAGTCAAGTAGAGGCATACTAGTGACACTATGTTTGTCTATGTATTCACACATGTATTATGTTTCCGGTTAATACAATTCTAGCATGAATAATAAATATTTATCATGAAATAAGGAAATAAATAATAACTTTATTATTGCCTCTAGGGCATATTTCCTTCAGTCTCCCACTTGCACTAGAGTCAATAATCTAGTTCACATCGCCATGTGATTTAACGCCAATAGTTCACATCACCATGTGATTAACATCCATAGTTCACATCGTCATGTGACCAATACCCAAAGAGTTTACTAGAGTAAATACTCTACTTCACATCTCTATGTGATTAACACCCATAGAGTACTAAGGTGTGATCATGTTTTGCTTGCGAGAGAAGTTTATTTAACGGGTCTGCCACATTCAGAGCCATATGTATTTTGCAAATATTCTATGTCTACAATGCTCTGCGCGGAGCTACTCTAGCTAAATGCTCCCACTTTCAATATGTATCCAGATTGAGACTCAGAGTCATCCAGATCGGTGTTAAAGCTTGCATCGACGTACCTCTTTACGATGAACTCTTTATCACCTCCATAACCGAGAAATAGTTCCTTAGTCATTCAGTAACTAAGGATAATTTTGACCGCTGTCCAGTGATTTACTCCTAGATCAAAATTGTACTCCCTTGCCAAACTTAGGGTAGGGTATATACAATAGGTCTGGTATACAGCATGGCATACTTTATAGAACCTATGGCTGAGGCATAGGGAATGACTTTCATTCTTTCTCTATCTTCTGAAGTGGTCGGGCATTGAGTCTTACTCAACTTCACACCTTACAACTCAGGCAAGAACTCCTTTTCTCACTGATCCATTTTGAACTACTTCAAAAACTTGTCAAGGTATGTACTCATTGAAAAATCTTATCAAGCGTCTCGATCTATCTCTATAGATCTTGAGGCTCAATATGTAAGCAGCTTTATCGAGGTTCTTCTTTGAAAAATTCTTATTCAAGTATCCTTTTATGCTATCCAGAAATTCTATATCATTTCCAACCAATAATATGTCATCCACATATAATATCAGAAATGCTACAGAGCTCACACTCACTTTCTTGTAAATACAGGCTTCTCCAAAAGTCTGTATAAAACCATATGCTTTGATCACCTCATCAAAGCGTATATTCCAACTCCGAGATGCTTGCACCAGTCCATAGATGGATCGCTAGAGCTTGCACACTTTGTTAGCACCTTTTGGATCGACAAAACCCTCTGGTTGCATCATATACAACTCTTCTTTGAGATATCCCTTCAGGAATGCAGTTTTGACATCCATTTGCCAGATTTCATAATCATAAAATGCGGCAATTGCTAACATGATTCGGACAGACTTAAGGATCGCTACGGGTGAGAAAGTCTCATCGTAGTCAACTCCTTGAACTTGTCGAAAACCTTTCGCAACAAGTCGAGCTTTGTAAACAGTAATATTACCGTCAGCGTCGGTCTTCTTCTTAAAAATCCATTTATTCTCGATGGCTTGTCGATCATCGGGCAAGTCAACCAAAGTCCATACTTTGTTCTCATACATGGATCCCATCTCAGATTTCACGGCCTCAAGCCATTTTGCGGAATCTGGGCTCATCATCGCTTCCTCATAGTTCGTAGGTTCATCATGGTCTAGTAACATGACTTCTAGAACTGGGTTGCCGTACCACTCTGGTGCGGAACGAACTCTGGTTGATCTACAAAGTTCAGCAGAAACTTGATTTGAAGTTTCATGATCATCATCATTAGCTTCCTCACTAATTGTTGTAGGAATCACTGGAACTAGTTTCTGTGATGTACTACTTTCCAATTCGGGAGAAGGTACAATTACCTCATCAAGTTCTACTTTCCTCCCACTCACTTCTTTCGAGAGAAACTCCTTCTCTAGAAAGGATCCATTCTTAGCAATGAATATCTTGCCTTCGGATCTGTGATAGAAGGTGTACCCAACAGTCCCCTTTGGGTATCCTATGAAGACACATTTCTCTGACTTGGGTTCGAGCTTATCAGGTTGAAGCTTTTTCACATAAGCATCGCAGCCCCAGACTTTAAGAAACGACAACTTTGGTTTCTTGCCAAACCACAGTTCATAAGGTGTCATCTCAACGGATTTAGATGGTGCCCTATTTAACGTGAATGCAGCTGTCTCTAAAGCATAACCCCAAAACGATAGTGGTAAATCGGTAAGAGACATGATAGACCGCACCATATCTAATAAAGTACGGTTACAACGTTCGGACACACCATTACGCTGTGGTGTTCCGGGTGGCATGAGTTGTGAAACTATTCCACATTGTTTCAAATGAAGACCAAACTCGTAACTCTAATATTCACCTCCTCGATCAGATCGAAGAAACTTTATTTTCTTGTTACGATGATTCTCTACTTCACTCTGAAATTCTTTGAACTTTTCAAATGTTTCAAACTTGTGCTTCATTAAGTAGATATACCCATATCTGCTCAAATCATCAGTGAAGGTCAGAAAATAACGATACCCGCCGCGAGCTTCAATACTCATTGGTCCACATACATCAGTATGTATGATTTCCAACAAATCTGTTGCTCGCTTCATTGTTCCGGAGAACGGAGTTTTAGTTATCTTGCCCATGAGGCATGGTTCGCAAGCACCAAGTGATTCATAATCATGTGATTCCAAAAGTACATCACTATGGAGTTTCTTCATGTGCTGTACACCAATATGACCTAAACGGCAGTGCCATAAATAAGTTGCACTATCATTATTAACCTTGCATCTTTTGGCTTCAATATTATGAATATGTGTATCACTACGATCGAGATCCAACAAACTATTTTCATTGGGTGTATGACCATCGAAGGCTTTATTCATGTAAACAGAAGACTTTAAATGAATAACTGTATTGCAAAAAACATGATCAAATCATATTTATGCTCAACACAAATGCCAAATAACATTTATTTAGGTTCTACACTAATCCCGAAAGTATAGGGAGTGTGCGATGATGATCATATCAATCTTGGAAACACTTCCAACACACATCGTCACTTCATCTTTAACTAGTCTTTGTTCATTCTGCAACTCCTGTTTCGAGTTACTAATTTTAGCAACTGAACCGGTATCAAATACCCAGGGGTTGCTATGAACACTAGTAAAGTACACATCAATAATCTGTATATCAAATATACCTTTGTTCACTTTGCCATCCTTCTTATCCACCAAGTATCTAGGGCAGTTCCACTTCCAGTGACCATTTCCTTTGCAGTAGAAGCACTTTAGTTTCAGGCTTGAGTTTAGTTTTCGGTTTTTTCATGGGAGTGACAACTTGCTTGTCATTCTTCTTGAAGTTCCCCTTCTATCCCTTTGCCCTTTTCTTGAAACAAGTGGTCTTGTTAACCATCAACACTTGATGCTCTTTCTTGATTTCTACCTTCGTCGAATTCAGCATCGCGAAGTGCTCGGGAATTACTATCGTCATCCCTTGCATATTATAGTTCATCACGAAGTTCTACTAACTTGGTGATAGTGTCTAGAGAACTTTGTCAGTTACTACCTTATCTTAGAAGATTAACTCCCACTTGATTCAAGCAATTGTAGTACCCAGACAATCTGAGCACATGCTCACTGGTTGAGCTATTCTCCTCCATCTTGTAGGCAAAGTATTGTCACAGGTCTCATACCTCTCGACACGGGCATGAGTATGAAATACCAATTTCAACTCTCGGAACATCTCATATGCTCCGTGGCATTCAAAACGTTTTTGAAGTCCCGGTACTAAGCCGTAAAGCATGGTGCACTAAACTATCAAGTAGTCATCATACCGAGCTTTTGTCAAAACGTTCATAACGTCTGCATCTGCTCCTGCAATAGGTCTGTCACCTAGCGGTGCATCAAGGACATAATACTTCTGTGCAACAATGAGGATAATCCTCAGAGCACGGAACAAGTCCGCATCATTGCTACTAACATCTTTCAACTTAGTTTTCTCTAGGAACATAAAAAACAAACGGGGAGCTACATCGCGAGCTATTGATCTACAACATAGATATGCAAAAAACTATCAGGACTAAGTTCATGATAAATTAAAGTTCAATTTAATCATATTACTTAAAGAACTCCCACTTAGATGGACATTCCTCCGGTCATCTAAATGATCACGTGATCCAAATTAACTAAACCATGTCCGATCATCACGTGAGATGGAGTAGTTTCAATGGTGAACATCTTATGTTGAACATATCTACTATATGATTCACGCTCGACCTTTCGGTCTCCAGTGTTCCGAGGCCATATCTGCATATGCTAGGCTCGTCAAGTTTAACCCGAGTATTCTGCGTGTGCAAAACTGACTTACACCCGTTGTATGTGAATGTAGAGCTTATCACACCCGATCATCACGTGGTGTCTCGGCACGACGAACTTTCGCAACGGTGCATACTCAGGAAGAACACTTGTACCTTGAAATTTTGTAAGGGATCATCTTATAATGCTATCGCCGTACTAAGCAAAATAAGAAGCATAATAAGATAAACATCATATGCAATCAAAATATGTGACATGATATGGCCATCATCATCTTGTGCTTTTGATCTCCATCTTCAAGGCACCATTATGATCACCATCGTCACCAGCGCGACACCTTGATCTCCATCGTAGCATCGTTGTCGTCTCACCAACTATTGCTTCCACGACTATCGCTACCGCTTAGTGATAAAGTAAATCAATTACATGGCGATTGTATTTCATACAATAAGGCGACAACCATATGGCTCCTGCCAGTTGCCGATAACTTTACAAAACATGATCATCTCATATAATAACGTATAACTCATCATGTCTTGACCATATCACATCACAACATGCCCTGCAAAAACAAGTTAGACGTCCTCTACTTTGTTGTTGCAAGTTTTACGTGGCTGCTACGGGCTTAGCAAGAACCGTTCTTACCTACGCATACAAAACCACAACGATGTTTCGTCATGGATGTGCTGTTTTAACCTTCACAAGGACCGGGCGTAGCCACACTCGATTCAGCTGAAGTGAGAGAGACAGACACCCGGCAGTCACCTTTAAGCAACGAGTGCTCACAACGGTGAAACCAGTCTCGCGTAAGCGTACGCGTAATGTCGGTCTGGGCCGCTTCATCTCACAATACCGCCGAACCAAAGTATGACATGTTGCTAAGCAGTATGACTAGTATCGTCCACAACTCATTGTGTTCTACTCGTACATATCATCTACGCATAGACCTGGCTCTGATACCACTGATGGGGAACGTAGTATTTCAAAATTTTCCTACGATCACGCAAGATCTATCTACCAGATGCATAGCAACGAGAGGGGAGAGTGTGTCTACGTACCCTCTTAGACCGGGAGCGGAAGCGTTTAGTAACGCGGTTGATGTAGTCGAACTTCTTCGCGATCCAACCGATCAAGCATTGAACGTACGACACCTCCGCGTGTAGCACACATTCAGCTTGATGACGTCCCATGAGCTCTTGATCCAGTTGAGCTTCACGGGAGAGTTTCGTCAGCACGATGGCGTGGTGACGAAGATGATGAAGCTATCGGCGCAGGGCTTCGCCTAAGCACTGCAACGGTACGACCGCTGTGTGTTCCTGTGGAGGGGGGCACCGCACACGGCTAAAACAATGTTGCTTGTGTGTTCTAGGGTGCCCCCTGCCCCCGTATATAAAGGAGCAAGGGGGAGGCCGGCCGGCCAGGGTTGGCACGCCAAGGGAGTAGGATTCCTACTCCTAGTAGGAATCCTCCTTCCTATTCCTACTAGGAGTAGGAAAGGAAGGGGGAGAGGAGAAGGAAAGGAGAGGTGGCGTCCCCCTTTTCCTAGTCCAACTAGGAACCCTAGGGGGTGCGTCCAGCCCTATGGGCTGCCCCTCTCTTTCGCTCAAGGCCCACTATGGACCATACTCCCTCGTGGGGGGTTCCGGTAACCCCCTCCGGCAATCCGGTTAAATCCGAAACTTTTCCGAAACACTTCCGGTGTGCGAATATAGTCGTCCAATATATTAATATTTATGTCTCGGACATTCCGAGACTACTCATCGTGTCCGTGATCTCATCCGGGACTCCGAACTACCTTCGGTACATCGAAACTCATAAACTCATAATACCGATCGTCATCAAACGTTAAGCGTGCGGACCCTACGGGTTTGAGAACTATGTAGACATGACGGAGACTCATCTCCGGTCAATAATAAATAGCGGAACCTGGATGCTCATATTGGCTCCTACATATTCTACGAAGATCTTTATCGATCAACCCGCATAACACCATACTATGTTTCCTTTGTCATCGGTATGTTACTTGCCCGAGATTCGATCGTCGGTATCTCAATACCTAGTTCAATCTCGTTATCGGCAAGTCTCTTTACTCGTTCCGAAATACATCATCCCGTGACTAACTCATTAGTCATTTGCTTGCAAGGCTTATTATGATGTGCATTACCGAGAGGGCCCAGAGATACCTCTCCGACAATCGGAGTGACAAATCCTAATCTTGAAATACGCCAACCCAACAAGTACCATCGGAGACACCTGTAGAGTACCTTTATAATCACCCAGTTACGTTGTGACGTTTGGTAGACACAAAGTGTTCCTCCGGTAAACGGGAGTTGCATAATCTCATAGTCATAGGAACATGTATAAGTCATGAAGAAAGCAATAGCAACAAACTAAACAATCAAGTGCTAAGCTAACGGAATGGGTCAAGTCAATCACATCATTCTCCTAATGATGTGATCCCGTTAATCAAATGACAACTCTTTGTCCATGGCAAGGAAACATAACCATCTTTGATCAACGAGCTAGTCAAGTAGAGGCATACTAGTGACACTATGTTTGTCTATGTATTCACACATGTATTATGTTTCCGGTTAATACAATTCTAGCATGAATAATAAACATTTATCATGAAATAAGGAAATAAATAATAAATTTATTATTGCCTCTAGGGCATATTTCCTTCAAGTATGAACCCTAGGCCTTGTTTCCTATCATTGCAACACCGTTTATGCTCACTTTTATCTTTAGTTACCTTGCTGTTTTTATATTTTCAGTTTACAAAAACCTATATCTACCATCCATATTGAACTTGTATCACCATCTCTTCGCCAAACTAGTGCACCTATACAATTTACCATTGTATTGGGTGTATTGGGGACACAAGAGACTCTTTGTTATTTGGTTGCAGGGTTATTTGAGAGAGACCATCTTCATCCTACGCCTCCCACGGATTGATAAACCTTAGGTCATCCACTTGAGGGAAATTTGCTACTGTCCTACAAACCTCTGCACTTGGAGGCCCAACAACATCTACAAGAAGAAGGTTGTGTAGTAGACATCAACTATCAATAACCTTTTGTTGTTTACTTGGTTTGCAAGGGCATGCTGAAGAGAATCCAGATTATAATTTCCCTGCTCATTTCTAGTACAGGATTGTATGGCCTCTTTAGTTAGCCTCTTCACATCAAAGTCATCTGAGATGCAAATCCAAAATGTCAGGTCAAAGTGGGACCTCGCCGTTGATGGCTGCAAATTAGTTGGGCTAAAGTAGTCTTTCCAACACCACCAATTCCAACTATTGGCAAAACAGGAAGACTAGATTTTCTTGATTCATCACTAAAAAAACCTTACAAAATCCGACCACCAACAACCCTCTTCTGAGCCCGGTTGCAGTAGCTTTATACCCCTTACGATTGATATTGAGTATGATGAGTTGCAATTGCGGTCAAGTTGCGGCGTGTGCAACTACAAACAACCCACACGCCCCCACCCCAACCTAAAAATAACAGCCCATTGTTGACAACCCCCAGACAACATCCCTTGACCCGGACTTGCTTTATACCCCTTGCAGATGTGGTTGAGTAGGACGAGTTGCAGTTGGAGTCAAGTTACGGCGGTTTGCAACTACAAAACAACCCACAGCCCCTCCTGAGAAAACCGCCCTTGCAGAAATAATAATATGAAAGTAAAAACCGCAGCTATAAAATTAATTGGTTGAACATTAGAAAATATTGTGTCACGGCTGTGACGATGATGCATAATTTGAAAGCGCATGCAGTTATAGACAGAGTACAACCCGTATGAATAATACTAGTTAAATTTAAAAAATTCAGACCCTTAAGTATCACAATTCCCTCTTTCTCTCGAACAGAACAAAACAGAAGAACATGAAAAAGAAAAAGGTAACAAAAAACTGTTGTCTTGAGAATAAACAACCTAGACACAACAACAACAAAAATCAACGGTGACTAGTAAAGGGGTTCTGCATCTTCGAGACGTCAAGTTCTCGTACAAAAAAATCTAAAACAATTAGCTCCCTATAAAGAACAATTAGACAAATTATACATGGTCAACAAACAAACAACTTCAAAAAAGAAGAAAAAAGAGGCAGAAACAAAAGTGACAAGGCCTGTAGCATCGAATGTTACAAACATGCCTAGCTTGTCAACTAAAAAAGTAGAGCCTGTCAACGGGGTGCTTGCCATACTATTGAAGATAAAAATACAAGAAAAACGGGCGGGACGCACATCGCTGCACAGGTTCAAAAATATCTAGTCGCTCTGCATTAATCACGATGTGTTTGATCTAATGGTTTTGAAAAAAATTAACTCATTAAGGAGATATTAACTTTTTTGAAAAAATGAACTATCTAAAACATTTAAATTCCAATAAAAAAGTACTATTATGAACCGCCGACAACCCCCGATAGCCCTATACCGGTTATGTTTTGAATAATAATAATACTTTGTCTGATCCATATTAATTGTCACTGATTTAGTTTAATTTTATACAAAATTATTGACAACTAATATGAATATGAGGAAGTAATAATAATAATAATAATTATTATTATTATTATAGGTAATTTTTCCAAATCTAAACAATCAATTTTACAATATCTAGAAACAAAAATGATATTAAGCTAAACAAAAAATGGATATACCAAAAAAGGAAAAGGGAAAAGAGTGAAACAATGTTCTACTAAATATGCTGAAACAAAAAAAGAAACAGAAAACATCAATCTATCTTGAGAAAAAAAGTCATTAAAAAGAGCTGACCCCTAAGACGCGCTACACTGAACAAATGACAAAATATGCAAAGGTTGTTTTCCTTTTGCGAAATTGCAAAGGGTGGTAGTGTTCGCATTTTTTATACTCGTCTTTTCTTTTCCGGCTGGTTCAACAAAAAAAATAAAAAAAATAAGAGCCCACATAGTCTAGCTCGGTAGACAAACAAATAAAAGGCCAGGTAAACTCACACACATGGGCTGCCGTACAAGATGAGCCATGCACCCCGCATCACGATACAGCTCACAACGCCAGTTTGCCTAAAAAAAGCTCATAACGGCAGTACCCGTAAAAAAGAAATGCTCACAACGCGAGTACGAATATCAAGCGTGACAAATAGAACGGCCAGAAAAGTGAATGAGCCATTGTTAAAACTCAGGTTTCGGCCAAACAATTCCCTCTTTCTCTTGAACAGAACAAAACAGAAGAACATGAAAAAGAAAAAGGTGACAAAAAACCGTTGTCTTGAGAAGAAACTGAAGGAAATATACCCTAGAAGCAATAATAAAGATGTTATTTGTATTTTCTTATATCATGATAAATGTCTTTTATTCATTCTAGAATTGTATTAACCGGAAACTTAGTACATGTGTGAATACATAGACAAAACAATATGTCCCTAGTATGCCTCTACTAGACTAGCCCATTGATCAAAGATGGTTATGTTTCTTAGCCATAGACATGAGTTGTCATTTGATCAACGGGATCACATCATTAGGAGAATGATGTGATGGACAAGACCCATCCGTTAGCTTAGCACTATGATCATTTAGGTTTACTGTTATTGATTTCTTCATGACTTATACATGTTCCTATGACTATGAGATTATGCAACTCCCGAATACCGGAGGAACACCTTGTGTGCTCTCAAACGTCACAACGTAACTGGGTAATCATAAAGATGCTCTACAGGTGTCTCCGAAAGTGTTCGTGGTGTTGGCATAGATCTAGAATAGGATTTGTCACTCCGAGTGTCGGAGAGGTATCTCTGGGCCCTCTCGGTAATACACATCATAATAAGCCTTGCAAGCAAATGACTAATGAGTTAGTCACGAGATGATGTATTACGGAACGAGTAAAGAGACTTGCCGGTAACTAGATTGAACTAGGTATTGAGATACCAACGATCGAATCTCGGGCAAGTAACATACCGATCACAAAGGGAACAACGTATGTTGTTATGCGGTTTGACCGATAAAGATCTTCGTAGAATATATAGAAGCCAATATGAGCATCCAGGTTCCACTATTGGTTATTGACCAGAGATGAGTCTCGGTCATGTCTACATAGTTCTCGAACCCGTAGGGTCCGCACGCTTAATGTTTGATGACGATCGGTATTATGAGTTTATGAGTTTTGATGTACCAAAGGTAGTTCGGAGTCCCGAATGAGATCACGGACATGACGTGGAGTCTCGGAATGTCCGAGACGTAAAGATTGATATATTGGACGACTATATTCGGACACCAAAAGTGTTCTGGAAAGTTTCGGAATTTACCGGAGTGCCGGGGGGGTTACCGGAACCCCCCGGCGGAAAGTTGGGCCCTAGTGGGCCATAGGGAAGAAAGAGGGCGGAAGCCAGGAGGTGGCGCGCCCCCTCCCGAGGGACAGTCCGAAATGGACTAGGGGAGGGGGGCGCGGCCCCCTCTTTCCCTCTCCTTCTCTCCCTCTCTTTCCTCCCCCCTTCTCCCTCTTGGTGATTCCTACTAGGAATAGGATTGCAATCCTATTCCTAATAGGATTGCTCCTCTTGGCGCGCCATAGGAGGGCCGGTCGGCCTCCCCCCTTGCTCCTTTATATACGGGGGCAGGGGGCACCCTAGGACACACAAGTTGATCTCTCCAGCCGTGTGCGGTGCCCTCCTCCACAGAAACACACCTCGTTAATACCGTTGCAGTGCTTAGGCGAAGCCCTGCGCCGGTAACTTCATCATATCCGTCACCACGCCGTCGTGCTGACGAAACTCTCCCGTGAAGCTCAACTGGATCAAGAGCTCGTGGGACATCATCAAGCTGAACGTGTGCTGAACGCGGAGGTGCCGTACGTTCGGTGCTTAATCGGTTGAATCGCGAAGAAGTTCGACTACATCAACCGCGTCACTTGACGCTTCCGCTTTCGGTCTACAAGGGTACGTAGATACACTCTCCCCCTCGTTGATATGCATCTGGTAGATAGATCTTGCGTTATCGTAGGAAAATTTTGAAAATACTACGTTCCCCAACAGTGGCATCATGAGCCAGGTCTATGCGTAGATGATATGCACGAGTAGAACACAATGAGTAGTGGGTGATACTAGTCATACTGCTTACCAGCATGTCCTTTGGTTCAGCGGTATTGTGAGATGAAGCGGCCCGGACCGACATTACGCGTACGCTTACGCGAGACTGGTTTCACCGTTATGAGCACTCGTTGCTTAAAGGTGACTGGCGGGTGTCTGTCTCTCTCACTTTAGCTGAATCGAGTGTGGCTACACCCGGTACTTGTGAAGGTTAAAACAACACATACTTGACGAAACATCGTTGTGGTTTTGTATGCGTAGGTAAGAACGGTTCTTGCTAAGCCCGTAGCAGCCACGTAAAACTTGCAACAACAAAGTAGAGGACATCTAACTTGATTTTGCAGGGCATGTTGTGATGTGATATGGTCAAGACATGATGAGTTATACGGTTTTGTATGAGATGATCATGTTTTGTAAAGTTATCGGCAACTGGCGGGAGCCATATGGTTGTCGCTTTATTGTATAAAATGCAATCGCCATGTAATTGCTTTACTTTATCACTAAGCGGTAGCGATAGTCGTAGAAGCAATAGTTGGCGAGACGACAACGATGCTACGATGGAGATCAAGGTGTCACGCCGGTGACGAAGGTGATCATGACGGTTCTTTGGAGATGGAGATCAAAAGCACAAGATGATGATGGCCATATCATGTCACATATTTTGATTGCATGTGATGTTTATCTTATTATGCTTCTTATTTTGCTTAGTACGACGGTAGCATTATAAGATGATCCCTTGCAAAATTTCAAGGTATAAGTGTTCTACCTGAGTATGCACCGCTGCGAAAGTTCGTCGTGCCGAGACACCACGTGATGATCGGGTGTGATAAGATCTACGTACAAATACAACGGGTGTAAGCCAGTTTTGCACACGCAGAATACTCGGGTTAAACTTGACGAGCCTAGCATATGCAGATATGGCCTCGGAACACTGGAGGCCGAAAGGTCGAGCGTGAATCATATAGTAGATATGATCAACATAAGATGTTCACCATTGAAACTACTCCATCTCACGTGCTGATCGGACATGGTTTAGTTGATTTGGATCACGTGATCATTTAGATGACCGGAGGGATGTCTATCTAAGTGGGAGTTCTTTAAGTAATATGATTAATTGAACTTTAATTTATCATGAACTTAGTGATAGTTTTTGCATATCTATGTTGTTGTAGATCAATGGCCCGTGCTACCGTTCCTTTGAATTTTAATGCATTCCTAGAGAAAGCTAAGTTGAAATATGATGGTAGCAATTACACGAACTAGGTCCGTAACTTGAGGATTATCCTCATTACTGCACAGAAGGATTATGTCCTTGAAGCACCGCTAGGTGACAAGCCCCCTCCCGCTAATGTAGACGCTTTGAACGTCTGGCAGACGCGGTCTGATGACTACACGATAGTTCAGTGTGCCATGCTTTACGGCTTAGAACCGGGACTTCAACGACGTTTTGAACGTCATGGACCATATGAGATGTTCCAGGAGTTGAATTTAATATTTGAAGCAAATGCTCGAATTGAGAAATATGAGATTTCCAATAAGTTCTATAGCTGCAAGATGGAGGAGAATAGTCCTATCAGTGAACACTTGCTCAGAATGTCTGGGTACTACAATCATATGACTCAACTTGGTTGCAAAGTTGACGAGGATAGTGTTATTGATAGAGTTCTTCAATCACTGCCACCAAGCTATAAAGGCTTCGTGATGAACTATAATATGCAAGGGATGCAGAAGACAATTCCCGAGCTCTTCGCTATGCTCAAAGCTGCGGAGGTAGAAATCAAAAAGGAGCATCAAGTGTTGATGTTTAACAAGACCACTAGTTTCAAGAAAAAGGGCAAGGGAAAGAAGGGTAACTTCAAGAAGAATAGCAAGACAGTTGCTACTCCTGCGAAGAAACCCAAGTCTGGAGCCAAGCCTGAAACTGAGTGCTTCTACTGCAAAAGGACTGGACACTGGAAGCGGAACTGCCCCAAGTATTTGGTGGATAAGAAGGATGGCAAGGTGAACAAAGGTATATGTGATATACATGTTATTGATGTGTACCTTACTAATACTCGTATTAGTACCTAGGTATTTGATACCGGTTCGGTTGCTAATATTTGTAACTCGAAACAGGGACTACGGATTAAACGAAGATTGGCTAAGGACGAGGTGACGATGCGGGTGGGAAATGGTTCCGAAGTCGATGTGATCGCCGTCGGCACGCTACCTCTACATCTACCTTCGGGATTAGTTTTAGACCTAAATAATTGTTATTTGGTGCCAGCGTTAAGCATGAACATTATATCTGGATCTTGTTTGTTCCGAGACGGTTATTCATTTAAATCAGAGAATAATGGTTGTTCTATTTTTATGAATAAAGCCTTTTATAGTCATGCACCCTTAAAGAGTGGTCTATTCTTGTTGGATCTCGATTGTAGCGATACACATATTCATAATATTGAAGCCAAAAGATGCAAGGTTAATAATGATAGTGCAACTTATTTGTGGCACTTCCCTTTAAGTCATATTGATGTAAAGCGCATGAAGAAACTCCATAGTGATGGACTTTTGGAATCACTTGATTATGAATCACTTGGTGCTTGCGAACCATGCCTCATGGGCAAGATGACTAAAACTCCGTTCTCCGGAACAATGGAGCGAGCAATAGATTTGTTGGAGATCATACATACAGATGTATGTGGACCAATGGGTGTTGAAGCTCGCGGCGGGTATCGTTATTTTCTGACCTTCACTGATGATTTGAGCAGATATGGGTATATCTACTTAATGAAACACAAGTCTGAAACATTTGAAAAGTTCAAAGAATTTCAGAGTGAAGTAGAGAATCATCGTAACAAGAAAATAAACTTTCTACGATCTGATCGTGGATGTGAATATTTGAGTTACGAGTTTGGTCTTCATTTGAAACAATGTGGAATAGTTTCACAACTCACGCCACCCAGAACACCATAGCGTAATGGTGTGTCCGAACGTCGTAACCGTACTTTATTGGATATGGTGCGGCCTATGATGTCTCTTACCGATTTACCACTATCGTTTTGGGGTTATGCTTTAGAGACAACTGCATTCATGTTAAATAGGGCACCATCTAAATCCGTTGAGACGACGCCTTATGAACTGTGGTTTGGCAAGAAACCAAAGTTGTCGTTTCTTAAAGTTTGGGGCTGCGATGCTTATGTGAAAAAGCTTCAACCAGATAAGCTCGAACCCAAGTCGGAGAAATGTGTCTTCATAGGATACCCAAAGGAGACTGTTGGGTACACCTTCTATCACAGATCCGAAGGCAAGATATTCGTTGCTAAGAATGGATCCTTTCTAGAGAAGGAGTTTCTCTCGAAAGAAGTGAGTGGGAGGAAAGTAGAACTCGATGAGGTAATTGTACCTTCTCCCGAATTAAAAAGTAGTACATCACAGAAACTAGTTCCAGTGATTCCTACACCAATTAGTGAGGAAGCTAATTATGATGATCATGAAACTTCAGATCAAGTTTCTGCTGAACGTCGTAGATCAACCAGAGTACGTTCCACAACAGAGTGGTACGGCAACCCAGTTCTGGAAGTCATGTTGCTAAACCATGATGAACCTACGAACTATGAGGAAGCGATGATGCGCCCAGATTCCACAAAATGGCTTGAGGCCATGAAATCTGAGATGGGATCCATGTATGAGAACAAAGTGTGGACTTTGGTTGACTTTCCTGATGATCGGCAAGCCATCGAAAATAAATGGCTCTTCAAGAGGAAGACCGACGCAGACGGTAATGTTACTGTTTACAAAGCTCGACCTTTCGCGAAAGTGTTTCGACAAGTTCAAGGAGTTGACTACGATGAGACTTTCTCACCCGTAGCGATGCTTAAGTCTGTCCGAATCATGTTAGCAATTGCCGCATTTTATGATTATGAAATCTGGCAAATGGATGTCAAAACTGCATTCCTGAATGGATATCTCAAAGAGTTGTATATGATGCAACCAGAGGGTTTTGTCGATCCAAAAGGTGCTAACAAAGTGTGCAAGCTCCAGCGATCCATCTATGGACTGGTGCAAGCATCTCGGAGTTGGAATATACGCTTTGATGAGGTGATCAAAGCATATGGTTTTATACAGACTTTTGGAGAAGCCTGTATTTACAAGAAAGTGAGTGGGAGCTCTGTAGCATTTCTGATATTATATGTGGATGACATATTGTTGATTGGAAATTATATAGAATTTTTGGATAGCATAAAAGGATACTTGAATAAGAGTTTTTCAATGAAATACCTCGGTGAAGCTACTTACATATTAGGCATCAAGATCTATAGAGATAGATCAAGACGCTTAATTGGACTTTCACAAAGCACATACCTTGATAAAGTTTTGAAAAAGTTCAAAATGGATCAGTCAAAGAAAGGGTTCTTGCCTGTGTTACAAGGTGTGAAGTTGAGTAAGACTCAATGCCCGACCACTGCAGAAGATAGAGAGAAAATGAAAGGCATTCCCTATGCCTCAGCCATAGGATCTATCATGTATGCAATGTTGTGTACCAGACCTGATGTGTGCCTTGCTATAAGTCTAGCAAGGAGGTACCAAAGTAATCCAGGAGTGGATCACTAGACAGCGGTCAAGAACATCCTGAAATACCTGAAAACTACAAAGGATATGTTTCTCGTGTATGGAGGTGACAAAGAGCTCGTCGTAAATGGTTACGTCGATTCTAGCTTTGACACTGATCCGGATGACTCTAAGTCACAAACCGGATATGTATTTTTATTGAACGATGGAGCTGTCAGTTGGTGCAGTTCCAAGCAGAGCGTCGTGGCGAGATCTACATGTGAAGCGGAATACATAGCTGCTTCGGAAGCAGCAAATGAAGGAGTCTGGATGAAGGAGTTCATATCCGATCTAGGTGTAATACTAGTGTAAGGGCATATTTAGCCCGATGGTGTTTTGGTGATTGATGACAATGCTTTTGCGGACTAATCGTGTACTCTAAGCTTTTCAAAGATTCACTCTTTGGCACGAGACGATCATATCCCCTCGGTGTTCGATTCAAGACGGTGTAGCTCTTTTCGTTTCTTTGTTGGTGGACTAGTTTCGTAGGGGTCACCGTACTATCAAGAGGGGATCCGCTTTGGTAAGGTTAGGGCGGAATCAACACGTACACTTCCTTATCGCACCCACCATACCTTCCCGCCTCAATGGAGTTCTACTTTCCCCCTTCTCTGTTTTCTTGGCCCCAGCGGTAGTACCGCGGGCCTCAGCGGTAGTACTGCCTAAGTGCCTCAAGCGGTAGTACCGCTCCACTGAGCGGTAGTACCACTTGTAGCACTCTACGGCAGTACCGCTGCAGCTCCATATTACTACCGCCTCGACTCGAGAGCGCTTTTTCTCGTGTCGGGTTTTGCGGCACTAGGAGCGGTAGTAATGGCGGTAGTACCGCTCCCGAGCGGTAGTACCGCCATGCATCCACGGTAGTACCGCTCTGGGTCCCAGCCCCCTTGCGCGGTAGTACCACTGAGGGAAAACGATAGTACCGCTTGATAAGCGGTAGTACCGCTCACTCAAGCGGTAGTACCGCTCTCTGCGGGGCTGAGTGAGGGGGTAACGGTTGGATTGTTCCCCCCACTATATAAAGGCATCTTATTCTTCATTGTTGACCTACCTCTTCCCCCAAATACTCCATTGTTGCTCCAAGCTCCATTTTTGCCCGATCTCTCTCCCTAGCCTATCAAACTTGTTGATTTGCTCAGGATTGCTTGAGAAGGCATCGATCTACACTTCCACCAAGAGATATTTGATTCCCCCCACTAATCCCTAGAGGATCTTGTTACTCTTGGGTGTTTGAGCACCCTAGACGGTTGAGGTCACCTCGGAGCCATATTCCATTATGGTGAAGCTTCATGGTGTCGTTGGGAGCCTCCAATTCGGTTGTGGAGATAGCCCCAACCTTGTTTGTAAAGGTTCGGTTGCCGCCTTCAAGGGCACCACTAGTGTAATCATGGCACCTTGCATTGTGTGAGGGCGTGAGGAGAATACGGTGGCCCTAGTGGCTTCTTGGGGAGCATTGTGCCTCCACACCGCTCCAACGGAGACGTACTTCCCCTAAAAGGGAAGGAACTTCGGTAACACATCCTCGTCTTCACCGGTTCCACTTGTGGTTATTTCTTTCCTTTACTTGTGCAAGCTTTACTTATTTATCTTATATAGCTTGCTTGTGAGGTTGTTATCTTTGCTTCCTATAAGTTTTCTTCATAGTAGCATATCTAGACAACTTACTTTGTCGCTCAATTTAAAGTGGTTATGAAAAGCTAAAAATTGTTAGTTGCCTATTCACCCCCCTCTAGTCAACCATATCGATCCTTTCAATTGGTATCAGAGCCTCATCTCTTTTTAAGGACTTTACCGTCCAAAGAGTATGGGTGACAACGTAGTCGAGACGGAGGAACATTCCGGTGGAACTCCGTCCTTGCCTACGTCCGATGGGGAAGCCTCGATCTCTCGTGAGGAGTTCAATGTGGCTATGACCTCATTGAAAGAATCACTAGCGACCGAAGTGAAAGGCATGTTTCAAGATTTGCTTGAGGGGCTTAAATTATCCACCACACCGTTGGAAGTGGTTTGTCCCGCTACCATCGTGTCGGAGGCTACTCCCGACAAGGGAGAAGCTAGTAGTGAACAAGCCCCGGTTACTAAGAATGGGAATGGGATCTTTGCCCACTCCGCTCCTCCTACTCACTATGGAGGACCCGTTCCCACACCTCATTTAAATTCCGTTGGGCCTCCTCCTAAGTTTAAAAAAAATTATGATTTAGCTACTTGGATGTTTCGCTTCAAACGTCATTTGAATCATTGATCTACTAATCTTTGGAGAATCATTGAGCAAGGTTTTTATCCACGTGATCCCGACAACTTAACTTCGAGAGAAGCTGCGGATCATCAATTCAATGAGTTCGTTCTTTGCATACTTCAAGATGCTATCCCTCCCGAAGACATTGCACATCTTCGACC
Organism: Secale cereale; assembly: GCA_902687465.1. NCBI lineage: Eukaryota > Viridiplantae > Streptophyta > Magnoliopsida > Poales > Poaceae > Secale > Secale cereale. The sequence continues at coordinate 911,209,236 of LR738710.1, forward strand.
CTTCACTGTGGCCAAGGAAGCTTGGGAGCATGTTGGCACCATGTACAAGAGGAGCGCTAGCATTCAACGCTCAAACTATGAAGTTGTGCAAGATGAGGCCGATGAGTTTGCTATGATCGAAGAAGAAGATCCTCGTGAACTTTATCGGAGATTAACCACTCTTGCGGTCTCTCTTCGAGATCATGGGAGTAAGGACATAGATGACAATTGGATCAAGCGCAAGTTTCTCAAGGCCATGATGCCCTACCATAAGGCCATGTCCTCCGTCATTCACCAAAGACCGGACTTCTACCAATTGTCATCAAATGAAGTGTTGGATGAGTTCGTTGCTATGAGGATCTTGGACAAGACCGCCGACAATGCGATTTTAAGAGCTCAACAATCAAAGAAGCGTAACCTTGCCTTGAAGGCCAAGGCTTGTGTGGAAGAAGAGGAGGAGGAGGAGGAGGAGGAGGAGGATGAGAGTTGCCTCGAGGACACCAAATATGCCTATCATGAGCACATGGCTCTTGCTTCACGGCAATTTTGGGGCAATAAGAAGAACACGAGGCCCAACTTCAACAAGAACAACTCAAGTGGGAACAAGGGCAAGCAACGAGTGAGGACATGCTTCAACTGTGGAAATGTAAGCCACTTCGTTGCGGATTGCCCATATGAGAAAAGAGAAGACTTTGGAGGCAAGCTTATCCGGAAGGACAAGGCCAAGTCTTATCCCAACAAGAACAACTTCAACAAGAAGACTCCTCCCAAAGGGTTGGTGGCCCAAGAAGAATATGTTGAGGATGATGATAATGATGAAGATGATGAGATGGTCACCATGTCCACAAGGTAACTCCAAACATCAACACTACCATCATCTCTAATCCTTCATTAACGGATTGTATTGATGAGAGTGAGGGAGCCAAGGAGGCAATAATAAAGATGTTATTTGTATTTCCTTATATCATGATAAATGTCTGTTATTCATGCTAGAATTGTATTAACCGGAAACTTAGTACATGTGTGAATACATAGACAAAATAGTATGTCCCTAGTATGCCTCTACTAGACTAGCTCATTGATCAAAGATGGTTATGTTTCCTAGACATAGACATGAGTTGTCATTTGATCAACGGGATCACATCATTAGGAGAATGATGTGATGGACAAGACCCATCTGTTAGCTTAGCACTATGATCGTTTAGTTTTACTGCTATTGCTTTCTTCATGACTTATACATGTTCCTATGACTATGAGATTATGCAACTCCCGAATACCGGAGGAACACCATGTGTGCTATCAAACGTCACAATGTAACTGGGTGATCATAAAGATGCTCTACAGGTGTCTCCGAAAGTGTTCGTGGTGTTGGCATAGATCAATAATAGGATTTGTCACTCCGACTGTCGGAGAGGTATCTCTGGGCCCTCTCGGTAATACACATCATAATAAGCCTTGCAAGCAAATGACTAATGAGTTAGTCACGAGATGATGTATTACGGAATGAGTAAAGAGACTTGCCGGTAACGAGAATGAACTAGGGATTGAGATACCGACGATCGAATCTCGGGCAAGTAACATACCGATGACAAAGGGAACAACATAAGTTGTTATGCGGTTTGACCGATAAAGATCTTCGTAGAATATGTAGGAGCCAATATGAGCATCCAGGTTCCGCTATTGGTTATTGACCGGAGATGAGTCTCGGTCATGTCTACATAGTTCTTGAACCCGTAGGGTCCGCATGCTTAACGTTTGATGACGATCGGTATCATGAGTTTATGAGTTTTGATGTACCAAAGGTAGTTCGGAGTCCCGAATGAGATCACGGACATGACGAGGAGTCTCGGAATGTCCGAGACGTAAAGATTGATATATTGGATGACGGACACCAGAAGTGTTCTGAAAAGTTTCGGAATTTACCGAAGTGCCGGGGGGGTTACCGGAACCCCCCGGGGGAAAGTTGGGCCCTAGTGGGCCATAGGGAAGAAAGAGGGCAGCAGCCAGGAGGTGGTGCGCCCCCTCCCAAGGGACAGTACGAATTGGACTAGGGGAGGGGGGCGCGGCCCCCTCTTTCCCTCTCCTTCTCTCCCTCTCTTTCCTTCCCCCTTCTCACTCTTGGTGATTCCTACTAGGAATAGGATTGCAATCCTATTCCTAGTAGGATTGCTCCTCTTCGCGCGCCATAGGAGGGCCGGCCAGCCTCCCCCTTCGTCCTTTATATACGAGGGCAGGGGGGCACCCTAGGACACACAAGTTGATCTCTCCAGCCGTGTGCGGTGCCCCTCTCCACAGAAACACACCTCGGTCATACCGTTGCAGTGCTTAGGCGAAGCCCTGCGCCGGTAACTTCATCATATCCGTCACCTCGCCGTCGTGCTGACGAAACTCTCCCATGAAGCTCAACTGAATCAAGAGCTCGTGGGACGTCATCAAGCTGAACGTGTGCTGAACGCGGAGGTGCCGTATGTTCGTTGCTTGATCGGTGGAATCGCGAAGAAGTTCAACTACATCAACCGCGTCACTTGACGCTTCCGCTTTCGATCTACAAGGGTACGTAGACACACTCACCCCCTCATTGATATGTGTAAGGGCATATTTCTCCCTAAGTAGTTTTGGTGATTGATGACAATGCATTTGCGTACTAATGGTGTGCTCTAAGCTCTTTCAGATATATCTCACCTAGGCACAAGACGATTATGTGCCCCTCGGAACCTATGGAAGACGGTGTTTCCTTTTACTTCTTTTTCGGTGGATTTGGGTAATAGGAAAGCCGTACTATTAAGAGGGGGTCCGCTTCGGAAAGGTTTGGGTGGAATCAACACGTACACATCTACTCATTCGCACCACCTTTCCTTTGCTTCTCTGGAGCTCCGGCTGTTTTCCTTGTTAGTACAAAACCATGGCTTCCTACTACTACAACTGCCTGGCATGCGGTAGTACCGCTCAGAGCAAGCGGTAGTACCGCACAACCACACGGTAGTACCGCCTCAGGACCGCGGTAGTACCGCACAGAGCGGTAGTACCGTATCATGAGCACGGTAGTACCGTGTGGCTGGCCCAGCGTCGTAACTAGTACGGTAGTAGGTGCGGAAGTAATCTTTTACTTCCGCATCCTACGCGGTAGTACCGCTTGGGTCAAGCGGTAGTACCGTGTCGTGTTCTTGCTACTACCGTATTTCTGCGGATGTAGTTGCGGATGTATTTTATTTAGTCTGCACTTCTCCTCGGCCTGTCTAGCCCTGCCTTGCGGTAGTACCGCAGGGACGTACGGTAGTACCACTCAGGCAGTACTACCACCCGTTGCTTCAACGCAACAGGGCTAGTCCTGGCAAGTACTACACCAGCGGTAGTACCGCATCCAGAGCGGTAGTACTGCTGGGCCGAGCGGTAGTACCGCAACTTACGTGCGGTAGTACCGCGCTCTGCGGGCAGAAATGTGGGATAACAGTTGGATTTGTTCTCCCACTATATATAGGGAGTCTTCTTCCCCAAGAAGACTCACCTCTTCCTCCCCAAAGCTCCATTGTTGCTCAAAGCTCCATTTCCGCCCGATCTCTCTCCCTAGCCAATCAAACTTGTTGATTTCCTCGGGATTGCTTGAGAAGGCATCGATCTACACTTCCACCAAGACATATTTGATTCCCCCCACTAATCCCCTGCGGATCTTATTACTCTTGGGTGTTTGAGCACCCTAGATGGTTGAGGTCACCTCGCAGCCATATTCCATTGTGGTGAAGCTTCGTGGTGTCGTTGGGAGCCTCCAATTAGGTTGTGGAGATAGCCCCAACCTTGTTTGTAAAGGTTCGGTTGCCGCCTTCAAGGGCACCACTAGTGGATTCACGGCACCTTGCATTGTGTGAGGGCGTGAGGAGAATACGGTGGCCCTAGTGGCTTCTTGGGGAGCATTGTGCCTCCACACCGCTCCAACGGATACGTACTTCCCCTCAAAGGGAAGGAACTTCGGTAACACATCCTCGTCTTCACCGGCTCCACTTGTGGTTATTTCTTTCCTTTACTTGTGCAAGCTTTCCTTGTTTATCTTATATAGCTTGCTTGTGAGGTTGTTATTTTTGCTTCCTATAAGTTGTCATCATAGTAGCATATCTAGACAACTTACTTTGTTGCTTATTTTAAATTGGTTAACAAAAGCTAAAAATTGTTAGTTGCTTATTCACCCCCCTCTAGTCAACCATATCGATCCTTTCAATTGGTATCAGAGCCTCGTCTCTTTTTAAGGACTTTACCGTCCAAAGAGTATGGTTGACAATGTAGTCAAGACGGAGGAACATTCCGGTGGAACTCCGTCCTTGCCTACGTCTGATGGGGGAGCCTCGGTCTCTCGTGAGGAGTTCAGTGTGGCTATGGACACATTGAAAGAATCACTAACGACCGAGGTCAAAGGCATGTTTAAAGAATTGCTAGAGGGACTCAATTTATCCACCACACCGTTGGAAGTGGTTCGTCCTAAGGATGGCAATGGGTCGGGTTTGGATCTGGTTGACCAATATCAAACCCATATCCATATCCATAAAGACAATCTATGCCCGCCCAGGAAAAAAATCCATGGGTGAAAAATTGTGTCCATGTCCAAACCCGATGGATATCCATACCCACTGGATATCCATTGGGTCCTAATGAGACATATAAATAAGACGTAACAAAATGTTAACATAAGCTCTTTCATTATTCACCTCATGGCAGGCTAGGGTTCACTTATGGTAAACATCAACTTAGGGCAAATCAATGTCCACTAATAAACTAAGATCATTTAATATTTTTTCTAATATATGAGAATGAGAAGTCATTTAACAAGGAGATAAAATAGGGGGAGGGGCGTTGGATTATGTTACAGAGGGGATTGGATTTTCACTAATAAAAGTTATGATGGGGATTGTGTAACTTCTTTTGCATGTTTTACATAAAAATAGTGTAAAATTGCAGTGGCACATGTGACTGTGGGGTAGGGATAGCAGATTTTAGCCCATTAAGTCATACTACCAGGTTGGGTTTGGGTATACCCATGGGTACAAGATTATATCCATGCCCTACCCACGAGCAGTCGGGTCGGGTTTGGGCACCACCCATGGACACAAAAGCATACCCAAACCCTATCCATGCGGGTCGGATACCCATAGATATCCATGTCCATGGGTAAAATTGCCATCCTTAGTTCGTCCCACTACCAACATGTCGGAGGCTATTCCCGATAAGGGAGAAGCTAGTAGTGAGCAAGTCCCGGTTACTAAGAATGGGAGTGGATTTTTGCCCACTCCGCTCCTCCTATCCACTATGGAGGACCCGTTCCTCCGCATTTAAATTCCGTTGGTCCTCCTCCTAAGTTTATAAAAAATTCCGATTTTGCTACTTGGATGTTTCGCTTTAAACATCATTTAAATCATTGCTCTACTAATCTTTGGAGAATCATTGAGCAAGGTTTTTATCCACGTGTCCCCGACAACTTAACTCCGAGAGAAGCTACGGATCATCAATTCAACGAGTCCGTTCTTTGCATACTTCAAGATGCTATCCCTCCCGAAGACATTGCACATCTTCGACCATTCACCGTGGCCAAGGAAGCTTGGGAGCATGTTGGCTCCATGTACAAGGGGAGCGCAAGCATTCAACGCTCTAACTATGAAGTTGTGCAAGATGAAGCCGATGAGTTTTCTATGATCGAAGATGAAGTTCCTTGTGAACTTTACCGAAGATTAACCACTCTTGCGGTTTCTCTTCGAGATCATGGGAGTAAGGACATGGATGACAATTGGATCAAGCGCAAGTTTCTCAAGGCCATGATGCCTTACCACAAGGCCATGTCCTCCGTCATTCGCCAAAGACCGGACTTCCACACTTTGTCATCAAATGAAGTGTTGGATGAGTTCGTTGCCATGAGGATCTTGGACAAGACCGCCGACAATGCGGTTTTAACAGCTCAACGATCAAAGAAGCCTAACCTTGCCTTGAAGGCCAAGGCTTGTGTGGAATAAGAAGAGGAGGAGGTTGACGATGAATGTTGCCCCGAGGACACCAAATATGCCTATCATGAGCACATGGCTCTTGCTTCGCGGCAATTTTGGGGCAACAAGAAGAACTCAAGGCCCAACTTCAACAAGAACAACTCAAGTGGCAACAAGGGCAAGCAACGAGTGAGGACATGCTTCAATTGTGGAAATGTAAGCCACTTTGTTGTAGATTGCCCATATGAGAAAAGAGAAGACTTTGGAGGCAAGCTTATCCGGAAGGACAAGGCCAAGTCTTATTCCAACAAGAACAACTTCAACAAAAAGACCCCTCCTAAAGGGTTGGTGGCCCAAGAAGAATATGTTGAGGATGATGATAATGATGAAGATGATGAGATGGTCACCATGGCCACAATTGCTATTGTTACTACTCCATGCTCATCTCTCTTCGACTCACCAAATGAGAACATCACCGCCAAGTGTCTCATGGCCAAGGCCACCAACAAGGTAACTCCAAACATCAACACTACCATCATCTCTAATCCTTCATAGACGGATTGTATTGATGAGAGTGAGGGAGCAAAGGAGGAAGAGAATGAATTTGAGTTGTTTATGAGCAAACTCAAGGGCAAACCCAAGAAGCACTTTGTTGCTCTCTTGGAACAACTCGGTGAGGCCAATGACATGATCGAGGCTCACGAGGAGACCATTGCTAAAATGGAAGGACATAGTCGAGACTATGCCGATGAGATATCGTATCTCTCTAATGCTCTAGAGGAAGAGCGTGGTCTTCGTTTGGCTCTTGAGGAGTCACACAACGATGATCATGCTAAATTAAAGAAAGATCTCGATCATGCTTTAGTTGTCTCTCGTATGCTTAATTCCGAGAAGGCAAAACTTGGGGTTGACCATGCTAGACTCAAGGAGGAGTTTGTTACACTTGACAAGGCTCACGAGGCCATGAAAGGTATGCATGCTTCTCTCAAGGAGTCTCATGATCAACTCCAAGTTTCGCTAACCAAGGAAAAGGCTATCTTTCCTCGCATGGTGTTGATTGATAATGCAAATTCTACTAACCCATGTTGCGAGCATGTGCATCTTGTTGAAGAAAATGCCAAGTTGAAGAAGCAACTTGAGAAAGGCCTTGTGACATGTATACAAGGTGAGAAGAACCTCAACGATCTTTTGAGTAATCAAAATAAGGTTGTGGCAAAGGAAGGAATTAGGTTTGCTCCCAAGCCCAAGAAGAAGAAGAATGACAAGACCAAGCTACCTCCCCCTCTCCAACAAACCTTTGTGAAAGAGGGAGAGGGTGCGTCTAAGAGGAAGAACAATGTGAAGGGTGGTGGAGTCAATAAAAACCCCACCATACCATCAAACATGGCTGGAGACTTTAATCCTTCTTATGTTTTATGTCGTGCTAGTGATGGTCATGTCTTTGCTAAATTTGTTGGTTCTTCTTATGAGTACATTGAATGGTCTATTTGGGTTCCTAAGACCCTTGTTACTAACCTCAAAGGACCCATTACCAAATGGGTACCTAAATCCAAGCATTGATCTCTTGTAGGAGTTTGCTTCCAGTGGGGGATCATGGTTGCTCGATAGTGGAGCCACAAATCATATGACCGGAAGCAAAGACTTGGTGGTGGACGTGCATCTAGATTCATCCATGGCCACCAACGTCGAATGGGGTGATGCTTCATCTTCTAAGGTATTGGGGCTTGGCAAGGTTGTTGTTTCTCGTGATCTCACGATCGAGAAAGTCATGCTTATTGAATCTCTTGCATATAACTTACTTTCTGTTCGCCAACTTGCACTCATGGGCTTTGCTACATTCTTTGATATTGATACCGTGGCCCTCTTGTGGAGCAAGACTCTTAAAGTAGCCTATGTTGGACATGTCGAGAACGGTCTCTATGTGGTAAACTTCTCGGAGCAACCCACTAAGACCGCGACATGCCTAATGGCTAAAGTTGATGTGGGATGGCTTTGGCATTGCCGGTTAGCCCATGTCAATATGAGATCTTTGCAAAGTCTTCTAAAGGGGGACCATGTCCGTCGACTAACAAATGTTAGCTTTGCCAAAGATCGTGCTTGCAGTGCTTGTATTGAAGGAAAGTTACATGAGAAGGCTCATCCTCCCACGACTATCATCTACTCAAAAAGGCCCTTAGAGCTCCTTCACATGGATCTCTTTGGGCCTCCATCCTTTGATAGTCTTGGGGGCAGAAAGTATTGCTTGGTGATTGTGGATGATTATTCCAGATACACATGGGGTATACTTCTTCAAGAAGAAGAGTGAGACCCAACAAACCGTCATCAACTTTGCAAATGAAGCTCAACGACAACATGAAGCAAAGATTTTGATGATCCGAAGTGACAACGGCACCGAGTTCAAGAACTACACCTTGGATGAGTTTCTTAGTGATGAGGGAATCAAACATCAATATGCAGCACCTTATACCCTCAACAAAATGGTGTAGTGGAGAGAAAGAACCGGACTTTGATGGACGCGGCAAGGACCATGATGGCGGAATTCAAATCTCCATACAACTTTTGGGCCGAAGCCATCAACACCGCGTGTCATGCATCGAATCGGATCTATCTCCGCAAAGGTTTGAACAAGACTCCATATGAGATTCTTACCGATAACAAGCCCAATCTCAAGTACTTCTGCGTGTTCGGGTGTAAGTGTTTCATCCTCAAGAAAGGTGATCGTTTGTCTAAATTTGAGTCTAGAGCTCATGAGGGCATATTTGTTGGTTATGATACAAACTCTCATGCTTACCGTGTCCTCAACAAGTCCAATGGACTCATTGAGGAGACGAGTAATGTAGAGTTTGATGAGAATAACGGCTCCCAAGTGGAGCAAAGTGGTACTTGTGATGTAGGTGATGAAATTCCTCCTCAAGCCATAAGAAGAATGGGTGTTGGATATATCCTACCCATTGAGGAACCCCTTGTGGACGAAGGAGAAGGACAATGTTCCACACAAGTGGAACCATCATCAACCCAAGACCCACACGCTTCCGAAGAACAAAGTGAAGGCCCTCAACCGGACGAACAAGGCCAAGTGCAAGATCAATCACAAGATGGTGGGGAGCCACCAAATTATGCACAAGGCCAAGTTCTCTCCTCTGAGCAAGATCAAGATCAAGAGGAAGCTCAAGATCTAGATCAAGCTCTTGACGTCGCTCAAGATGATCAACTCAGTGCTCCTCGATTATATCTTGAAGAGCAATTGGAGCGTTGTGCTGCAAAAATTGCCTCCAGGCTTGCTTCCAGAGAACATCACATGGAGAATATTCTGGGAAGCATCAAAAGGGGGGTAAGCACTCGTAGACAATTAGCAAACTATTATGCTCATCAAGCTTTTGTCTCCTGTGTTGAACCTCAAAAGGTCTATGAGGCGCTCGAATACCCTGATTGGCTTAATGCCATGCATGAAGAACTCCACAACTTCGAGCGCAACAAAGTGTGGCGTCTGGTGCCGAGGCCAAAGGAGAACCATAATGTCATTGGAACCAAGTGGATCTTTAAGAACAAGTAGGATGTCATGCCATCGTCATTCGCAACAAGGCGCGTTTGGTGGCTCAAGGCTACTCCCAAGTCGAGGGTATCGACTACGGTGAAACCTTTGCCCCCGTTGCTCACCTTAAATCTATCCGTTTGTTGCTTGGTTGTGCTTCTCATCATAATTTTAAGTTGCAACAAATGGATGTGAAAAGTGCATTTCTTAATGGTCCTATTAATGAGTTGGTTTATGTCAAACAACCCCCGGGGTTTGAGGATCCTAAGTTCCCCAATCACGTGTATCAACTCGATAAGGCACTCTATGGCCTTAAACAAGCCCCACGTGTGTGGTATGAGCATCTTACCGAGTTGTTACAAGATCGTGGGTTTGAAATTGGGAAAATCGACCCCACTCTTTTTAGTAAGATGTCAAAGGGGAGTTGTTTGTCTGCCAACTATATGTTGATGATATTATCTTTGGTTCACCTAACAAAGCTTTCAATGATGAGTTCGCCGCACTCATGACCACACATTTTGAGATGTCCATGATGGGAGAGTTGAAGTACTTCCTTGGGTTTGAGATTAAGCAAAGAAGAGAAGGAATCTTTATCAAACAAGCCAAGTACACTCAAGACATGCTCAAGAGGTTTAATCTAAGTGATGTCAAGCCGGCTACTACTCCAATGCCAACCAAGTGCCAACTTGACATTGATCCCAATGGTAAAGCCGTGGATCAAAAGGTATATCGTTCTATGATTGGATCCTTGCTTTACCTTTGTGCATCTAGACCAGATATTATGTTGAGTGTGGGAATCTGTGCACAGTTTCAAGCCTCACCTAAGGAAAGTCACTTTGTGGCAGTCAAGCGAATCTTTCGATATTTGGCTCATACCCCAAACTTTGGCTTATGGTACCCAAGAGGAGCAAACTTCAACCTTGTAGGTTTCTCTGATTCGGACTGGGCGGGAGACAAAGTGGATAGGAAGTCCACTTCCGGAGGGTGCCAATTCCTTGGTTGCTCTCTGGTAAGTTGGTCTTCCAAAAAGCAAAGTTGCGTGTCTCTCTCGTCCACCGAAGCAGAGTATGTGGCAGCTGGCAGTTGTTGTGCTCAACTTCTATGGATGAGGCAAACTTTAAAGGATTACAGTGTCACTTGTGACAAAGTGCCTCTTTGGTGTCACAATGAAAGTGCCATCAAGATTTCTCTCAACCCAGTGCAACACTTCAAGACGAAGCATATAGAGATTCGGTATCACTTCATCCGGGATCATATTCGGCAAGGAGAAATCGAGCTTCACTACGTCAACACTCATGATAACCTTGCAGATATCTTCACGAAGCCGTTGGATGAAGCAAGATTTCGCGAGTTAAGGCATGAGGTAAATATCATAGATTTGAGCAATGTGGCTTGAGACCTTGCACACACACCTCCCACTCAATATAGATATCTTGTCTAGATGTAGGCATGGACATAGGGGGAGTATTGTTCTCTCAATGAACTATTCCTCCCCCCATTATGCATAAATCGATCAAGTCTTTGTCATATGCCATGTTAGATGGTATAAGTTCTTCAAGACGAGTGTTGGTCATGGGCCCAAGGATAGTTCTTTGCGGTGCCATACCAAATAACTCAAACATAGGTGGCTTCGGCCATCGACCTCCTCCTTGGAGGAGTGTCTTGTGTGTTGTTTCGATTGTGTGTTGTCTATCGTTCCATGTGCCTTGCGTGTGTGCCTTTTGCTTTGCTTAAGCCTCTTGTCGAAACTTGCATTTTCTAGGAGGGACGGTACTACCGTGAGTAGTCACGGTACTACCGCAAGAGAGAATACGGTACTACCGCAACCAGCACGGCAGTAATTTTTTACTGCCGCTGGTCAAGCGGTACTACCGCTCCGTGTGCGGTACTTCCGCCCTTGCTGTACTACCGCGATGACCGCGATACTACCGCACTTATCCGAACGGCTGGGGGTTATAAGCAGGCAGGGGGAGTTCTAACTCCCGCATACCCATTCATCTCATCTTCCCCACATCGTCTCTCTCTCTCCCTCAAGAACGCCACCGGAGGACCTCGCCGAATCTCCTCCCTCGGCCACTCTCCTCGCATTCCGACCGGTGGGATCGTTCCCCACCTTGACCTCTTGCCATGGATGAAGGTTTCTCCCTAAATCCCCTCTTCTTTTTGCCCGGTTGTTTGTTTTTAGGTTTTGGGGAGATGCTTTTTGTTCTAGTGTTCTTCTTGTCCTTATCCATGGAAGATTAGGATGTAGGAGAGTTGTTATGCAATAGAAATGCTAGTAAGTATGCTGCTACTAAGTTGCTATGATCAGCCGTAGTACCGTTCGTCGTTCTACGCGTTCTTGTCTAGATCCGTTTTTCAGATCTGACCCGAGCGGTACTACCGTTGGCTGACCGCGGTACTACCACTTTGTCGCGTAACGGTACTACCGCCCTACAGAGTGGTACTACCGTGATGAACGCGGATGTAAATTTTTAGTACCGCGTTCTACGCGGTACTACCGCAACTCTTCCAAGTGGTACTACCGCTCCCTAAGCGGCACTAAAATTTTACATCCGCTTTCGTTAAGCAGTACTACCGCTTGGTTCATATCTTCTTCGTAGCACATACATATTATCCTTTCTACATGTTTCGTATGCCTTTTTGTGGCTTTTGCATTGATTCTCTTTGTGTTTTCGTCGTGTTCTTGTGTTTGTGTCTTAGGTGGTGGCTCCGGTTCCAATGTTCATCTCACCAATCCCAGCCGTTACACCGGGTCCAAGCGTCTGCGCACCCAGAGTGATATGCCTGAGGGCTCCAATGCCCCCCAACGCAGATTCAAGACCGCCGCCAACAAGAACAAGGAACTAACTATGACCATGGAGGAGATACCGGCTCATGAGTTCATGGCAAGGAGGAAGATCAACCCTTATGCATATCCCCGGGCCCAATTCCATGGAGATGAACTGTTCTGGACCAAGCAACAGTATCATATCTACACAGAGGTACTCAAAAGTAAGCACAACCTGTATGTGGATGCACGCTGGATTGACATGGCCCACATGCAGAGGGATGATCACCGGGCCTACTTTGCCGAGGCTCTAGATCTGGTAGAGCAGTTTGGAATTGCGCACATCATGACATTTCAGATGGCTTTTGACCTAGATATCGTGGCACAGTTCTATGCTTCGGTGCACTTCCATACCAAGGAAGACTGCACCATGACTTGGATGACAAATGGTCACAAGATGACTGCTTCTTGGATGGACTTTATGGATCTGCTTCAGGTTGCTGACGAGGGGCTCCACACCCCTCTTGGAGCTCGGCCTCATGCCAATGAAGAATCTGCCAACAAAGACCGTCTGTTGCCTTTTTATGTGGAGAAGACACTTGCTAGTGGCAAGAAGACATGGGTGATGAACCCCTTCCTGGACATCATGCATAGGATCTTCTGCAACACCTTGTTTCCTTGAGTTGGGGAAAAGGACAAGGTACATGCATACCTCGTTGACTTGCTGCTGATGTCTGAGGAGGCCCGCAATGCTCAGACTCAGCCACTTGATATCTCCCATATCATGTGGTGTGAGCTTCGCTTTGCGATCTACACTCGCAAAGTGCCCATCTACGGTCCGTTTCTGTTTCTGCTTATCTCCAAGACTTGGGAGAAGCTTTACCCTGATGAGGAGTTCGAGGCCCCTCAGTGGATTCGTCATGAGCCTATCCGACTTCGCATCAAGTGTCGTTGGGCTAATACCACTACCCGTGCAGAGGCTGCTGCAGCACAGATGGTTACATATGAGGAGCATGTGGAGGAGGAGCCAGCTGAGGACAGTTCTGGAGGATAGGATATGCTCCTCCCTCGTCTGAGCCCTCTTGGGCTAAGAAGTTGAAGAGGAAGATGAAGACACTATTATGTATGCAAGCACAGGGACAGTACAAGGCTCATGCGACTCAAAAGCAATCTCGTCAGCGTGACAAGAAGATCATGAGGATCTTTGGTGAGCATGTGTCTAGTGGGTCAGAGGAGATCATCACTCCAGAGGCAGAGTGGATTGCCCAATAGGGCTACAAGTGGTCTGAGTATGAGGAGGAGCAGCAGGAGTCTAATGGAGAGCATGACGACTGAGTTCTTCCGCCAGAGCTACCACCTATCTTAGGTGTCCTCTTTCCCTTTTGTGGTGTCTCGATGCCAAAGGGGGAGAGAGAGTTAGGATTTGCGTATTGTGCCGTGTCTATTTGCTTTTCGTTGGTCGAACTTTGTTTGCTTGCTTGTGTTTGTGTCGTGTGCGTGAGACTTTCATATGGTGTGAGACATATGCTCCCTTCTCGTTAACTCGTTATTATGTCTATGCTATATTAGGTTGTGAGCAGTTGATTTACTTACCATTTATTTGTGCTCACCCTATCCTCCTTACATCTGTGCGTAGATTCTTATTCTTTGTATGCAAGGATTATATTGTTTGTAGAATATAGGGGAGCATTGATCCTAGTATGTGTGTTGTGCAGTCCAAAGCACTCTCCCTTGTATGCACACATCTAGGGGGAGCTTACCTGTAATGCCCAGTATGAGATTATACCTCCTACGTGTCAAGCATGACTTAAAGGTATAAGCTCATACTAGAATGATCTCAAGTATGGTATCTTTGCACGACTCATGTAAAAATAGGGATGAAATTGCAAAAGGATAGTTGGCTTACACTCGCCACGTCACACAATACATTACATAAGCAAATCATCATCCAAATAGCATCACAGTCCGACTACGGACGAAGATCCAAATGAAAGATACCAAGATAAATAAAGCCACAAGGTCCGAATCGCCCCTAGTAGAAGCCACTACTGATCATCGGGATAGCGCACATAGTATCGACTACGTTCTTCATCGAACTCCCAGTACAGCTCGGTGCCGTCACCTGTGTAGTCCACCATAGTACCTGCATCTGGTGTTGTGTAGAATCTGTGAGCCACGGAGGACTCAGCAATCCCGTTCCCGGGTAGCAAAACTATCTAAGCCTTGGGTGTGGGACAAGGCTGAAGAAAATAAAGGTTGCAGCTGCACTAGTACTAGCTTACGAGTTTAGAGCGAGACGAGAAGTGCCACGAGCGTCAAAGTGATCACGAAGTGATCCTATCTAAGCACGTCAAACATAACTCCACCGTGTTCACTTCCCGAACCCCTTTCGGAAAATGACCGTCACGGTTACTCACGCTGGTAGTGTGTTCTGAACATGGTGTCAAGTTTTCTACAACCGGATATTAACAAATTCCCATCTGCCACATAACCGCGGGCACGGCTTTCGAAAGTTCAAAACCCTACAGGGGTGTCCCAACTTAGCCCATCACAAGCTCACGATCTGCGGAGTCGCAACTCCAAAGTGGGAAGACCCGAGTATTCTCGGAATCCCGTGCTCAAGATACTCTGACTAAGGTAAAACTAATCCAGCCAATCCTCCCGGCGTGCCGACACCCTGATAGTAGCCGCGCATATCTCGTCTCAGGCCACGACCGGATGGGCGATTCTACAGGTTTTTACCAGCCCTTGAGTTCCCTCGAGGTGGCCCCGCAGAACCCCCAGTTTGGACCAACACTCATGTGTAGGACTGGCCCGGGTTGTTGATTAAGAAGAGGGTTTATAACTCCCTATGCAAGTTTTAGTTGTTAGGCAAATGTAGAACCAATGTTGGGACTTGCTGGAAAAGCTTTAGCGCTAAGCGGGTTATCAAGGGGGGCCCATAAACCCCAACCGTGTTAGGGACGCATAATCAAGGAACTTAACACCGGTTTATACGGTTCCTAGGGCGGCATGAGTGGAACAAAACACCAAGCAAGAGGCTTAGCCTTCCACCCATTACCAATATATAGATGGTTTAGTTTAGGAATTTATATAGTGTGATATCCCAACAATAACTTCAACATGAAGCGAGAATCTTCAAATCTTCTCCTGCAACTAGCAATGCTATAAGAGGGGCTGAGCGAAGCTTACATAGCCAAACACAGGTTTGCTAGGTTGGGTGGTTAGACAGATTCATGGTTACAATAGGAGGCTGACAAACAAACATGGGCATCGAGGCAATGAGCTAAAGAGCAAGACATCTAGCAATAGCCAAAGATAGTAATGATATCTGGGTCAGGTCATCTTGCCTGTCGAGTCATCGATGGGATCGTAAGACGGCTCCTCATACTCAACCTCGGTAGGGACCTCGTTCTCGTTCTCGGTCTCGGCTCTACTCAACACAAGAACACAACATGGCACGAGAATCAAACAAGGTGCAATGCACAATCAACATGATGCAAGTATGATGCATTTCATGGCAAGGGATGAAGCACACAAGAACAACACAAAACAACAAGTTTAAATGAGGCCGGAATCAACATATATCAATTCCGGTAAGTCCTTAAGTTAAAGTTTTTAAACAGCAAGTTAACATGCACCATGATGATCTACACGAAATTCTAGTCAAGTTTCATATAAAGTTTGTTTGATTCGGAGCTACGGTCTACAAGATATAAGCAAAACAAGACAAGCATGGCAACGGTGCAAGATGCACCCAAACATCAAGCAAACACACTCCAAACATGTAAACAACATTATATTATTATTCTAAATGCAAAATCACACAAGTTTCATATAGGGCACGCTCAAAACGGAGCAACGGTTCAACACATACACACGAAACATGATACAATGCAAAGCTGAAAATAACAGCCACATAGCAACTTCGGAGCAAGAAATATATACTCTACAGCATCCAAACATGATGACAATAAGCATGGATATTAAGTAGACATATCCTACAGCAAACAACTCTATTGGAGCAACTCCATAGGAGGCATGGATCAATAGCAACAAGCTACACCAAATTGATCATGCTGTTAAAAACCTGACAGCCATAATTTATAGCAACTTGAGAGCAAGAAATAAATAAGCTACAACAAGCCATATGAGCAAGTGAGGGCATGGATGGATAGAAAATAACATGTAAAACAAGGAATGATCATTGGTCACTCTAAAACAAGCATGGATTTGACTAGGGCATCAAGCAAACATAGCATCAACCAAACAGTTATGTTGGCATGGCATGTTTACAAGCATGTTTAAGTCACCTCAAGGCATATCATGGAAAGTGGTTTGCACCACAGCAAATACCATAATATGGAGATTCTAAAACATATAGACATGTGGCATGGGGACAAACACATCAATAGCAAACAGCACTTCAAATCAGCATCTCATAACATGTTTCATAACTTAACAGCCACATGCACTTTTGCAACCAAGATTAACATGGCAATATGAAACCTAACATGAATGCTACAGCAACCATCATGTAGAGTATTTCACAATGAACATTTTGACATATCATTTGCTTCATTTGGATAAACATGCAACAAGTTATCACCTCTCAAACATGGCATGAAAATAACAAGTTTCAGCAGTTTATAACAAGTAGCACTCTTGTCATGAAGATTAGGACATCTAGATGATCTCAAACAAGCATGCCACAATGGAACAAAACGTAGAGCACATCACCACGATCATTTTGATATATCATACGCACAAAACGGATCTACGAGCACAAAGTTACATGCATGCAAAGAAGGCAACAAAAAGTTACAGATCTGGGACTTGGTGGTTTTTTTATACCTCCAAAAGTCAAACGTGGATGGATCCATGCGGGATGGAGGGATCCGGGCTGCGGGGCGGTGTTTGGATGGAGGGAGTGGTGGATCTCGTCCCGATCCGGAGTTCGCCGGAGTTGACGCCGGAGACGAGGAAGAAGATGGTCGGAGTTGGGGAACAAGATGGCCGGCGGTGGTGGTTGCTTGGGGCGGCGGCGGAGCTTGCAGAGGCGAGGCCGGCAATGGTGGTGCGGCTCGGAGGCGCGCGGCGGCGGGGTTGAAGCAGAGGCGCGCGGCGGCGGTTGCTTGATGGAGGCCGGCGGCGGCGGCTGTCGCCGGGGTCGGTGCGGCGACGGCGGGCCCGGCCCGACGGCGGCGCGGGACAACGGCGGCGGGGCGCAGGAGGCCGGCGAGGTCGAGGCGGTGGAGGTCCGGCGAGGTGGAGGCGGGTCCGGCGGGATTCCGGCGAAGGTACGGCGATGGCGACACGGTGGTCCGGCGACCCGGCGGCGGAGTCCGGCGGCGGGGTCCGGCGACCCGGCGACGGAGCCCGGCGAATGGGGGGTCTCCACGTGGCGGCGTGGATGACGTGGCGGCCTCCGATTGGTTGGAGTGAGGTGGCAGCGGGTCGGACGTGTCCGGCGCGCGGAGGGAGAGGAAAATTAGGGTTGCACCGGGATTTCGGGGATGGGGACTGTTTTATAGTTTCTGGGAGCTAGGAAACTCCAAATGAGAAGCGGTTTTCGGCCACGTGATCACGATTCGACGGCCGAGATGATGGGAAGGCTTGTGCTGGGTTTGTGGGTTGTTGTGGAGGGGGTCTTGGGCCTTAAATAAGAGGTTCTTTTAGCCCACTAGGTTAATCGTTGGAGTACCAAACGAACTCCAAACGCGTCGAAACTTGACAGGCGGCCTACACGTACCAAAACAACATCGCACTACAAGTCTCACGTCATTCCGGAAACGTTACATGGCCACACACGAAAGAAGGACTTGGTGATGCCACGGGCACGTGTGTGAGCGTCGGAACTCGAAACGGACAACGGGAAGAGACGAGTGGAACCGGGTGCAAGTGACAACACAAAAGCAATGCAATGCACAAGTCAACATGACATGGATGAAATGCACACACGCACACGACAAAACGAAGAAACCCTAAATGAAAGAAGAGCCCAGAATGGAATTGACGAAGTCAAAGTTTCATATACTGCCATAATTGGAAAGTGTTACATCTGGGGCATTACAAACTCTCCTCTACTACGAAAAGATCTCGTCCCGAGATCTAGGACTGGAAGAAGGAAGGATACTCGGAACGAAGGTGATCTTCTCTTTCCCACGTAGCTTCTCGGTCGGTATGGTGTGACCACTTAACTTTCAAGAACTTGATTGACTTGTTGCGGGTCTTGCACTCGGTTTCCTCAAGAATAGCAACGGGGTGCTCACGGTAAGACAAGTCTTGTTGAAGATCAATCTCCTCGAACGGAATGGTGCGTTCAGGTGTCTTGAAGCACTTGCGGAGTTGAGACACGTGAAACACATCATGAACATTTGCAAAGTTGGATGGAAGTTCAAGTTGATAGGCTAGATCGCCTCTTTTGCCAAGAATCTTGTAAGGTCCCACGTATCTAGGAGCAAGCTTCCCTTTGATACCAAATCTTTGGGTTCCTTTCATAGGAGAAACGCGGAGATAGACATGATCCCCAATGTCGAAGGCCAAATCACGATGCTTGCCGTCATAGCAGCTCTTTTGACGCGACTGAGCGGCCTTAAGATTCTCACGTATGACTTTGCACATTTCTTCGGCTTCTGAGATCAAGTCATTGCCAAGAAGTTAACGTTCACCAGTCTCGGACCAGTTGAGTGGGGTACGACACTTTCTGCCATAGAGGATTTCAAACGGAGCTTTGCCGGCACTTGCTTGGAAACTGTTGTTGTAAGAGAACTCGGCAAACGGAAGGCAATCTTCCCACTTCATGCCAAAAGAGATGACACAAGCTCTGAGCATGTCTTCGAGGATCTGGTTCACTCTTTCGACTTGACCACTAGTCTGAGGGTGAAACGCAGTGCTGATACGTATCTTAGTGCCCATGGCTGATTGGAAGGAGTCCCAGAACTTGGATGTGAACAAACTTCCACGGTCTGAGGAGATAACTTGAGGAATGCCATGTAACGACACAATTCTGGAAGTGTACAACTCTGCCAGCTGACCTGCATTGATGGATTCTTTGACTGGAAGGAAGTGAGCTACTTTGGTTAGCTTGTCAATCACAACAAAGATAGCATCATTCCCCTTCTTGGACTTGGGAAACCCAGTGACGAAATCCATTTCAATGTGGTCGAATTTCCACTCAGGAATAGGAAGAGGTTGGAGGAGACCGGCTGGACGTTGATGCTCTGCCTTCACTCTTCTGCAGACATCACATTCATTCACGAATTGGGCAATCTCCCTTTTCATGCGAGTCCACCAGTAAGATTGCTTGAGATCTTGGTACATCTTGGAACTTCCGGGATGAATTGAGAGGAAGGAGTCATGTGCTTCGTTCATTATGAGCTTCCTGAGATCACCCTTGGGAGCCACAAGTCTGTCCTCAAAGAACAAGGTGTCTTTCTCATCAACGCGATAGCACTTGTATTTGGGAGTACCCTTTGCAATACCATGTTTCACTTTCTGCACCATACCATCACTGAGCTGGGCCTCACGGATCGGATCTTCCAAGATAGGAGCAACTTGAAGATTTGCAAGAAAACCTTGCGGAACAACTTGGAGGTTGAGCTTCCTGAATGCTTCACAAAGCTCAGGCTGAAACGGCTTGATAAGGAGACTGTTGCAGTATGCCTTTCTGCTCAAGGCATCTGCAATGACATTGGCCTTGCCAGGTGTGTATTCGATGCTTGGATCATACTCTTGGATCATTTCAACCCAACGAGTCTGGCGAAGGTTCAGGTTCGGCTGTGTGAAGATGTACTTCAAGCTCTTGTGATCGGTGAAGATGTCCACTTTTCTGCCCAACAGAAGGTGTCTCCACGTGATCAAGGCATGTACCACTACTGCTAGCTCAAGATCATGTGTGGGGTAGTTCTTCTCATTTGGCTTCAATTGACGAGAAGTGTATGCCACAATTTTCTTGTCTTGCATTAGAACACCACCAAGTCCTTGAAGAGAAGCATCACAGAATACTTCGTAGGGCTTGGACTCATCCGGAGGAGTAAGAACCGGAGCAGAGATGAGCTTTTCTTTGAGTGTTTTGAATGCCACATCACAATCCGGAGACCAGTTGTACTTGACATTCTTCTGCATCAAGTTTGAGAGAGGCTTGGCAATCTTGGAGAAGTTCTCAACGAACCTTCTGCAATAGCTAGCAAGACCAAGGAAGCTTCGGAGTTGCTTGACGTTCTGCGGGGGTTCCCAGTTGACAATCGCTTCAACTTTCTCGGGGTTGACAGCAATACCCTCAGCAGAGATGATATGGCCAAGATACAAGACCTTATCTAGCCAAAATTCACATTTAGAGAATTTGGCATAGAACTTATGTTCACGGAGTCTGTCGAGAACCAAATGGAGGTGGTTGGCATGGTCTTCTTCATTCTTGGAGAATACCAAGATGTCATCCAGATAGACGAGAACAAATTCGTTGGTGTAGGGGTTGAATATGTAGTGCATCATTCTCGAGAAGGTGGGTGGAGCATTTGCGAGGCCACAAGACATGACTGTGTATTCATAGGAGCTGTAGCTTGTTCTGAATGCAATCTTGTGAATATCTTCTTCACGGATACGGATCTGGTGATAACCCATCCGGAGATCGAGCTTTGAGAACACTTTTGCTCCTTTGAGCTGCTCGAACAATTCATTGATGTTGGGGAGCGGATACTTGTTCTTTATTGTCTTCTTGTTCAATGGCCGGTAATCAACGCAAAGGCGGTCTGTGCCATCCTTCTTCTTGACAAATAGAACACCACAGCCCCAAGGAGAAGTGCTAGGCTTGATTAGACCCATACGCTCTTGCTCATCGAGTTGTCTCTTCAGCTCCTTCAACTCTTCAGGGGAAAGCTTGTACGGACGCCGACATGCTGGCTCAGTACCAGGCTCGAGTTCAATGACGAATTCAACTTGACGATGTGGAGGCATGCCTGGAAGCTCTTCAGGGAAAACGTCTTCATATTCATTGACCACCGGAATTTGAGAGATGGCATTAATCTCGCCCTTGTCATTGAGAAAGAATAGCCTGATTGTGTTATCTCGAGAGGCGAAGATAATCACGTCTTCGTCGGAATGAGTAAGCTTGACTTCCTTATTTGCACAATCAATGTGAGCATCATGCTGGGAAAGCCAATCCATCCCAAGAATAAGATCAATGTCGGAGTTGCCGAGAACAACTGGAGAAGCCAGAAAGCGGTAAACACCCATATGAATAGATACATCCAGAGCATACAAGCTAGAATGCATCTGTTTTGCCGGAGAAGAAATTGCTAATTGCCTTGGTAAAGCCGCTGTGTTCACATTATGCTTGGATGCAAATGGACATGACATGAAAGAATGTGATGCACTAGAATCAAACAAAACTTTAGCAGGCTTGAGATTGACTGAAAGGTTACCAAGTATCACATCTGAAGAATTCTCTGCTTGAGCTGCATTCATCAGATTCACTCTTGCTGCCTTGGGATTGTGCTTGACAATAGCAGTGCTGACAGGTGGAGGAGGCGGAAGGCGCCTTGGGTTGGGGCACTTGTTAGCATAATGACCCTTCGGAGTGCACTTGTTGCAAACCACTTCTGAGAGAGAACGGTGATAAGGAGCACTTGACTTCGAAGCTTGAAAGTGATTCTTTGACTGATTGCTTGGGTTGGGTGGGTGGGAGAAACCACGACCACTAGAATGCTTGTTGTTGTTGTTGGGAGGTCGGATCACTGGAGGAGGTGGAAGCCAAAACTTCTGCTGCTTTGCAACCACTTGGGAAGAAGAGGAGGAGTGAACAGCATCTCTGATCCTCTTTCTGGAAGCTTCCATCTTGAGCAGAGCTGCCTCTTGCTTAAGTGCCATGTTATAGAATTGATCAAATTCATCCGGCTCAAACAAGGTGAGAGCTAGCTGGAGTTCATCCTTCAGACCACCACGGAACTGATAAATCTTGCTCTTGGCATCTGGAATGTCTTTCTTGGCATAGCGGGCAAGGTTCTGGAACTTGACATTGTATTGATAAACGGACATGGAGCCTTGCTTCAGGTTGCGAAATTGCTCACACATACCTTCGATGACACTTGTTGGAATGTGGTGAGAGCGGAAATCCTTGCAGAAGTCAGTACACGAGATTTCACGTCATTCTCTGGAATCTTTGTACTGCTGCGACCAATCAGCGGCTTGGTCCTTGAGTTGGAAGGCGGCAAACTTCACATAGTCCTCAGGTCTCACGTTACTGCACTCGAAATGCTTCTTGATATCTGTTATCCAGTCTTCACCATCTAGAGGGTCCACACAGTAATAGAATGCCTTTGGTTGGTTTGCCAGGAACTGGTTGAGTGTAGCAAAGTGAGGTTGGTTGAACAAATTGCCTTGGCCTTGGTTCCCATGAGCACCTTGATTTGCTTGAATGTTCTGCATCATTTGCATAAGTATCTGGGTGTTCTGGTTCGTTGCTTGCATAATTGCTCTCCAGGCCTCAGACGGAGGAGGAGGGGAAGGAGGACGATCAGGAACCTCTTCACCCTCTGGGTTAGCGTTGGCAACCCTTTTAGGAGCCATCCTGAATGAGATGACAACTATTAGCCATTGATTGAGAGAATATATAAGCTGAATCAACGGCTAGAAATTGCAACATAAGTCTTCACAAGAACATTCGAACAAGATGAACGAATGTAATCCACAGAATAATGATACAACAATCTTCACGAGAAGCCACTTGGGAGAACAAAAGATAAATAAAACAACAAGGAGCAGATAGAACAAATACAAGATAGAAGTTTCGTTCGACATATTCGTGCTGGAAGCTTATGGAACGTGTTACAAAAGGGTTTTGCAATCCCCCGATCAGCATAGCCAAGGACCCTTTAAGATGCAACTCCCGATCGGAACAACGCCCATAAAACTACTTCACTCAATATAGAACCCCGAACTACATATCGTGCATTCGTTGGAAGAATGCCTATGAACTACTAGATGAACCCACCTATTAATTTCCGAAAGTTTCCAGTTATGCAATCGGGTGTTGGGGATACGGGGGAAGCATCGCGCACTCAACTCTAATCCTACATCCAGCTGTATCCATCCTTCAACACATAACCAGTTATTTCCAGAAACCGTTTACCTCGGACCTTCGAAACGCATCTGCTATACAAGCTATGGCAATACTACCGAACTACCTCCCCAGTACTGGGTGATGTCGGGGTTATCTTGCCACTAACCGCATAGGAGAGTTTTCGATGTCGGCCGTCTAAAGTATTCCAAAACTGCTGCGATATATTTGTGACGACAACACCTCGGAGCTCAACTCCCTGGGACACTGCCACAACCCCTAAATGACAGGAGGCATCGAGAACAATGTTCTCGTCACAAAGACATCGGAACAATCCAAACAATACTCGCGTGGTCCTAAAAAAAATTTGGTGAATTTTGAGAGTAGAAGAGACAAGAGTAATCGTCAGGAGTCCTCACCAGAGTGAAAGAGATGAGGAGCAAAAGAAATCCTACTCTCTGATATATATATAGGACTCAAAACATTTTCAAGTGTGTGCCTAGACTCAACCGTCAATGATTTGATCAATCAGTGGGGGCTTCTAGGTCGGAGAAGGCTCTGAATACCAACTTATAATGCCTAGTATGATATTATACCTCCTATGTGTCGAGGCACGACTTAAAGGTATAAGCTCATACTAAAATGATCTCAATTATGGTATCTTTGCACGACTCATGTAAAATAGGGATGAAATTGCAAAAGGATAGTTGGCTTACACTCGCCACGTCACACAATACATTACATAAGCAAATCAGCATCCAAATAACATCACAGTCCGACTACGGACGAAGATCCAAATGAAAGATACCAAGATAAATAAAGCCACAAGGTCCGAATCGCCCCTAGTAGAAGCCACTACTGATCATCGGGATAGCGCACATAGTATCGACTACGTTCTTCATCGAACTCCCAGTACAGCTCGGTGCCGTCACCTGTGTAGTCCACCATAGTACCTGCATCTGGTGTTGTGTAGAATCTGTGAGCCACGGAGGACTCAGCAATCCCGTTCCCGGGTAGCAAAACTATCTAAGCCTTGGGTGTGGGACAAGGCTGAAGAAAATAAAGGTTGCAGCTGCACTAGCACTAGCTTATGTGTTTAGAGCGAGAAGAGAAGTGCCACGAGCGTCAAAGTGATCACGAAGTGATCCTATCTAAGCACGTCAAACATAACCCCACCGTGTTCACTTCCCGAACCCCTTTCGGAAAATGACTGTCACGGTTACTCACGCTGGTAGTGTGTTCTGAACATGGTGTCAAGTTTTCTACAACCGGATATTAACAAATTCCCATCTGCCACATAACCGCGGGCACGGCTTTCGAAAGTTCAAAACCCTACAGGGGTGTCCCAACTTAGCCCATCACAAGCTCACGATCTGCGGAGTCGCAACTCCAAAGTGGGAAGACCCGAGTATTCTCGGAATCCCGTGCTCAAGATACTCTGACTAAGGTAAAACTAATCCAGCCAATCCTCCCGGCGTGCCGACACCCTGATAGTAGCCGCGCATATCTCGTCTCAGGCCACGACCGGATGGGCGATTCTACAGGTTTTTACCAGCCCTTGAGTTCCCTCGAGGTGGCCCCGCAGAACCCCCAGTTTGGACCAACACTCATGTGGAGGACTGGCCCGGGTTGTTGATTAAGAAGAGGGTTTATAACTCCCTATGCAAGTTTTAGTTGTTAGGCAAATGTAGAACCAATGTTGGGACTTGCTGGAAAAGCTTTAGCGCTAAGCGGGTTATCAAGGGGGGCCCATAAACCCCAACCGTGTTAGGGACGCATAATCAAGGAACTTAACACCGGTTTATACGGTTCCTAGGGCGGCATGAGTGGAACAAAACACCAAGCAAGAGGCTTAGCCTTCCACCCATTACCAATATATAGATGGTTTAGTTTAAGAATTTATATAGTGTGATATCCCAACAATAACTTCAACATGAAGCAAGAATCTTCAAATCTTCTCCTGCAACTAGCAATGCTATAAGAGGGGCTGAGCGAAGCTTACGTAGCCAAACAAAAGTTTGCTAGGTTGGGTGGTTAGACAGATTCATGGTTACAATAGGAGGCTGACAAAAAAACATGGGCATCGAGGCAATGAGCTAAAGAGCGAGACATCTAGCAATAGCCAAAGATAGTAATGATATCTGGGTCAGGTCATCTTGCCTGTCGAGTCATCGATGGGATCGTAAGACGGTTCCTCGTACTCAACCTCGGTAGGGACCTCGTTCTCGTTCTCGGTCTCAGCTCCCGGCTCTACTCAACACAAGAACACAACGTGGCACGAGAATCAAACAAGGTGCAATGCACAATCAACATGATGCAAGTATGATGCATTTCATGGCAAGGGATGAAGCACATAAGAACAACACAAAACAACAAGTTTAAATGAGGCCGGAATCAACATATATCAATTCCGGTAAGTCCTCATATACTTATGTTGAAATTGGTCCAGATCTGAACAAACCTTAAGTTAAAGTTGTTAAACAACAAGTTAACAAGCACCATGATGATACGAAATTCTAGTCAAGTTTCATATAAAGTTTGTTTGATTCGGAGTTACGGTCTAGAAGATATGAGCAAAACAAGACAAGCATGGCAACGGTGCAAGATGCACCCAAACATCAAGCAAACACACTCCAAACCTATAAACAACATGATATTATGATTTTACATGCAAAATCACACAAGTTTCATATAGGGCACGCTCAAAACGGAGCAACGGTTCAACACATACACACGAAACAAGATACAATGCAAAGCTGAAAATAACAGCCACATAGCAACTTTGGAGCAAGAAATATATACTCTACAGCACCCAAACATGATGACAATAAGCATGGACATGAAGTAGACATAGCCTACAGCAAACAACTCCATTGGAGCAACTCCATAGGAGGCATGGATCAATAGCAACAAGCTACACCAAATTGATCATGCTGTTAAAAACCTGACAGTCATAATTTATAGCAACTTGAGAGCAAGAAATAAATAAGCTACAGCAATCCATATGAGCAAGTGAGGGCATGGATGGATAGACAATAACATGTACAACAAGGAATGATCATTGGTCACTCTAAAAGAAGCATGGATTTGACTAGGGCATCAAGCAAACATAACATCAGGTTATGACAGATTCCAGACTTAGCAGAAATTTCACTAAGTATAAAACAGTTATGTTGGCATGGAATGTTTACAAGCATGTTTAAGTCACCTCAAGGCATATCATGGAAAGTGGTTTGCACCACAGCAAAGACCATAAGATGGAGATTCTAAAACATATAGACATGTGGCATGGGGACAAACACATCAATAGCAAAGAGCACTTCAAATCAGCATCTCATAACATGTTTCATAACTTAACAGCCACATGCACTTTTGCAACCAAGATTAAAATGGCAATATGAAACCTAACATGAATGCTACAGCAACCATCATGTAGAGCATTTCACAATGAACATTTTGACATATCATTTGCTTCATTTGGATAAACATGCAACAAGTTATCACCTCTCAAACATGGCATGAAAATAACATTTTTCGGCAGTTTATAACAAGTCGCACTCTTGTCACGAAGATTGGGACATCAAGATGATCTCAAACAAGAATGCCACAATGGAACAAAACGTAGACCACATCACCACGATCATTTTGATATATCATAAGCACAAAACGGATCTACGAGCACAAAGTTACAGGCATGCAAAGGAGGCAACAAAAAGTTACAGATATGGGACTTAGTGGTTTTTTTATACCTCCAAAAGTCAAACGTGGATGGATCCGTGCGGGATGGAGGGATCCGGGCTGCGGGGCGGTGTTTGGATGGAGGGAGTGGTGGATCTCGCCCCGATCCGGAGTTCGCCGGAGTTGACGCCGGAGACGAGGAAGAAGATGGCCGAAGTTGGAGAAGAATATGGCCGGCGGCGGTGGTTTCTTGGGGCGGCGGCGGAGCTTGCGGAAGCGAGGCCGGCGGCGGTGGTGTGGCTCGGAGGCGCGCGGCGGCGGGGTTGAAGGCCGGCGGCGGCGGTTGCTTGATGGAGGCCGGCGGCGGCGGCGCGGGACAACGGTGGCGGCGCGCGGGAGGCCGGCGAGGTGGAGGCGGTGGAGGTCCGGCGAGGTGGAGGCGGGTCCGGCGGGATTCCGACGAAGGTCCGGCGATGGCGACGCGGTGGTCCGGCGACCCGGCGGCGGAGTCCTGCGACCCGGCGGCGGGGTCCGGCGATGGCGGGGCCGCGGGCTGAGGTGGCAGCAGATGAGGTGGCCCGACGAATGGGGGGTCGCCACGTGGCGGCGGGGATGATGTGGCGGCCTCCGATTGGTTGGAGTGAGGTGGCAGCGGGTCGGACGTGTCCGGCGGCTGCGCGGACGTGTCCGGCACGCGGAGGTAGAGGAAAATTAGGGTTGCACCGGGATTTCGGGGATGGGGACTGTTTTATAGTTTCTGGGGGCTAGGAAACTCCAAATGAGGAGCGGTTTTCGGCCATGCGATCATGATTCGACGACCGAGATGATGGGAAGGGTTGTGCTGGGTTTGTCGGTTGTTGTGGAGGGGGTCTTGGGCCTTAAAGAAAAGGTTCTTTTAGCCCACTAGGTTAACCGTTGGAGTACCAAACGAACTCCAAACGCGACGAAACTTGACAGGCGGCCTACACGTACCAAAACAACATCGCACGACAAGTCTCACGTCATTCCGGAAACGTTACATGGCCACACACGAAAGAAGGACTTGGGGATGCCACGGGCACGTGTGTGAGCGTCGGAACTCGAAACGGACAACGGGAAGAGACGAGTGGAACCGGGTGCAAGTGACAACACAAAAGCAATGCAATGCACAAGTCAACATGACATGGATGAAATGCACACACGCACACGACAAAACTAAGAATCCCGAAATGAAAGAAGAGCCCAGAATGGAATTGACGAAGTCAAAGTTTCATATATTGCCATAATTGGAAAGTGTTACATCTGGGGCGTTACATTACCTATATTATATTGCTTTACTAGGTTTGCCTACTTTCTTATATATCCTTGTGCAAATCCCGAATTGTAATCAATCCACCAAAAAGGGGGAGATTGTAAGGGCATATTTCTCCCTAAGTAGTTTTGGTGATTGATGACAATGCATTTGCGGACTAATCGTGTGCTCTAAGCTCTTTCAGATATATCTCACCTAGGCACGAGATGATTATGTGCCCCTCGGAACCTATGGAAGACGGTGTTTCCTTTTACTTCTTTTTCGGTGGATTTGAGTAATAGGAAAGCCGTACTATTAAGAGGGGATCCGCTTCGGAAAGGTTTGGGTGGAATCAACACGTACACGTCTACTCATTCGCACCACCTTTTCTTTGCTTCTCTGGAGCTCCGGCTGTTTTCCTTGTCAGTACAAAACCATGGCTTCCTACTACTACAACTGCCTGGCATGCGGTAGTACCGCTCAGAGCGAGCGGTTGTATCGCACAGCCACACGGTAGTACCGCCTCAGGACCGCGGTAGTACCGCACAGAGCGGTAATACCGTATCATGAGCACGGTAGTACCGTGTGGCTGACCCAGCGTCGTAACTAGTACGGTAGTAGGTGCGGAAGTAATTTTTTACTTCCGCATCCTACGCGGTAGTACCGATTGGGTCAAGCGGTAGTACCGTGTCGTGTTTTTGCTACTACCGTATTTCTGCGGATGTAGTTGCGGATGTATTTTATTTAGTCCGCACTTCTCCTCGGCCTGTCTAGCCCTGCCTTGCGGTAGTACCGCAGGGACGTACGGTAGTACCGCTCAGGCAGTACTACCGCCCGTTGCTTCAGCGCAACAGGGCTAGTCCTGGCAAGTACTGCACCAGCGATAGTACCGCATCCAGAGCGGTAGTACCGCTGGGCCGAGCGGTAGTACCGCAACTTACGTGCGGTAGTACCACGCTCTGCGGGCAGAAATGTGGGATAACGGTTGGATTTGTTCTCCCACTATATATAGGGAGTCTTCTTCTCCAAGAAGACTCACCTCTTCCTCCCCAAAGCTCCATTGTTGCTCAAAGCTCCATTTCCGCCCGATCTCTCTCCCTAACCAATCAAACTTGTTGATTTCCTCGGGATTGCTTGAGAAGGCATCGATCTACACTTCCACCAAGAGATATTAGATTCCCCTCACTAATCCCTTGCGGATCTTGTTACTCTTGGGTGTTTGAGCACCCTAGACGGTTGAGGTCACCTCGGAGCCATATTCCATTGTGGTGAAGCTTCGTGGTCTCGTTGGGAGCCTCCAATTCGGTTGTGGAGATAGCCCCAACCTTGTTTGTAAAGGTTCGGTTGCCGCCTTCAAGGGCACCACTAGTGGATTCACGGCACCTTGCATTGTGTGAGGGCGTGAGGAGAATACGGTGGCCCTAGTGGCTTCTTGGGGAGCATTGTGCCTCCACATCGTTCCAACGGAGACGTACTTCCCCTCAAAGGGAAGGAACTTCGGTAACACATCCTCGTCTTCACCGGCTCCACTTGTGGTTATTTCTTTCATTTACTTGTACAAGCTTTCCGTGTTTATCTTATATAGCTTGCTTGTGAGGTTGTTATCTTTGCTTCCTATAAGTTGTCATCATAGTAGCATATCTAGACAACTTACTTTGTTGCTTATTTTAAATTGGTTAAGAAAAGCTAAAAATTGTTAGTTGCCTATTACCCC
>LR738710.1:911256919-911278367 GCA_902687465.1 Secale cereale
TATAAGCCCTTTATGTGGTGTCGCTCAGACGCCCGACTGTGGCATGCTTATTATTACTTTTCCTTATAAGCCCTTTATGTGGTGTCGCTCAGACGCCCGACTGTGGCATGCTTATTATTACTTTTCCTTATAAGCCCTTTATGTGGCGTCGCTCAGACGCCCGACTGTGGCAAGTTTGTTATTATTTTCTTTATAAGCCCTTTATGAGACGTCGCTCAGACGTCCGACTGAGGCATGCTTTATTTTATTATCCTTTCGAGGCGTCGCTTCAGACACCCGATCGGTGCAATTTATTATTAATCTCTGATTGCTTATTCGTGTTTTATAAGAATAACCTACTTGTGTGCGTCATGAATTTTATTTCGTGACTGACGTAGTGATCATGGAATGTTTCAGAGCATGATTATCATTTGTTATATTGTACCTATGTTCATAATGTTTGCGAGTACATTCAAAGTACTCACTGGCTTGTCCCTGGCTATTGTCTTGGCCAGGTTTCTTGCTTGGAAAGGAGCGCTGCGATGACAGCCCCGGAGCCTAGGCAATGGAGATAGCAGCCCCGCGAAGATAGGAATTACCCAGGTCAGCTGTTCCTGTGGGAAATGGAGTCCCATAGACGCTGATGTGTCACAAACCGCTTCCGCCATCAACCACTAGGAACCTTTTGTTGTACTCATTGACCAGAATGGTCTTGTACTACATATTTTGTTTTTAGCTTGGAATTTCTGTATCAAGTTCGTGTCTCATCAGCTAACAGTAATCCTGGGGCTGGTGAGCACAAGGGCCATTTACTGGGAAATTAATATCCTGGAAAACCGGTCCTGACAACCTTGGTATCAGAGCCAGGCTGACCGTTGGCTAATCCTATCTTAGCTGGGTCGGTGAATCTAGGTTAACCCACCCACCAGACCTTAACCTCACCACAATCAAGCCTATCCTACCCGATAGCCCACACTGTGACCCCGACAGCTTTTGGCAGTCGGTGCCCAACCTATCAGTCTATCCATAGGCCGTGCGCCTGTGCCAACACCTGAGTTGTCCCATCCACAAGCATGCGATGGAAGACTCGGCTGACTTATAAAGGAAGCCCTGCCCCAAAACTCAGCACATCACAGCCTCATTCCCAGTTCGATATCCAACCACCAAGATGCCAGGCCCCCTCGTTCGCAACGAGACCACCGCAGTCGAGCTCGAAGGCTTCGTAGCCATCCTCGCCAATCTCACCCGTCGTGCCTTCGGCACCGACGAGCCGCCGGAGTATGTAGTGTACCAAGAGCACACGAGTAATTCCATCCATCACTTCTGGGCCACGGCGCACATCTACGGTAGAAGCATTACATCGGAGCGCCCCTACCGGTTCACCGGGAGGACGACCTCCGACGAGCCCCAAGCCATCCAACTTGCAGCCCGAGAGGCTATAGTTCATCTTCGGCACCTGTCGCCGAGGGTTAACTGCCGCTCATTCTACTACTACCCTAGTCGTGAAGGCTATGGTAGACCGACCCAGGTCGCCAACGGAGACCATGAGTCGGACCCTGCCCTGGTGCATCTGGTGCGCTACCTGAAAGCGCAAGAGGCACTATTTGATCAGGTCACTCTTGACCTGATTGAGACCCGCATGACGCTCGCTCGCCTGACCCCGGCAAGGAGCGAAGTCGCACCCGCCACCGACACCCCGATAGTGCTGCCTGGAAGACCGGTTGAGCCCCCAAGCTCTGACCATGTCATCCACCCGGGCAATGCCATCGCCTCACCCGGAGATCTCCGTCGTCTCTTGGAGGCCTACTCCAATGGGACGGTGACCTCGACACCCCGCGAAGGCCACCACCGCTACTCCAGCCCTGTAGCTCCCCATCCTACCCCGGCCAGCTCCGACGCGGAAGCACCCGGAGAGGACTCGGCATCCGCAAGACACGCCCGGCTAGATATCAACCAGGTGGACTGAGTCCACCAGAATTGTTGTCAAGCCCTAGTGGCCGGTTTTTCCTTTAGTCCCGTAGTAGCCGTTGTGTGGCGTGGTGAGCTTGTAACCACTTGTGTGTCAACATCTCATAGTATGTGTGATCTGGCATGAATTGTTTGACGAGTGGTTGCAGAGTAAAATTCTAGACGTGACCCCTAATCGACATGCACAGTAACATGTCACTTTTCTTTTGGGGATTGAGGCCTGAGACTTTGACTCAGACAGCCCCGCGCCGTAGTCGGTGTCTCAGTCGTACCGGCACCACTTCATGTTTCATGACCCATGCTCTCTATAAGAGGCCACCCTCATTTTTCCACACCAACAACCATCAGCATCGAGCACTACCTTCCTCATTCACCCATCCATGTCTCACCCCGGAGCTTACCTGAGGACCCCCGACGCAAACCCTGGTAGTTTTGTTAAGATATTATGGGATTTTACCCGCAATACTCTTGGCTCCACCCATCCACCCCTGTATGAGCTGTTCAAATCGAGAATCACCCCTGATCTCTCGAAATACTGGGCAGCTGTACATATTCCACCAGCAGATTTAAACCAAGGCCCTCCCTATGTTATCTTCATCGGGAGATCCATGCCAACACCAGGCATGGCCATTGAGTCTGCTGCGTATGAAGCAGTCACCCGTCTTCGATTTGCGGTACCTTGTGCCAGCGCAAGAGAATACTGCTATTTCCCAAGCCGCGCTACTTTTGGAGCAGAAGCTACGTTCCGCTGTGGACGTGCGGAGAGCGATCCAGCCCTGGTCTATCTCATTCAATATGTGATGGCCCAGGAGCGTTTCACCCAGCAAATACTGGAGTATCTCCGCTACCTTGCTGTTCTGAATCCCCGGATCGCCATTGGCGGACCCCCTCTGCCAACTCAGGAGGGACACGTCCTTCGATTGCTTCCTCAACTTCCTCCGCTCCCTCCGGAAGAAGAAGAATGTATTCCAACACCGGGAAGCCTTCCGCTTTCCCCGATAGAAGAGGAATGTGCCCCAGTGCCGGAGACATTTCCTCAGGACCCTGTCCATTTTCCGTTTTTATCGTAGACATCACTGCTATGTTTGTTATCCTAGCACTTATTTATGTATTACAGCTTATGCGTTGTATCCTAAGTTTGTGCGATGAATTAAATGTTTGTTTTCGATTAATGTGAGTGGTTTTTACTGCTGTTCATTTTGATTGACTGTTTCCGCTCTCAGTATATCTTGAAGTTAGATTTTTCTTTGAGCCGTTGCAACACATAAATTCTTCGTGACATGCATTTTAATTTACGCGGCACCACGACAGCAGGCTCACATCCACAACCACTCAACTGCATGCACTAATTGCATAACCACGTACATATTTTGCACCTATCTGATCACCTCTCTAACACACCACAGTCTCTAAAGGAGGAATTTGTGGGTGATTATTCGAACGCAAGTTGCCTCCAGCACACTGACAGCAGTCAGAACCTAACAACCACACTTAATCCTCATGATCACCTCCGCCGCGAAGAGCTAACACTCGAGCAGCAGCATCACAACGATCATTGAGAATCATCGCGCACAAGAGCACGGAGAACCCCAGCAATGCCGCCAACCCACCGCACATCAGGATCACGTACCAATCCGGCATCAACTCCGCCATTAGAGCCTCGTCGCGAGCTCCTGCAAACAGAAATGGGGGAGAAGGAAGGAGAGGAAGAGGCGAGGCCAGGTGTGAGGAAGAAGAGAGGAGCACCGCGGTCATTTTATAGCTCGAGATCGGTGTACGGTGGGCGAAGTCCACCAGCGCCGCTCGTCGCTCGATCGCCGGTGTTCGGAGGCGAATCCGCGAGCAGTGCCGACAGCGCACTGGCCCGCGAGGTGAGTGCACGCTGCACCGGCAGCTAGCACGCCGCGCACTACCACAGTACGACCTAGATGCCCTACGCGCTAGGCGTCGCCGGTGGAGAAAGCGCAGTCGCGCGCGAGAGAGAGGAAGAAGAGAGCCAGAGGTAGGAGGAGAGACTGACAGTGGACCCCGGGTCCACTTGTCAGCCAAAGAGAGCTCTATGCACTCGGGTGCGACCATCGTTTTTAGAAAATTAGATTGTTGTTCTATTTTTTTTTACCGTAGCCGAAAGTAGTAATTCCTCGGTTTCCCCAACCAAAGTTTTTCCCTCATAGCACCAGTACCCCACTGTAGTTGTACCAATTATTTGCTCCCTCGCAGTAACCTCAGTGTATTACGTGTTAAGAATGTTCGTTTCTTTTGAATTAATACTTTATGGTAATAAGATGGATATTTTGAGATCGTCCTTAGCAAATCTCGAGGACGAGATTTTTCTTAAGGGGGGTGGTGTTGTAACACCCCAAAAATTTAACCATGATTTATTTATTAAAATTTTGCCAGGAAATAAAAATTTTCTGAGGCTCCGTTTGATTTCAGAACCATTCCTTTCTTCTGTATTGTGGAGATTTCCCTCCAAGGGGAAACTTTTCAAAATGTTGTTGAACTTGTATACCTTCTGAAGATCATTTCTTTTATTAGTGGAATTATTTCTATAAATATTTTTCCTAAAGCCTATTGCCTTTAAAGTGGGTTCTCATAAGTTTTAGAGTCCCTTTTGCACTGCAACCCTTTTATAAATTCATTTAAAAATTTCCACCAAAATTTGGAGATGTTGGTAGAAGTATATAACTCATTCCTATGCAAAAACCCATTGGTGTTCTTTGGAAAATTTGAGCAAACCATCCTCTTTTGCTCTCTGGTCCAGTTTGGCATTTTCTACTGCAACCCCATTTTATCTTGCCCTATTACCCATGGTTTTTCTCCTGCTTATAGTCCACCCTACCAAACTCTTAAGTCCAGGAGATTGGACCCATTGGAATACTTTTGGTCCATGCAATAATAGCTTTTCTCTTCTGTCCAGTTTTGGTTTTCTCAAAAACTTGCACTAGGAAGTTTTTGCTTTTGACAAACTAACCTTGCCACCCTCTTTATCATCTAAAGAGACTCTACTCTGGAGTTTTTGGCCACCAGAAGAGATGCCTAGAAGCCCGTGGCATTCTGTCGAGCACCTTGTGTTCATGGACAGTTTTGGCATGGTTTTGTATTTGCATAGTGATCTTACCCCTCTGGACAAATCAGCTTGTCCACTAAACTCCTAGTTAACTCTAACATAGACCTGTTAAACCCCAGCCTCACCCTAGACCTCTAGCACGCTTTGGCATTTCACCGAGCACCTGTCGTGCATGCCCGGAGCGCGAGCAGAGCGCGCGTTTTGCACGTGCTCGCGTCCGAGCCGACACGCCCCTGGATAAGCCTCCCCGAGCTCGTCCTAATCCTCTCCCTCTCGCCGCGTCACGCCAGAAGCCTCGACCGCCCCCTGGCGCCCTGCAGCACTGCCACAGCAAGCATCTTGGCGCTACGCCGGCGACGGCAGCAGGTCTCCTGCCATGGCAGCACCGCCCCGGCCGCCCCAGCACGCCAGCTGCCCTCGTGAACAGGCCGGCCTCATCCGCTTGCCCTGCAGCCACCACTAGCCTTCGCCACGTCGCCCTGCCGCTGCTGAGCAGGCGGTTCGCCGATCCTATCCTCGGCCGCCGCCGTTCTTATCCTCGGAGCCGCGGAACCGACCTTCTGGCGCTATAAAAGGAGCCCCGAGCTCGTCCGAGACCCCAAGCAACCTCCAGTCCACCGTAGCTAGCTCCCCTCGTAGTGGTTCGACCGGAAGAAGTCACCTTCTCCATCTCCGGCAACCACGGCCGCCGCCATGCGCCGGCACCATTCGCCGTGACCAGGCCCTCCCCCACCCATCCAGTGCCGTCTTTGGTTTCCCCTTGACACCACGAAGCTTCCCAACCACTCAACCAAGCTCCAGCACCACCGTAGCCATTTTCCCCTTTTCTCCCGAAGCTGTCGCCGCCGCGAAGCTCGTCGCCGGCGATCCTCAGCACCACCTCGGCCGTTTCGACCACCGAAAGGTTCGCCGTGGACCCGCCGACCCTTTCCGCCCCTCCGTTCCCCGCATGGAGCCGCCGTTCGCCGCCGGCAATCGCCGGAGCTCCGTCCAGTGCGGGCGAAGAAGGGAGGAGGGAGAAGGACCAGCCAAACCCGACAGGTGGGACCGCGGGGCCCCCTGTCAGTGACCCCGAGCCGGCCCTCGCTGGCTTAAGTGAAAGCGCCCCCCCCCCCCACCGAGTACGTTTTCTCTGTTTGAAAGCGCATTTCATTCAAAACCGTTTCCTTTTCTGTTTTAATTCAAAACAGAGTTTGACCCAAACTTTGACTGGCTATAACTTTTTAAATATAAGTCCTTTTGACTTGATTCCTTTTCTGTTGTTTCTAAAATATTGTCTAGTTTATTTTCATATTTATTTGAAAAATTTCTGAGCAACTTTTTTGTACTGTTTTTGAATTTTGTATTGATTTGAATTTTCTTAAAATAGGATTTTTGGAGAAGGAAGCAACTTTCAAAAATGCACCCCACCCACACACTCTCAGAAGGCAAGCATCTTGAGCACAGATATGATATTTGTTGAATGCTTGCTAGGAGTAGTAAGCTATGTTTATGTCACATGAAATAATGAGTTTTGCATATGATGACAAATCATGCATGAATGCATTTGATGAGAAGTTGATTTGCTGTGATCATGTGATATACATGTGAAGTGGTTACTGCCTCATGCCACGTATGCCTGAGCTGGTCCGGACAAACTTCGGAGAGAAGCTTTGTCATGGATAAAGTATGATCATGAAAATGGTACCTCATGGTGACGAGAGAGATCAGTGAGGGCATGACGTAGCATGATGAGCGGTGAACCTGTTGATGTGGAATATATTTGTTATGCTAATCACGTAGGTGATGCTTTAACCTCCTGAGTCGACCATAGATCGAGTCTTGTTCCGGTAACCCCCATACTTGTTTCGTGCTACCACTTGTCCCTGCCGTAGGTAGGGTACAGTCCAGTAAGTTGTCAACCCCTTTCTTGGCACACACCGTACAGAGAGGCCATGGTGGAAGATACCGGCTGCATCCGGTAGGCAGGCCACCTGGTCCGGGGGCATGGGTGTTTTCGGTTGGGGCCGAGGGGGTAGCTCCCCTAGTTTGCGCGCTTTATAAATTCTGTGATCCCATGCTACTCAAGGTTGTAGCCTCCCCACTTAGAGTTTTGCTTAACTAGTGTCGTGGGTGATTCCAGACACCGGTAAGTTAAGCTGGTGTGTGCTGGTTGGGTGTGTTTTCAATTCAAAGACCGTAAGCGGAATTAGTCCCGGTGGACTAAAGGAATCCGTTACTCGTGGGTAAAGAGTACACCCTCTGCAGAGGTTATATCTATTCGAATAGCCGTGTCCGCGGTTAAGGATTACAGTCTGGGATGGGTCAGGTGTCGGTCTTAGTGTCGGTCTTCGGAGGAAAAACTGCTAAGCCAGAACATTGATCATAACATGTGACATATGATGATTATGATTATTATTAATATGGACTAACCATTTGTATTGTTTGAGTTATTGAGTATCCCTGGGATGGTTCTACCTCCTGGATATTCCCTGTGATTATTCTCATATAAGCCCTTTATGTGGTGTCGCTCAGACGCCCGACTGTGGCATGCTTATTATTACTTTTCCTTATAAGCCCTTTATGTGGTGTCGCTCAGACGCCCGACTGTGGCATGCTTATTATTACTTTTCCTTATAAGCCCTTTATGTGGTGTCGCTCAGACGCCCGACTGTGGCATGCTTATTATTACTTTTCCTTATAAGCCCTTTATGTGGCGTCGCTCAGACGCCCGACTGTGGCAAGTTTGTTATTATTTTCTTTATAAGCCCTTTATGAGACGTCGCTCAGACGTCCGACTGAGTCATGCTTTATTTTATTATCCTTTCGAGACGTCGCTTCAGACACCCGATCGGTGCAATTTATTATTAATCTCTGATTGCTTATTCGTGTTTTATAAGAATAACCTACTTGTGTGCGTCATGAATTTTATTTCGTGACTGACGTAGTGATCATGGAATGTTTCAGAGCATGATTATCATTTGTTATATTGTACCTATGTTCATAATGTTTGCGAGTACATTCAAAGTACTCACTGGCTTGTCCCTGGCTATTGTCTTGGCCAGGTTTCTTGCTTGGAAAGGAGCGCTGCGATGACAGCCCCGGAGCCTAGGCAATGGAGATAGCAGCCCCGCGAAGATAGGAATTACCCAGGTCAGCTGTTCCTGTGGGAAATGGAGTCCCATAGACGCTGATGTGTCGCAAACCGCTTCCGCCATCAACCACTAGAAACCTTTTGTTGTACTCGTTGACCAGAATGGTCTTGTACTACATATTTTGTTTTTAGCTTGGAATTTCTGTATCAAGTTCGTGTCTCATCAGCTAACAGTAATCCTGGGGCTGGTGAGCACAAGGGCCATTTACTGGGAAATTAATATACTGAAAAACCGGTCCTGACAAGCTTGCAGTTGCCGGCGGCGGGGGCTCGCGTCGCTCGGCTCCGCCATCGTCTGGTGCCCACGGAGCGGCGCCGTCCGTGCCCGCGCAGCTCTGGTTCCCCAGGTTCTCCTACTTCCTCTCCCGCAGCTTCGACGACAACACCGCAGTCAGTGGGCTCGTCCTCGACGCCGCCGGTCGCAAGACGATGCAGTACGTCCCACTGCTCTAGAACGTTGACGGCCTTCGTCTATCTAGATCCGGGCAATACAGCGGTCGCCCGGACGGGCCGCGCGAGATGTCCGCAATTGGTTGGCGGCCTTCATCGATCTAGATTCGAGTGTTTAGTATACTTTGGGCAAAAGAATTAGGCTTACTGAGTACCGATGATCTTTTGCAAATAATTAGTCAACTGGTGGTTGGAAACCTTGCCCGCAATTGGTATTTAGCAATTTATTTAGGATCTGTCTATGTCAGTAGACGTGAGATCTCACATCTAACTCTCTCATCCTTAAAATTCATTGGAGAGTTTAAAAAATAAAATCAAGGATGGGTGTGTCAAACGTGAGATAATATTTCACATCTACTCCAGATGTGAAATAACAAAACCGATTTATTTACTCTAGATGCCACTACCCACCAAACCAATTATTTTTCCTAGCTCAGCTACACAATATGGAACCAAAAATAGGTCACACCGATTTCCAAAGCAACTCGCGCTTTAGCCAGCGGATCAGATGTGCAATTTTCTTTACATTGACGGAAACAAATAAGAAAAAATTGGCAAAGCGCTGCTCAGAGATCAGCAACACTGTCGCATAGGATAGACCTTACTCAAAGCCCTTGAACAGAAACATGGCATTTGTACAGGAACAAGACTTGGATACATACCTAGATTTATAGTAGCGTGGGGCACGTTTGGAATAGGATCAAGACTCCTCATGTCAGCCGCTACAACACAACATCAGGAGCAGAACAAAGAAGATATACTGAGCATCAAAGTCGATCCCAAATACATAAACAGTTAATAGCAACTAATTAGCGAGAACCGGTGGAGCTAGCTTATGTAAACATCTCAAGCGGCATGGATGTATACATCCACGTACGTGTTTCTAAAGCAAGGAGAGCAATGGCAAGAGCACTAACCTGAAGAATGCCTGAAGAGAGCAACAATGGCCTTCCCGGGTCAACAAGCAGGAAGGAGAAGGAGCAGGCAACTCAGTCTTCCGCTAAAAATGCATCGGGCCATGTCGCGCGGTTGTCGTGTTGCAGGTCAACAAGTCGCGTTATATAACAAAGCTTAGTTAAATCGAGATCGAGGTGAGGTGAGCCCATGTGAGCAGCTGGCATGATGCCGCCGGGATTAAATAATGATGCAATTGGTGAGCTCATTACTCTTTTTAAGATGCTCAAATTCAAGTAGCCGGTTTGTCTCGAAACAGGCTTTCGTCCCGATTTATAGATAAAGCAAATGATCAAACAGCCGAGTATCAATCACAATCATAAAATAAAGGGTTAATTATCCTTTTGTCCTTCGGTGGTGTCCATGTACTCAGTTTTGCCCTCAGATGCGAATTATGCTCAATTTTGCCCCTAGTCCGTGCGCACCGACTCGTTCCATGAACCCTGCCGTCTCTGTCAGGTCAACCTTTTGACTCGGCCCTTACAGATGGGACCAGGCGGTAGAGACGGCCAATTCTATTCAGACCGTTGCACGCGTGGCTTGTGGGACCCAGCAGAGAGCCGTGAATATTTGCACACGCGTGAGAGTGGTTTTTCTTTGTTTTGCACTGAAATTTTGGAGGGTTGGAAACGTATGTTTGTACTGCCACATGATTTTGGTTAGAGTTGCACTTGGTTTACGGTTAGAGTGGCAATTGGTTTAGGAATTAAAGGGAATAAATTTGCATGTTAGTTCATGACTTGGTTTATTTTAATGAAAGAGAGGGCTTCTCACCCCCTCCAATTTTCATTTTTCATTAATAAAAGCCACAAGTTCTCGAACTTCATGACTTGGTTTAGGGAAGAAATAATATCTTTGGGCACGGATATTTTTTAACACAAATAATAACTTAGATAAGATGCAACACACGGTACCCTTATATTAGGCAATGATAACTTGGATTCATAAGTTTACGGACACGACACGATACGACACAGCACGACATAGAAAAGCAACAAAATAAAAACGATAAAACTAAAACATGACGAGCTTGACTCCGGGCTTGAACATCTTCATCTTCACCTCCTTCTTCCACCTTGGCCGCGCGCCCCTTCAACACCGTCTTCAACTTCACACCTTCTCCTCCTCCTCGTAGGGAAGGAAGTGCATCTAGCCTGGAGTGGGGAAGATGCTCTCGTAGTTGGTGTAGATGTTGTACACCGTGAAGAAGATGGCCTCGCAGCCGCACCAAAAGACTTAGCCGAGGAGCTCGCGCGCGTCAAACGGGTTGGTGAAGGTGACCGTGAGCAGTAGGAGGATGCCACCACGGTCACGAACCTCGTTGATGGTGAACATCCTAGGCGAGCCCCATGGGAGGTGGGCATAGCCGGCTCTGAGGAAGGCGCGGGTGAGTTCGACAGAACCCCTCCACCTAGAAGTCGCCCACACACGGAGCTCTCTCTCCACGAGCACGCCCGGTGGGTAGCGCAGCTCCGGCACGATAGGCGAACGGTTGAAGGTCGGCCCGTTGAACTGCATCTTCACTTGGTCGCTTGGAGAGGGCTCGGTCGCTTGGGTGTTTGAAGTTGAAGAGAATGGATCGGATCTAGCTCGTGGGTGGGAGAGGAAGAGAGGCACCCCATTTATAGGCCTGTGGGTGGGAGAGGAAGAGAGAAAGGATGAGAACGCTGTGTGTGTGAATCCGGACGCGTGTGTGTATCCGTTACGTTTTGGACCCTTAAATTTTTGCATGAAAACGATGCATGGGATGCGTGCGTGCATCTGAATCACTGCATAACGAAGCTCTTTGACCGGGCCCGTGCATCTGACTCGCTGCCGTAATCTGAACCACTGACGTAATGGCCTAACTCTGAATCAATAAGTGCATGGCCACCTAGCTCGCCTCGCTAGCCTAGCTCGCCTTGCTCGCCTCGCTAGCCTAGCGCGCCTCGCTCGCATGCATGCATGCACGTCCGCCTCCCACGCTTTGCAAACCACGTCGCCGCCCTTCCCATGCATGCAGGCTTGGAAAGGCTGAGACGGGCTATTAACTGCGGTATCAGGCCCAGACAACGAGACGGCCCAACGGTCCATCCAGCGCGCCCGGTACTTGCTTTGAAAAAACAATCTCCCAGCCAATCAAGTTGCATCTCGCGGATCGCCCCACTCCTCCCCGTAGATTCCTTCTAGAAGGGTTAGATCGACGGCCCTTGATCGCCGCTAGGGTTAGATGGACGGTCCTTGTTCAGCGCTAGGGTTAGCGGGGTTTGGGAGGGGTTTGGAGCAGTTAAAGATAAGTTTGATCAGATTTCATATGAGCATAATAAATTAAATAGAAAACAGAAAAATGAAAAATGTGCGCACATAGTCTTCTTATGTCATACACTAACGATTTAAGTTGATAAACAAGATTTACATACATTTAAACGATAAGTTCATGTGTCTTATGTGATATCTCGAGTATCTCAAACTCTCTTGTATGAAGTGAAGAGAAGTGTTTTTGGGAAATGAACATGAAAAATTTAAAAAACTCACCACGGCTTCATTTTTGAGTGACTAAGAAGGATCCATGCTTAGTTTTTCATTTTGATGTTTTAGACTTGTTTAAATCTTGGTAAAAGTTAAGTTTGACCTGAATTCAAATGAGCAAAACAATTTTTTAAAAATGGAAAAACCAGCGCACATAGTCTGTATATATAGAATATATTTGTAGGAAAGTTGATTGCCGGATTTAGACAAGGTCGAAAAAAACCTTGCTTAGAAATGAGGCCGTTTACCCTACCTTTGGACCCCTCTTTTTAGCACATTTTTCATGAAAATTTCAAAAACCTCACCACAGCTTCATTTTGGATTGACTAAGAAGGATCTAGGCTTAGTTTTTCATTTTGATGTTTGAGACTTGTTTAAATCTTCGTCAAAGTTAGGTTTGACCAGAATTGAAACGAGCAAAACAAAATTCAAAAAAATGGAAAAAAGGAAAAACCAGAATTCAAATGATCAAAACAAAGTTAGTCTGTATATATAGAATATATATATGTGTAGGAAAGTTATTTGGCTCATTTAGACAAGGTCAAAAAAATGTTGCTTAGAAATGAGGTCGTTTACCCTATCTTTGGAGCTCTTTTTTAGCACATTTTTCATGAATGTGAGTTTACCAAAGTTTCGAAAGAATTCCAACATCCATATAGCATGTCAAATTTGAAGTTCTAACATGGGTCCAATATCATTCAAACATAGTTCTAACATAGGTTCAACATCATCCAACAGAAATACAACATTATTCATAATGTTTCATAATTATTCATAAATAGTGTTGGGGCTTCTGTCTATTCCTTGAGCTTCTTGCCATCACTTTGCTCCTCGTGCACCTTGTGCTCATTGCTTCTTCTCTTCTCCTCTTAGTTGTCGGTACCTTGCGCGTCTTCTTCAAATCTACCATAGAGATGTGCAAAACATAAAGGGTAATGAGATCATGTCAAGTGATAAATGTACATTAGTATTTGACCCTTCCAAGATTTACATACCTAGCAGAACTCACAACAACAGAAGGTTGGTCACCATTTGGAGCCTCACTTGGATCACCATTTGGAGCCTCACTTGAATCATTATTTGGAGGATATTTTGGATCATCGTCAAAAGCATGTGGCTATTGACCATCATCATTTGGAACCTCGTCAAAATCCTCATCTGATGCAACCGGCTGTTGACCATCATTTTCATCATCTGTTGAGGCAACCGGCTACTGACCAACATTTTCATCTAAGCCTTCATCGAAACTCTCTCCGAACGCTGGATCTACTATGTTATCACAATACTTACCGAAAATACCAGACCCACCACACCTTGTACACTTACGCTTCCTCGCTCCAAGTCCAGCGCCTTCGCTGCGAGGTCTGATTCGACTCTTCCTTGGTCTACATGTTGCTCTCTTCAGAACTGGAGCGCAAAGCTTGAATCCAGGGTCCAACATGTCTCGTTGTTGTTTTCCCTCCATGGCAGGCAAGGCATAAGCATATGTGGCTGTGAACCTTGCAACAGAGTAGTAATCATGCACATACTATTGTATGTTCCCTGCTGGACCTGGGAGAGAAGTGATGAAAAACAAGGCATGAATGCATGGCAACCCAGTTATCTGCCATTGCCTACAACTGCAATTTCTAACTTCTAAATCCACTTAATATCTCCATTCCCTCTTCTCTTTATCCAAATTTGATATCTCTCCTATGGTACCCGAGCAAAGAGTCGTGTTCAATTCCAAGCCCGTTGTTTTCTGCTTCAGTTCATTCACCACA
Source organism: Secale cereale (assembly GCA_902687465.1). Taxonomy (NCBI): domain Eukaryota; kingdom Viridiplantae; phylum Streptophyta; class Magnoliopsida; order Poales; family Poaceae; genus Secale; species Secale cereale. The sequence continues at coordinate 911,270,745 of LR738710.1, forward strand.
GCTGGGATGATAATGTGGCCCATGAATTTTGCCTCAGGTATTCCTGCACGATAATGAAATTTCTGCATGTATTCTATCCTTATCCTGTCAAGCAAATCCACCACATAATGACCCTTTAGTCCTGGATCGTTGAGTTGAAAGACTCTGCTAGATTATTGTGCACATAGTCAACTTTACTCAGTTCACTGAATTGGCTTCTGGCCCATAACTTGGAGTGGTGTGTTTCCAAGTATTCTTTCACTTTGGGATTCATGTATAACTGCCTCAAGTGGTAGTTGTGCTTCTTCACACTGCAAGTCAAAGATGCTGGCCATAAATTGTCGGTATACACCTTTCCTTTGAATTTCTTCATGAAATTTGCAGCAAGGTGACGCATGCATTCCCTATGCTCTACTCCAGGGAACACATTGTCCACGACCACTTCTAAACCTTTGCAGGCATCTTTATGAATGACCAACCCATTGGGATATGCAATAGCCCGACGCAGATTATGCAGAAACCAAGTCCAGCTCTCCTCAGACTCTGTCTCCAGCACACCGTAAGCAATGATCACCCACAAGTGTAGGGGATCTATCGTAGTCCTTTCGATAAGTAAGAGTGTCGAACCCAACGAGGAGCAGAAGGAAATGATAGGCAGTTTTCAGTAAGGGATTTCCTGCAAGCACTGAAATTATAGGTAACAGATAGTTTTGTGATAAGGTAATTGGTAGGAAGTGACAAAAGGTAAAAGTAAATAAGGTGCAGCAAGATGGCCCAATCCTTTTTGTACCAAAGGACAAGCCTAGACAAACTCTTATATGAAGGAAAGCGCTCCCGAGGACACATGGGAATTATCGTCAAGCTAGTTTTCATCACGATCATCTGATTCGCGTTCGGTACTTTAATAATTTGGTATGTGGGTGGACCGGTGCTTGGGTGTTGTCCTTACTTGGAAAAGCCTCCCACTTATGATTAACCTCTAATGCAAGCATCCGCAACTACGAAAGAAGTATTAAGGTAAACCTAACCATAGCATGAAACAAGTGGATCCAAATCAGCCCCTTACGAAGCAACGCATAAACTATGGCTTAAGCTTCTGTCACTCTAGCAACCCATCATCTACTTATTACTTCCCAATGCCTTCCTCTAGGCCCAAATAATGGTGAAGTGTCATGTAGTCGGCGTTCACAACATACCATTAGAGGAGAGACAACATACATCTCATCAAAATATCGAACGAATATCAAATTCACATGACTACTTATAGCAAGACTTCTCCCATGTCCTCAGGAACAAAAGTAACTACTCACAAGACATAATATTGTTCATGATCATAGGGGTATTAATACGCATAATGGATCTGAACATATGATCTTCCACCAAGTAAACCAACTAGCATCAACTACAGAGTAATCTACACTACTAGCAACCCACATGTACCAATCTGAGGTTTGGGTACAAAGATTGGATACAAGAGATGAACTAGGGTTTGAGAGGAGATGGTGCTGGTGAAGATGTTGATGAAGATAACCCTCCCCAAGATGGGAGAGTTGTTGGTGATGACGGCGGTGACGATTTCCCCCTCCCGGAGGGAAGTATCCCCGGCAGAACAGCTCTGCCGGAGCCCTAGATTGGTTTCCGCCAAGGTTCCGCCTCGAGACGGCGGCGTCTGGTCCCGAAAGCCTCCTTCTTATTTTTTTTCCAGGTCAAAACACCTCATATAGGAGAAGATGGGCATCGGGGGGCCCACGAAGCAGGAGGGCGCGCCCAGGCAGGGGGGCGCGCCCCCACCCTCGTGGACAGGTGGTGGCCCCCTGGTGATCCTCTTTCGCCAGATATTTTTTATATTTTCTGAAACGGTGTCATGTGGAGTGTTAGAGCTTTTTGAGTTGTGCAGAATAGGTTTCCAGAGTTTGCTTCTTTTCCAGACCAGAATGCCAGCTGCCGGCATTCTCCCTCTTCATGTGAACCTTGTAAAATAAGAGAGAAAATGCATAATTATTGTGACATAATGTGTAATAACAGCCCATAGTGCAATAAATATCAACATAAAAGCATGATGCAAAGTGGACGTATCAACTCCCCCAAGCTTAGACCTCGCTTGTCCTCAAGCGAAAGCCGATATCGAAAAATATGTCCACATATTTAGAAATAGAGGTGTCGATAAAATAAAATACGGACATGAGGGCATCATGATCATTCTTATAACAACAACACATATATATTTTCATATGATTCTTATGCTAAAGTAACAATTCATTCACAATGTCAAGTATGAATCAGAAACGTCATTGAAACCCAACAAACTATGATCTCGGTCATTGAAGCAATAGAAATTTATCGTAACATCGGAAAGAGTCAAATAAGAGCTTTTCAGCAAGCCTACATACTCAACTATCATATAGTCTTTCACAATTGCTCACACTCACGCGATACTAATGGTTATGGAGTTTTAATCGGACACAGAGAAAGATAGGGGCTTATGGTCACTAGTAGAAAACAGGGCATTGGTCCAGCCCATTAGCCCCGGTTCAATCTAGAACCGGGACCAATGGGGGTACTGGACCCGGTTCGTTAGCCCAGGGGGCCGGCCGGGCCACGTGGGCCATTGGTCCCGGTTCGTCTGGACCTATTGGTCCCGGTTGGAGCTAAAAACCGAGACCAATGGCTCTTGCTCCTGGCCCACCACTATTGGTCCCGGTTGGTGATATGAACCGGGACCAAAGGCACCCCTTTAGTCCCGGTTTGTAGCACCAACCGGGACCAGTGTAAACCCCCTCACTCAAGAGCAGAGCTCACTGCTCTGTTTTTTTTTCTGGCCGAGGGGGAGAGGGGTTAGTGGTGCTCTAGCTCACCTCCTATGCACACAACGTGTTCGGTGGAATGCCCGAGCCACACTAGTTAAGCTTTTCTCCTCTCGAAGCTCTATTTTCTCCGAGATTTGTCTAGGTTTAGCGGTCCGTCACGTCCCGTCCCCGTCTTCGCCGCCGTCGATCGCCCCCGCCGATCTCGTCACCGGCACCACCGTGGTGAGCCTCTTGTTATGTCCATGCTTTTCTTACTTTTATTATTGCTTTAGATAGATGTTTGTCTAATTTTCTTACGTTTATTATTGCTTGTTATTATATAGTGCGATGGTTTTGATATCCGCCCACGTGGGCCCTCGTCCGGTCTACGATTCGGATGTGGTATATTATCTTTAATTTATAACTATTTGTTTTAGTGCTTATGATAGTTATGCCGACCAACCTGACATGCATAGATGTTTTATTATGTCTAGGAGGTAGTTGAACCGGAAATTCCAACCGACCCTCTTGTGGAGAGGTTAAATTTAGTTGAAGAGGAAAACATTTCGTTAAAGAAAAAATTGTAAAAAATGGAGGAGGAGAAGATGGAATTGGAGTTGCATGTTGCGGAAGTTATCGATGATCACAAGATCAAGATGGACCCTATTGTCGAGAGGTTAAATTTAGTTGAAGAAGAAAACAAATTCTTGAAGGAAAAAATAAAAAAAATTGTGGACGAGAAGATGATATTGGAGTTGCATGTTGCGGATGTCGTCGATGATCACAAGATCAAGATGGATGCAATGCGGTTGAAGATTAAAAAGATTAGAAAATATGCCATTCATACCGAGGCTTGGTATCATTATGCCGTTGGATCAATTGTTACCTTGGTTGCGATTATGATAGCATTTGTTTTCGCGTTGAAATGTTTTACATAGTTTCGATGTGTATGGAGAGCTATATGTTGTTAGATGAGAACTATATATGTATGTACTTTGGTTTTAATGTGATGATGAACTTTTATCCATTTGGTCACTTAATTATCTATTTATGATGTTCTGTAATGGTTTTTGACAAACTTAATTATATATAAATGCACGCAGATGAACCGGCAATGGATGTACGGTGACAGACACACCTCCGAGTACATTAAGGGCGTGCGTGAGTTTCTAAATGCGGCTGAGGCAAACAAGCAGAATGGTTTTATGTGTTGTCCATGCACTAAATGTGTGAATACGATGTCTTACTCTAACCGGAAAATCCTTCACTCCCACCTGCTTTACAAGGGTTTCATGCCACACTATAATGTTTGGACGAGGCACGGAGAAATAGGGGTTATGATGGAAGACGGCGAAGAAGAAGAGTACGATGACAACTATGTGCCCCCTGAATACGGTGATGCTGCAATGGGGGGAGCTGGTGAAGATCAAGAGGAACCAGACGATGTGCCCAATGATGCTGCAACGGGTGAAGCTGCTGAAAATCAAGAGGAACCAAATGATGATCTTCGCCGGGTCATTGTCGATGCAAGGACACAATGCGAAAGTCAAAAGGAGAAGCTGAAGTTCGATCGCATGTTAGAGGATAAAAAAAAAGGGTTGTACCCCAATTGCGAAGATAGCAACACAAAGCTCGGTACCGTACTGGAATTGCTGCAGTTGAAGGCAGAGAATGCTGTGGCTGACAAAGGATTTGAGAAGCTACTGAAAATATTGAAGAAGAAGCTTCCGAAGGATAACGAATTGCCCGACAGTACATACGCAGCAAAGAAGGTCGTATGCCCTCTAGGATTGGAGGTGCAGAAGATACATGCATGCCCTAATGACTGCATCCTCTACCGCGGTGCATACAACGATCTGAACGCATGCCCGGTATGCGGTGCATTGCGGTATAAGATCAGACGAGATGACCCTGGTGATGTTGATGGCGAGCCCGCCAGGAAGAGGGTTCCTGCGAAGGTGATGTGGTATGCTCCTATAATACCACGGTTGAAACGTTTGTTTAGAAACATAGAGCATGCCAAGTTGATGCGATGGCACAGTGAGGACCGTAAGAAAGACGGGAAGTTGAGAGCACCCGCTGACGGGTCGCAATGGAGAAAAATCGAGAGAAAGTACTGGGAGGAGTTTGCAAAGGACGCAAGGAACGTATGGTTTGCTTTAAGCGCGGATGGCATTAATCCTTTCGGGGAGCAGAGCAGCAATCACAGCACCTGGCCCGTGACTCTATGTATGTATAACCTTCCTCCTTGGATGTGCATGAAGGGGAAGTTCATTATGATGCCAGTTCTCATCCAAGGCCCTAAGCAACCCGGCAACGACATTGATGTGTACCTAAGGCCATTAGTTGAAGAACTTTTACAGCTGTGGAATGGAAACGGTGTACGTGCGTGGGATGAGCACAAATAGGAGGAATTTGACCTAAAGGCGTTGCTGTTCGTGACCATCAACGATTGGCCCGCTCTCAGTAACCTTTCAGGACAGACAAACAAAGGATACCACGCATGCACGCACTGTTTAGATGACACTGAAAGTATATACCTGGACAAGTGCAGGAAGAATGTGTACCTGGGCCATCGTCGATTTCTTCCGACCAACCATCAATGTCGAAAGAAAGGCAAGCATTTCAAAGGCGAGGCAGATCACCGGAAGAAGCCCGCCATGCGTACCGGTGATCACGTACTTGCTATGGTCAATGATTTACACGTAATCTTTGGAAAGGGACCCGGCGCACTAGCTGTTCCGAATGACGATGAGGGACACGCACCCATGTGGAAGAAGAAATCTATATTTTGGGACCTACCCTACTGGAAAGACCTAGAGGTCCGCTCTTCAATCGACGTGATGCACGTGACGAAGAACCTTTGCGTGAACCTGCTAGGCTTCTTGGGCGTGTATGGAAAGACAAAAGATACAGCTGAGGCACGGGAGGACCTGCAACGTTTGCACGAAAAAGACGGCATCCCTCCGAAGCAGTATGAAGGTCCTGCCAGCTATGCTCTTACGAAAGAAGAGAAAGAAATCTTCTTTGAATGCCTTCTTAGTATGAAGGTCCCGACTGGCTTCTCGTCGAATATAAAGGGAATAATAAATATGGCAGAGAAAAAGTTCCAGAACCTAAAGTCTCATGACTGCCATGTGATTATGACGCAACTGCTTCCGGTTGCATTGAGGGGGCTTCTACCGGAAAACGTCCGATTAGCCATTGTGAAGCTATGTGCATTCCTCAATGCAATCTCTCAGAAGGTGATCGATCCAGAAATCGTACCAAGGCTAAGGAGTGATGTGGCGCAATGTCTTGTCAGTTTCGAGCTTGTGTTCCCACCATCCTTCTTCAATATCATGACACACGTCCTAGTTCATCTAGTCGACGAGATTGTCATTCTGGGGCATGTATTTCTACACAATATGTTCCCCTTTGAGAGGTTCATGGGAGTCCTAAAGAAATATGTCCGTAACCGCGCAAGGCCAGAAGGAAGCATCTCCATGGGCCATCAAACAGAGGATGTCATCGGGTTTTGTGTTGACTTCATTCCTGGCCTTAATAAGATAGGTCTCCCTAAATCGCGGTACGAGGGGAGACTGACTAGAAAAGGCACGCTTGGAAGGGACTCAATAATATGCAGGGACGGATATTCTTGGTCTCAAGCACACTACACAGTTCTACAGAACTCTACATTGGTGACCCCGTATGTCGATGAACACAAGAACAGTCTGCGCTCCAAACACCCGGAGCAGTGCGACGACTGGATTACACGTGAACACATCAGGACTTTCAGCAGTTGGTTGGAAAGACATCTCAGAGGTGACAACACTGTTTGTGATGAGTTGTACTTGTTGTCCAGGGGACCATCTTCGACTGTATTGATTTACAAAGGATACGAGATAAATGGGAATACATTTTACACGATTGTCCAAGATCAAAAGAGCACCAACCAAAACAGCGGTGTCCGCTTTGATGCAACAACCGAGAGGGGAAATGACACATATTATGGTTACATAGTGGACATATGGGAACTTGACTACGGACATGATTTTAAGGTCCCTTTGTTTAAGTGCAAATGGGTCAATCTGTCAGGAGGCGGGGTACAGGTAGACCCACAGTACGGAATGACAACAGTAGATCTGAAAAATCTTGGATACACTGACGAACCGTTCGTCCTAGCCAATGATGTGGCACAGGTTATCTATGTGAAGGACATGTCTACCAGACCGAGAAAAAGAAAAGATAAGGAAGCGAATACATCATGCGATGAGCCAAAGCGCCACATAGTTCTTTCAGGAAAAAGGGACATCCTGGGAGTCGAGGGCAAGACAGACATGTCTGAAGATTATGAAAAGTTTCATGAAATTCCTCCCTTCAAAGTCAAGGCTGACCCAAGCATCCTGATAAACGATGAAGATTATCCATGGTTACGGCGCAATAAGCAAATGACACAAGCGAAGAAAAAGTGAAGAGTTTTTTCCGCAACTATTACGATGATACCATGCCAACTTTGTAACAAACGAGTATGATACCATTGTTCGTTTGTACTATTCAAATTTCAATACTACTTGCACTAACAGAGAAAGTTTTTAATTGGTTTTACCAGAAAGAATTAAAAAAATAAAGCAAATAACAAAAGAAAATAAATAATGTAGAAAACAAACAAAAAAACTTGAAAAAAAATAGCAACAATAAGTATTTTGTTGTAAGTATAAACAAAATAAAATAAATAAAGCAACAAAGAAAATAAATAAAGGAAGTAAAATAAATAAAGCAACTCTAAATACAGCAAAAAACAACTTAGAAATAAACAAAGAAAATAAAATAAATAAAGCAACTCTAAATACAGCAAAAAACAACTTAGAAATAAATA
>LR738710.1:911281381-911323938 GCA_902687465.1 Secale cereale
GCATGTTGGTACGAAGTTATGCAAAGATGTTCTGGAACGGAGTTCCTGATAGGATAATCCGTCTTTTGTTACGGATTATCTTATCTGGGACTTCGTTCCAAAACAACTTTGGAGAGCTTCGTACCATCATGCTACTGTTACTTTCGCCTAATGATGAAGTATTACTTTTGTTGAATCATTTGACACTAGACAAAAGGTGACATGAGGGGGACTAGGGTTGTGGATCGCCTAGAAGTCGGGGGTCGAGGGGTCGAGAGAGGTTACCTAGCTAGTGTCAAAGTATTGAAGAATTCCATGACTTCATCATTTGCCAGAAGTAACCGGGGCATTTTGGTACAAAGTTATGCAAAGTTGTTCTGGAACGAAGTCCCTGATAGGATAATCCGTCTTTTGTTACGAATTATCTTATCCGGGGACTCCGTTCCAAAACAACTTTGGAGAGCTTCGTACCATCATGCTACTGTTACTTTCGCCTAATGATGAAGTATTGGTTTTGTTGAATCCTTTGACACTAGACAAAATGTGACATGAGGGGATCTAGGGTTTGTGGATCGCCGAGCAGTCGAGGGTTGAAGCTAGTTCTACGTTTGCCATTAATATATCCATCTGTCATGTTTGAATAATAATTGGCATGTTGTAAATATTTGTAGAAACAATGGACCACAACACCCGAGACCTAGCACAAGAAGCGATGTTGATGGAACTAATCGCAGACGGACAAAATGCCGTCTTGTCGTTTCTCAACGACACCGATGACCAGGTCGAAAAAGAGCTGCAGCTGGAAGATCTAGGCTATGATATTGATGGATCCGGTGACCCAATGCACATGGAAGAAGTAGACCGTGAGGACGGCTCCGGTGACCCAATGCCGGTGCAAGAAGGAGACCTTGATGCTGGCTCCGGTGACCGAACCGAGTCCGGCCAGGAGGTATATATGTTAGTTAAGCATGTGCTGACTAGTTAATTGATTCATTCATTAACTCTCGTCTTTGTTCCTTTTTCTAGCCCTCCAGATCGAGCAAATCTTCGGTAAAGAGACGAGGAGCGAAGAAAAAGTTGAGGCCGGATGAAAAGTTTGAGATCTCAGAAATCTCGCGCTCCGGCGAGCCGATTGCACCCATCCGGACAAAGAACGCATTTGTTAATCAGTGCGGGGTTCTGGTTAGGGACAAGATCCCGATCAGCATCCATCAATGGTTAAAGCCGGCTGCAAACGACGCTCAGGTGACTTATGTCACTGATATGCAGAAAGAAGATCTTTGCACTGAGCTGAAGTCAAATTTCGTCCTACCGCGAGAGGTTGATCCGGCGAACCCAGTTAAAGAGGAGTTAATCAAGTCTGCTGCACTTTCGAAGATGGCAGACCAATTCAGGGCATGGAAGAAAAAACTGAATACGTTTATCAAAGATAAAAAGACTCCAGAATTCGTGGGCATATATGAGAAGATCAAAGATGACTGGCCCGCATTTGTGGCCCATAAGAAGTCGGAAAAGAGTCAGAAGATGTCGGAGACAAACCGGATAAATGCTGCGAAGAAGAAGCATCACCATCGCACGGGGTCGGGCGGCTACCTCGTAGCCCGGCCTAAGTGGGCCAAGGCTGAGAATGATCTGCTTCAGAAAGGGATCGAACCAGAGACAATGCACTGGCCAGAACGTTGCTGGACTTGGTTCTTCGGGGCTGGCGGAACCTTGGACCCTGTAACACGGTGGTGCATTTGGACGGACAAGCAATTGGAAACACCACTCAGGAAGATGCGGCAGTATATCAAAGCAGCGCATGAAGGGACGTTCTTCCCCGACAGAGAGAACGACGAGCTGACAATGGCCCTCGGGAATCCTGAGCACCCTGGACGGACACGAGGCACGCCAGGCTCCCTTTCGTGGCGTGCTGGGTTTCCGGACGCAGGAGGCTACAAATGCCACGACAGGAGGAAGAAAATGGAGCAGACCGAAATCCAGGTGCTGCGGGCCAGAATACAAGCGATAGAGGAACGGGAAGCAAATCGGGAGAAAAGAATTGCCGAAGCTTCCCCCGAAGCTACCCCGCCATCTCAGCGGAGAAGCAGCGTGGCTTCCACCGAGCTGCTTCAGCCAGAGCCTGCATTGACGGCTACTGCCAGGAATCCTGTGGATGCTATCACGCAGGCACAAAATTGCCACCTTATGGCACAATGGATGAATCTGAAGGTCAAGGCGGCTGCTGGCTCTGTTTATCCTTCTGGACCCGACGACACTTTTCACTGCCGGCCGATTCCAGAAGGATATGCTAGGGTGATGGTCGACGAAATAACGGAGGGATTTGAGGAGCTCCAGCTTGACCACCCTACCGGTGAAGGGGAGACTCGACTGGGTTCTTCACTGAAGACTCCATGCCTATGGCGGAAGGACCTAATCAACATTCTCAACTGGACGCCTCCGCCTCCTCCGACGACGACGACGAGTCAGGGCACTCCGCCTCCTCCGCCTCCGGCGAGTGACCATCAGGGCACTCCGGCTCCTTCTCCGGCGCGTGGCGGCACTCCGCCTCCTTCACCGCCGGCGCGTGGCGGCACTCCGCCTCCTTCGCCGCCGGCGCGCCCGAGCAGCCAGCCTGCTCCTCCTTCTCCGCCTAATCAGCAAGGGCGGAAGAGACCTGCCGCCGCTCCGGCTGCTCCTGCTCCGGCGCCTAAGCAAGTAAAAAAGACAGCCGCTTCGTCTGGTCCGGCGACGTCTACCAGTACAGTCAGAGGCGGGAGGCGATGCAGATTCGGTCCTTCTCTCACGCCTCTAGAGAAGTTACCGTACGAGAGGTCCGACGAGGAAAACACAAAGATCGTTCAAGGCCAAGTGAAGGACTTTTTTGAAGGGTTGAAAGCACAGAGACATCCACCTCCGGAGGAGAAGATAGATGCGGTGAAAGCAAAGCGCACTCTTGCTGCCCTGAAGCAACCAGCGCAAAGTAAGCCGCAGGACAACTATGACCGCATGATCCAAAAGTCATATCAAGCAGCGAAGCGGTCGGGAAGTACTAAAAGTGATCAGAGGTTAGCAGAAGGACGAGCTGGGAAACAAATTGCCCAGCTCGGCGAACAAGCGGACCAATCGTGCCCCCCGCTCAAGGTGTCTAGCGACATGGTCGCTAATGATCCGAGGATGGTGCCCGGTTATACCAATCTTGCAGATTACGCGTCCGACGATGTACACTATGATTTCTTGGAAGTGCAGATAGAAAGATACGAGTACAAAAAGCCTCTCGTCAAAAATGAAAGATCTCTATCAACGAATATGCGAAGATTGCATGATTGGTACTTGAAAATCTGCAGAGAGTCTGGGGGGAGGGATAACTTGTATTTGAGAGTTCAACCGGAGCATGACCTCGTTGGAATTGACCTGTTGCCTGTTCCATTTGAGGAGTTCTATCAGTTTTTCAATCAATTGGCCCTCGATAAAGCAACGGTCACCTGCTACTGTCTGTAAGTAGTACTACTTCTGTCATTAAGTCTCTCTATATAGCTGATCTTCATTTGCATGTATTTATAATTATCCTCACTATATTATGCAGATTGAAGATCGTCGAATTGAATAAAAGACAAGTAGGTGATATTGGGTTTATTAACACATACCTCATAGATGCAACCGAGGTTAAATTGCGTCCCGACGATACCGAGACCAACTTGCTACGATCGTTGGTGGTAAATGAAAACAAAGATATAATACTCTTTCCTTACAACTTCAAGTGAGTGTTACTGTCTTGTGCATATTTGGTTTCCCTTATATATCAGTCAAGGTTATAGTGATGTAATTGATGATCTCATGCATTCGTGCGCAGCTTCCACTATATTCTCTTAGAGATTAAGCTTGAGAAGGGAGTAGTAACTATCTTCGACTCTAAACGTAAAGATCCCGAGGAGTATGCGGACATGACTCAAATGCTAGCCAGGTAAGTTAAATCGATCAATATTATCCACCATGCATATATATCAGCAACTTCATATTTCTGATATCAACTAATTGTTTTCTTTGTCTGGCAGGGCTTGGAAAAAATTCACCAAAAAAGCTCCGGGACTGCCGAAGAAGCTACAATTTAGATACCCGAAAGTAAGTACTATATAGTAGCATGTTCCGCGCGCGCATCTCCTATATCTTGATTCAAGCGCTAGTTTCATCAATACCAATTTGGCATTCTTGCTTATCAGTTTGATTGACCTCTATTTCTTGTAAAGTGGTTGTGGCAGGAACCCGGGAATGATTATTGTGGATACTACATTTGCGAGTCCATCCGCCACACGACCTGTGAGCGGGGCTACACTGATGAACAATTTGAAGTGCGTAAGCAATCAATAATATTCACAAATTTATAGCATCATTTCATGTATTGACCCCCTACTTCAAATTAGATGTTTCGGATGCGGAATGAACTCCTAACACCAGATCGTCTGCGAGCAATTCAAGAGGAATTGGCGGCATTCTTCCTTGAACACGTGATCGCTGAAGACGGAGAATACTATGTGGACCATGCATCCATGTGTTAGGAGATTATTTTTGTAAGAGATAATTATTGTATATATGTGCCCGGTAGTGTCGGATAGATATACGAGAACTTGTTGTTCGACCAATCTCTCGGAGAAGGAGAGGTGGTCGATATTACTTCTCTCTGTATGCATATATATATATGTTGATTATACGATCTTCTGTTTCCTTCGTTTGCTTAGTAGCTAGCAGCTAGCTAGCTAGCTAGCGTGACTCTAGTCCTCTCTATATACGTATGTGTAGTATGTAGCGTCGACCAAGCACGGACATAAGAGAGAACACTTCTCTCTATTAATTAGCTAGCTAACACAATATATGAAACACCTAAATTAACCCCCCAAAACCTAAAACCCCCCCTCCCCTTTCAAAAAAAAACAAAAACCACAGCCACAGAAATGCTGACGCGTGGATGCCTTTTGGTCCCGGTTGGTACCACCAACCGGGACTAAAGCCCCTCCTGCCTGGGCTCGGTGCACAGGCCACGTGGACACCCTTCTGCCCCGGTTCTGGATTGAACCGGGACTAAAGGGTCAGAGCATTAGTACCGACCCTCTTGTCCCGGTTCTGGAACCGGGGCTAAAAGGCCCAAATGAACCGGGTCTGATGACCCTTTATCTACTAGTGGGTGTTGCCTCCCAACCTTTTACCTCAAGGGTAATGTCAACAGTAATAGACCATGATAACTTACATCCAATTGGGTATATATGTCAGGATCTTTCCAACACAATGTGCTTGCCAAAGGATAAAATTAAAAAGGAAAGGTGCTTTTCACCTTGACTCTTATAAGGAAAGAATAATAGATAGGCCCTTCACAGAGGGAAGCAGAGGTTGTCATGTGCTTTTATGGTTGGATGCACAAAGTCTTAGCGCAAAAGAACGTCACTTTATATTGCCACTTGTGATAAGGACCTTTATTATGTAGTCCATCGCTTTTATTACTTCCATATCACAAGATCGTATAAAGCTTTTTTCCTCCACACTAATAAATCATACATATTTTAGCGAGTTTGCAACATGACAACTTACTTGAAGGATCTTACTCAATCCATAGGTAGGTATAGTGGACTCTCATGGCAAAACTGGGTTTAAGGATGTATGGAAGCACAAGTAGTATCTCTACTTGGTGCAAGGAGTTTTGGCTAGCATGAGGGGGAAAGGCAAGCTCAACATGTTGGATGATCCATGACAATATACTTTATTTTAGATATAAGAAAACATAACCCATTATGTTGTCTTCCTTGTCCAACATCAACTCTTTAGCATGTCAAATTTTAATGAGTGCTCACAATCATAAAAGATGTCCAAGATAGTATATTTGTATGTGAAACCTCTCTTTCTTTATTACTTCCTATTAATTGCAACGATGACCAAAACTATGTTTGTCAACTCTCAACAACTTTTCTTCATCATACTCTTTATATGTGAAGTCATTACTTCCCATAAGATCAATATGATCTCTTTGATACTTTTTACATTTTCTTTTATTCTATCATGACCAAAGTGAGGAAATCAAGCCCTTGACTCAACACTAATCTTTATTATATAGCTCACGAACTCGATTACAAAGGGTAAAGATCATAAAGCAAAAGCTCAACTGGATCATGCTAACTTTATTCTACTAGATCAAGATACTACCAAAATATCGAACTAAGAAAAACGGTAAAGATAGGAGTAGGATGGTGATACGATACCGGGGCAGTTCCCCCAAGCTTGGCAGTTGCAAGAGGAGTGCCCATGCCCATATGATTATGTCTCCTTCTTCAGAAGTGGTAATGGTGGAGTTGTTGATGATGTAGGCTTGTCGTCCATCTTCCAAGGCATGGGCTCACCATCGTAGAAGGATGATCGAGTCTCCGGGATGCTCAAATCTGCAGCCAAACTCATCTTCTTGAATCTATATTCATACTCACATTTTTGGTTTTGTAGGTCATAGATCTAGGCCTGGAGGTGTTAGAATTTCTCTTGGAGATTGAAGATGGCTTCCCCAAAGATACTTGAGTCCAGCTTGAGGTTTTTGGCGAGCTCCATGATCATCATGTGGTTGGCGTTGAGTCCTCGTTCCACCATACCTTGGCACTTGAAAACTTGTTGCTCCATTGCTTCGAGTCTCGTCTCCATGCTTCCGGTCCTCCTTGGCTCCTCAATATCGCGGATGTGCAGCACCCCTTCACGCAACTCCATGGTTTGAGGGTGATGCAGCACCTCCGTGAGGTAGGGGTTGATGACCTTCTCGAAGAACTTGTCCTCTGGGGTACTGGGAGACGCCATGATGATCTAGATCTGTCAGAAACAACAGCTCGAAACGAAAACAGAGGATTTTTGCGTGATCCAGAGGTCAAAACCTTCGTGGGAATATATAATGAATTTTTTACCGACCAAAAGGAGTAACATACAAGAAATCGGAGTCCGGGAGGCACACGAGGTTCCCACGAGGCAGGAGGGCACGCCCAGGGAGAGGGGGCGCGCCCTCCACCCTCGTGGACGGCTCATGTCTCTTCCGGACTGCCACTTATTTTTCTATTTTTCTAAATATTCCAAAATGGAGAAAAATTGCCTTTATAACTATTTTGGAGTCGGTTTACTTACCGTATCACATACATCTTCCTTTTCAGGGTCTGAATCGTTCTGGAAAGTGTCCCTTATGTATTCCTCCGAGGTTACGGTTTCAATAACATTGGTTTCAACATTTATAGGATTACCTGAGATATAGTGTTTGATTCTTTGACCGTTCACCACCTTCGGATTTGTTCCTTCGAAGTTGTTGATTTTTATGGCACCAGAACGATAGACCTCCTCGATAACGTAAGGACCTTCCCATTTGGAGAGAAGTTTTCCTGCAAAAAATCTTAACCGAGAGTTGTATAGCAAGACATAATCACCTACGTTAAACTCATGCTTTTGTATCCTTTTGTCATGTCATCTTTTAACTTTTTCTTTAAACAGCTTGGCATTCTCATAGGCATGGGTTCTCCATTCATCAAGAGAGCTAATGTCAAATAACCTCTTCTCACCGGCAAGTTTGAAATCGTAGTTGAGCTCTTTAATAGCCCAATAAGCCTTATGTTCTAGCTCAAGAGGTAAGTGACATGCTTTCCCATAAACCATTTTATATGGAGACATACCCATAGGATTTTTATATGCAGTTCTATAGGCCCATAATGCATCATCAAGTTTCTTGGACCAATTATTTCTAGACCTATTAACTGTCTTTTGCAAAATTAATTTCAACTCTCTATTACTTAGGTCTACTTGACCACTAGTCTGTGGGTGATAAGGGGATGCAATTCTATGATTAACATCATACTTAGGAAGCATTTTACGGAAAGCACCATGAATAAAGTGTGAACCACCATCAGCCATTAAGTATCTAGGGACTCCAAACCTCGGAAAAATAACTTTTTTAAGCATCTTAATTGAAGTGTTGTGATCAGCACTACTAGTTGGAATAGCTTCTACCCACTTAGTAACGTAATCAACAGCAACTAAAATATGTGTATACCCATTAGAGGAAGGAAACGGTCCCATATAATCAAAGCCCCAGACATCAAATGGTTCAATAACAAGTGAATAATTCATAGGCATTTCTTGACGTCTACTAATATTACCAATTATTTGACATTCATCACAAGATAAGACAAACTTACGGGCATCCTTGAAGAGAGTGGGCCAATAAAAACCAGATTGCAATACCTTATGTGTAGTTCTATCTCAAGCATGGTGTCCTCCATAAGCTTTGGAGTGGCACTTGCGTAGGATCTTTTCCTGTTCATGCTCAAGTACACAACGTCTAATAATACCATCTACTCCTTCTTTATAAAGATGTGGGTCATCCCAGAAGTAATGCCTCAAATCATAGAAGAAGTTTTTCTTTTGCTGGTATGTGAAGCTAGGAGGTATAAACTTAGCAACAATGTAATTAGGATAATCAGCATACCACGGAGCAGTACGAGAAGTATTTATGACAGCTAATTGTTCATCAGGAAAGCTATCATCAATAGGTTGTGGGTCATCAAGTATATTATCTAGCCTAGACAAGTTGTCTGCAATGGGGTTTTCAGCTCCCTTTCTATCAATAATATGCAAGTCAAAATCTTGCAGCAAGAGAACCCATCTAATAAGTCTAGGTTTAGCATCTTTCTTTTCCATAAGGTATTTGATAGCACCATGATCAGTGTGAATAGTTACTTTAGAATCAACAATATAAGGTCTAAACTTATCACAAGCAAATACAACTGCTAAAAATTCTTTCTTAGTAGTAGCATAATTTCTCTAGGCACTGTCTAGGGTTTTACTAGCATATTGGATAACATTCAATTTCTTATCAACTCTTTGTCCTAGAACAGCACCTACAGCATAATCACTAGCATCGCACATAATCTCAAAGGGTAAATTCCAGTCAGGAGGCTGGACAATAGGTGCAGAGATCAATGCTTTCTTAAGTATTTCAAATGCTTCTAGACAATCATCATCAAAGACAAAAAGAATATCTTTTTGTAAGAGATTAGTCAGAGGCCTGGAGATTTGGAGAAGTCCTTAATGTACCTCCTATAAAACCCAGCATGACCAAGGAAACTTCGTATACCTTTGATGTCCTTGGGGCACGGCATCTTTTCAATAGCATCAACCTTAGCCTTATCAACTTCAATACCTCTTTCAGAAATTTTATGTCCCAAGACAATGCCTTCGTTAACCATAAAGTGGCACTTCTCCCAATTCAAGACAAGATTAGTGTCTTCACATCTCTGCAAAACTCGATCAAGGTTGCTCAAGCAATCATCAAAAGAAGTTTCATAAACGGAGAAATCATCCATGAAAACCTCAACAATCTTTTCACAAAAATAAGAGAATATAGCCATCATGCATCTTTGAAAGGTAGCAGGTGCATTACATAAACCAAAAGACATACATCTATAAGCAAAGGTACCAAAAGGACAACTAAGTGGTCTTTTCTTGATCCCCTTTTGACACAGGTATTTGAGAGAAACCAGAATAACCAGCTAGAAAGCAAAAATGAGTATGTTTGGATAACCTTTCTAGAATTTGATCGATAAAAGTTAAAGGGTAATGATCTTTCTTAGTAGCTTTATTTAATTTGCGGAAATCAATTACCATCCTATAATCTATAACAATTCTTTGTGGGATCAATTCATCTTTATCATTAGGAACAACAGTCATACCTCCCTTCTTAGGGACACAATGGACAGGACTTACCCACTAGCTATCAGCAACTGGATAGATAATACCTACCTCTAGAAGCTTTAGTATTTCCTTCCTTACCACTTCTTTCATCTTAGGATTTAACCATCGTTGATGATCAATAACCGGTTTAGCATTTTCTTCCAATTTTATCTTATGTTGGCATAAAGTGGGACTAATGCCCTTAAGATCATCCAGAGTATATCCAATAGCGGCACGGTGCTTCTTCAGAGTTTTCAATAATTTTTCTTCTTCCTGCTCTGAAAGGTTAGCACTAATAATAACAGGATATATCTTCTTTTCATCAAGATAAACATACTTAAGATTATCAGGTAAAGGTTTTAGTTCAAACACGGGATCACCCTTGGGTGGAGGAGGATCCCCTAGGATTTCAACAGGCAAGTTGATTTTCAATACGGGTCCTTGCTTAAAGATTATTTCATCTTTTTCCCTTCTCTCATTCATATACATATCATTTTCATGGTCTAGCAGATATTGTTCTAAAGGATCATTAGGAGGCACAACAATAGAAGCAAGACCAATAATTTCATCCTTACATAGGCAATTCTTTATCATGGGGTTGTCTACGAAATTTAGCAAAGTTAAAATCATGAGACATATCCCCTAAACCAACAGTAACAATATCTTTCACACAGTCTATCTTAGCATTAACAGTATTCAAGAATGGTCTACCAAATATAATGGGGCAAAAATCATCTTGTGGGGAACTAAGAATAAAAAAATCAGCAGGGTATTTAACCTTCCCACACAAGACTTCAACATCTCTAACAATCCCAACTGGTGAAATAGTGGCTCTATTAGCAAGCTTAATAGTAACATCAATCCCTTCTAACTCAACAAGTGCAATATCATGCATAATTTCTTGATATAGGGAATGAGGGATTATACTTGCACTAGCACCTACGTCACATAAACCATGATAGCAATGATCTCCTATTTTAACAGAGATAACAGGCAAGCATACTATGGGTCTATGTTCATTTCTAGCATCGGGTTTTGCTATTCTAGCAGCTTCCTCTTGGAGGTAAATAACATGTCCATCCAAATTTTCAACCAAGAGATCTTAAACCATAGCAACACTAGGTTCATCTTTAATTTGCTCAGAGGGTGTAGGTGTTCTAGTACTCCTCTTACGAAGCATAGTTGAAGGTTTAGCATGATCCTTTATTCTAACAGGGAAAGGTGGTTTCTCAATATAAGTAGTAGGAACAATAGGATCGACATTATAAGTGATGGTCTTTTCTTCAACTCTAACAGGTTCAACTACTTTTACTTCAATGGGAGGATGGTATTTAAACCACTTCTCCTTGGGAAGATCAACATGAGTAGCAAATGATTCACAGAAAGAAGCTACTATCTCAGAGTCGTGCTAAACTCACGGAAAACAATGGTATCCATAAAAGCTTGAACACAATCAAACTTAGGGATCATACCTGACTCCTTACCTTCGTCAAGATCCCAATCTTCAGAGTTGCCTTTAATTCTTTCCAATAAATCCAATTTGAATTCAACAGTCTTCATCATAAAAGAGCCAGAACAAGAATTATCGAGCATGGTGCGATTATTGAAAGAAAGCCGAGCATAAAATTTTTGAGTGATCATTTCTCTTGAGAGCTCATGATTGGGGCATGAATACAACATTGACTTAAGCCTCCCCCAAGCTTGCGAGATGCTTTCTCCTTCGTGAGGCCAAAAATTATAAATATAATTACGATCACGATGAACCTGGTGCATAGGGTAGAACTTCTCATGAAATTCCAACTTCAGACGATTATAGTTCCATGATCCAATATCATCACATAGCCTAAACCATGTCAATTCATCCCCCTTCAAAGATAAAGGGAAGACCTTATTTTTGATAACATCCTCGGGCATACCTGCAAGCTTAAATAATCCACAAACTTCATCCACATAGATTAGGTGTAAGTCGGGATGCAGTGTTCCGTCTCCTGTAAAAGGATTATCTAGCAGTTTCTCTATCATACCCGCAGGAATTTCAAAGCAAACATTTTCAGTATGTGCAGTAGGTTGAGGAGCAACTCTTTGCTCTTCTGGTCGGGGTGAAGATACCCCGAATAAGCCCCTCAAAGGATGATGAGCCATAGTAACAAGTGACAGTAAATTTCAGCACACTATATAAATTTTTCCTTACCAAAGGTGCTTCACTCCCCGGCAACGGCGCCAGAAAAGAGTCTTGATGACCCAGAAGTGCAGGGGATCTATCATAGTCCTTTCGATAAGTAAGAGTGTCGAACCCAACGAGGAGCAGAAGGAAATGATAGGCAGTTTTCAGTAAGGGATTTCCTGCAAGCACTGAAATTATAGGTAACAGATAGTTTTGTGATAAGGTAATTAGTAGCAAGTGACAAATGGTAAAAGTAAATAAGGTGCAGAAAGATGGCCCAATCCTTTTTGTACCAAAGGACAAGCCTAGACAAACTCTTATATGAAGGAAAGCGATCCTGAGGACACATGGGAATTATCGTCAAGCTAGTTTTCATCACGATCATCTGATTCGCGTTCGGTACTTTGATAATTTGGTATGTGGGTGGACCGGTGCTTGGTTGTTGTCCTTACTTGGACAAGCCTACCACTTATGATTAACCTCTAATGCAAGCATCTGCAACTACAAAAGAAGTATTAAGGTAAACCTAACCATAGCATGAAACAAGTGGATCCAAATCAGCCCCTTACGAAGCAATGCATAAACTATGGCTTAAGCTTCTGTCACTCTAGCAACCCATCATCTACTTATTACTTCCCAATGCCTTCCTCTAGGCCCAAATAATGGTGAAGTGTCATGTAGTCGACGTTCACATGACACCACTAGAGGAGAGACAACATACATCTCATCAAAATATCGAACGAATATCAAATTCACATGACTACTTATAGCAAGACTTCTCCCATGTCCTCAGGAACAAAAGTAACTACTCACAAGACATAATATTGTTCATGATCATATGGGTATTAATACGCATAATGGATCTGAACATGTGATCTTCCACCAAGTAAACCAACTAGCATCAACTACAAGGAGTAATCAACACTACTAGTAACACACAGGTACCAATCTGAGGTTTGGGTACAAAGCTTGGATACAAGAGATGAACTAGGGTTTGAGAGGAGATGGTGCTGGTGAAGATGTTGATGAAGATAACCCTCCCCAAGATGGGAGAGTTGTTGGTGATGACGACGGTGACGATTTCCCCCTCCCGGAGGGAAGTATCCACGGCAGAACAGCTCTGCCGGAGCCCTAGATTGGTTTCCGCCAAGGTTCCGCCTCGAGACGGCGGTGTCTGGTCCCGAAAGCCTCCTTCTTATTTTTTCTAGGTCAAAACACCTCATATAGGAGAATATGGGCATCGGGGGGCCCACGAGGCAGGGGCGCGCCCCCCACCCTTGTGGACAGGTGGTGGCCCCCCTGGTGATCCTCTTTCGCCAGATATTTTTTATATTTTCTGAAACGGTGTCCTGTGGAGTTTCGGAGCTTTTTGAGTTGTGCAGAATAGGTTTCCAGAGTTTGCTTCTTTTCCAGCCCAGAATTCCAGCTCCGGCATTCTCCCTCTTCATGTAAACCTTGTAAAATAAGAGAGAAAAGGCATAAGTATTGTGACATAATGTGTAATAACAGCCCATAGTGCAATAAATATCAACATAAAAGCATGATGCAAAGTGGACGTATCAGGCAACTGGAAATACAAAACTGTGTGCATCAACTGCACAAGCTGCTACTAACTGTCCTTTAAACCTCCCTGTGAGAAAAGTGACATCAACAGCCAAATAGGGCCTGCAGCCTGCAAAAAAACCGGCGACAAGCCTCAAAGCAGACAAAAACCCTCCTAAAGCATTCCTTGGTCTTTGTCACTCCCCTGAATGTGTACTCCACGGTGTGGTGATCAATATCTACAATACTACCTGGGCTGGTCCTCTCCACTTCACCTTTGAATGAATACAACAATTGAAAACTTTCCTACCAGTTACCATAAATAGAATTCATAGCATGTTGTTTACCATTAAACAACCTCATGTATGGTAAATCTATCTTGAACTTATCTTTGATGTTCTTCTGCAATTCCTTTGGACCCACTTGATGATTTTCTTTCACCACTTCTTTACTTCTTCTGCCACCCATCTTGACTTGGATGTACTGATTGTATCCTTCCTAAGGGTTGATTCCTGGCATGTGTGCTTAAAATGGTTCACTTTGACCTGAACATTAGTGCTATTTCGCATTTTAGATGCGAGCAGCCTCCATGGACAACCCTCAGTCGGACAGTGCACTCTGCAACGTACTTGATCGCTCTTGTCAACTTTGAAAGTACGTTCTATCTTGATGCAGTATGTCACAAGTGCATTTCTACACTCAGTCATGGATGCAAAAACGGCACCTTCTTCCAAATGAGGGTTCAAAGGGTCCCATTCAACAACTACAAGGTCTTTGTCCTCACCCACCGCATCGTCATCCACACAGACTGCATTGGGAGCCTCATCTTGGTTTTCAGCCCGAGGTGCCCATTGTAAATTCTGAATAACATCAGAATATAGCTTCTCTTCATCAACCCCAGAATTGTAGTCATCAGGCTCCACTTCAAGGGGGACCCTACTGCCGTTGCCCACACTTGTCGAGTCACCACGTCGCCGTGCACCAACTGAACTGTTCTGGCTAGATATGCCATTACGACGACTTGGTTCTCCCCGAGATGTTGCACCCTTCATCCTATGTCCAAATGGCTGCTCAAGCACATCAATTTGCAGCCTCACATGAAAATTATCTTTCTCTTTATGCCTAGCAAACATGGTAGCCAGCTCTTCATCATTACTAACTGTCACCCATTTCTTTTTCCCATCATAGTATTTGTATACCACTTTATCACGCGAACCCCAATGATATTGACTACAAATTACCTCCCCAAATTGTCTGAAACTCCAATTACTAGCCATTGGCAACCGATAATTGAAACCTCCTTGGTATTTCTTCTTAACCTTTGCATCGAATGTATCGGTCCCTTCTAATGTGCACCAAGAAACCAAACCACAACTCCATCCTAACCGACGAAAAACAGAGACGCAATCAGCACACTAATGAGGCAAACCTACTCAAATCGACTGTTCAAATGCACAACTAAGCTGAATCTAAACAGGAGGCGCGACTTACCCCTCGGGAACCCAGTCGTGGACGCGACGGATCTCCGGCCCGATGCCTGCCTCGCTAAATACTCCGGTGTCGCCGCTGCTCGCCATTTCGCCCTGGGGTTTTTCCTCCTAGTTCAAACAGCTCCAGCAGCACCCCACCTTTGAGCGCTCCGGCCGGGCGCACGGAAGGAGGCCGCGCCGTGGGTCGAGCAGGTGGCGGGGGCCCCACCCGTGGTGTCGCAGGAAGGTGGCGGGCGTCGCAGGTAGCGGTGGAGCGTCGGCGCAGGACGGTAGTGATAACCCACAAGTGTAGGGGATCGCAACAGTTTTCGAGGGTAAAGTATTAAACCCAAATTTGTTGATTCGACACAAGGGGAGCCAAAGAATACTCTTAAGTATTAGCAGCTGAGTTGTCAATTCAACCACACCTGGAAACTTAGTATCTGCAGCAAGATAGTTTAGTAGCAAAGTAATATGATAGTGGCGGTAGCAACAATAAAAGTAAAGATAGTGTTTTTGTAGTTTTTGTGAAAATAGCAATGGAAAAGTAAATGAGCGACAAGCAATATAGGTAAAGCTCGTAGGCATTGGATCGGTGATGGGAAATTACGTCGGATGCAATTCATCATGTAGAAGTTATAACCTAGGGTGACACAGAACTAACTCCAGTTCATCAATGCAATGCAGGCATGTATTCCGAATATAGTCATACGTGCTTATGGAAAAGAACTTGCATGACATCTTTTGTCCTACCCTCCCGTGGCAGCGGGGTCCTATTGGAAACTAAGGGATATTAAGGCCTCCTTTTAATAGAGTACCGGACCAAAGCATTAACACATAGTGAATAGATGAACTCCTCAAACTATGGTCATCACCGGGAGTGGTCCCGATTATTGTCACTTCGGGGTTGCCGGATCATAACACATAGTAGGTGACTGTAGACTTGCAAGATGGGATCAAGAACACACATATATTCATGAAAACATAATAGGTTTAGATCTGAAATCATGGCACTCGGGCCCTAGTGACAAGCATTAAGCATAGCAAAGTCATAGCAACATCAATCTCAGAACATAGTGGATACTAGGGATCAAACCCTAACAAAACTAACTCGATTACATGATAGATCCCATCCAACCCATCACCGTCCAGCAAGCCTATGATGGAATTACTCACACACGGTGGTGAGCATCATGGAATTAGTGATGGAGGAAGGTTGATGATGACGATGGCGACGATCTCCACTCTCCGGAGCCCAGAACGGACTCCAGATCAGCCCTCCCGAGAGAGATTAGGGCTTGGCGGCGGCTCCGTCTCGTGAAACGCGATAATTCTTTCTCTCTGATTTTTTTCTCCCCGAAACGGAATATATAAAACCTGGGGGTACGTAGGTGGAGCATCGAGGGGCCCTCGAGGCAGGGGCGCGCACTGGGAAGGGGGGGGGGCGCCCCCCACCCTCGAGGACAGGCCGTGGGGCCCCCGGTGTGGATCTTCTTGCAGGTATTTTTTATATTTTTTGAAATAATTCTCTATTGATTTTCAGGCAATTCCGAGAACTTTTTATTCTGCACAAAAACAACACCATGGCAGTTCTGCTGAAAACAGCGTCAGTCCGGGTTAGTTCCATTCAAATCATGCAAGTTAGAGTCCAAAACAAGGGCAAAAGGGTTTGGAAAAGTAGATACGTTGGAGACGTATCAACTCCCCCAAGCTTAAACCTTTGCTTGTCCTCAAGCAATTCAGTTGATAAACTGAAAGTGATAAAGAAAAACTTTGACAAACTCTGTTTGCTCTTGTTGTTGTAAATATGTAAGCTAGCATTCAGGTTTTCAACAAGATCATGAACTAACCACATTCACAATAACTTTCGGGTCTCAAGACTACTCACATCAATTGCATAATCAACTAGCGAGCAATAATAATAAACTTCGGATGACAACACTTCTCAAAACAATCATGATATGATATAACAGGATGGTATCTCGCTAGCCCTTTCTGAGACCGCAAAACATAAATGGAGAGCACCTTAAAAGATCAAGGACTGACTAGACATTGTAATTCATGGTAAAAGAGATCCAGTCATGATCATACTCAATGCAAATTAATAGTAATACATGCAACGACAGAGGTGCTCTCCTACTGGTGCTCTTTGATAAGAGGATGATGACTGTGCATAAAAGTAAATAGATAGGACCTTCGCAGAGGGAAGCAGGGATTTGTAGAGGTGCTAGAGCTCGATTATAAATAGAGATTGAATAGCATTTTGAGCGGTATACTTTCATTGTCAACATAACAACCAAGAATCTCGATATCTCCCATGCTACGCACATTATAGGCGGTTCCCAAACAGAATGGTAAAGTTTATACTCCCCCAACCACCAACAAGCACACTCCACGGCCAGCCGAATCCACGGGTTACCGTCCAAACAAGCAACAACCCTGGGAGAGTTTTGTTTAATTATTATGATTTTGAGCATGGGACTGGGCATCCCGGTTACCAGCCATTTTCTCATGAATGATGAGCGGAGTCCACTCATCGTGAGAATAACCCACCTAGCATGGAAGATATAGACATCCCTAGTTGATACATGAGCTGTTCGAGCATACAAAACAGAATTTCATTTGAAGGTTTAGAGTATGGCACATACAAATTTACTTGGAACGGCAGGTAAATACCGCATATAGGAAGGTATGGTGGACTCATATGGAATAACTTTGGGGTTTATGGAAGTGGATGCAGAAGCAGTATTCCCGCTTAGTACAGGTGAAGGCTAGAAAGAGACTGGGAAGCGACCAGCTAGAGAGCAACAACGGTCATGAACATGCATTAAAATTAATCAACAATGAATGCAAGCATGAGTAGGATATAAATCACCATGAACATAAATATCGTGAAGGCTATGTTGATTTGTTTCAACTACATGCGTGAACCTGTGCCAAGTCAAGTCACTTAAATCATTCAAAGGAGGATACCACCCATCATAACACATCACAACCATTTTAATATCATGTTGGCATGAAAGATAGACCATTATAAACTCTCAGCTAATTAAGCATGGCATAAGCAGCTATGATCTCTAATTGTCATTGCAAGCATGCTTCATTCATAACAAGCTGAATCAAGAACAACGAACAATCATATTTACAAAAACAAAAGAAGTCGAGTTCATACCATCTTTTCTCATCTCAATTAGTTCATCATATATCATCCTTATTGCCTTTCACTCGCACGACCGAACGGTGTGGGAAATAATAATAGTGCACGTGCATTGGACTAAGCTGAAATCTGCAAACATTCAATACAAGAGAGAATACAAGGTAATATGGCTCAAGAATAAATCAACAACAAAGCATATGAGAGCCACTAAGAATTTTAATCATGGTCTTCTACTCTTAACCCCTAAAGAAAAGAAAAGAAACTATTTACACGGGAAAGCTCCCAACAAGCAAAAGAAGAGCGGGAAATCTTTTTGGGTATTCATTTTTAGTTACTACTACAACAAGCAAAGAAAGTAAACTAGCTAGAAGCTACCACTAATATATATTTTTGTTTGTTTTTCTGGGTTTTTCTAGCACACAAGAAAAAGACTAAGAAAAAGAAATTTAAACTAAGCATGGATGGTACAGTGAAAGAGTGTGAGCACCGACAACTAGAATAAGTGTGTGAACATGAATGCAAGTCGGTGAGAAACACACACTCCCACAAGCTTAGGCTTTTGGCCTAAGTTGGCCTATGGCCACGGATCGAAGCCACTCCCTCCAGTGTACTGAGATGTGTCCTCTGGACGCCACTGGTTGGCGAGCTCGTCCAGCTCCCACCCATAGACAGATTGTCGGGAAGGATCAAGTGGTGGTTCTGGCTCAGGCTCTGAAGTTTGTGTCTGGCCTTGGTACTTGTAGAAAACATCTGAGGTGATGAGGAATACGCCTGTAGATAGATCAAACAAAGAAGGTGTAGGCAAGGTAACAATTTCACAGTATATTTCATCAAACCTCAATTTATAATGGAGTTGCATATTTTTGTCTTTAATAATAAAGTCATGAGCTACCATGCTCTTGTAGTCTAGATAAACAGAGGCAACCAATTTTTCTTCCTTTTCATGATGCCTAATGGGTATATTAAAATGTTCAGCAAGGCGAGAAGCAAAGATGCCTCCAAAGACGGGCCCTCTTGAGCGGTTAAGACTCAATCGTTTGGCAACAACGGCGCCCAAGCTAAAAGTTGTGTCACGAAACAAAGCATGGTGTAAAATGATAATATCAGGGGCACTGAGATTTCCACTGTTCCCGCGACCAATTAAACAACTACTAGCAAATAAAGCAAAGTAGCGCAGAACAGGGAAGTGTATACTAGTGATTCTTGCCCCTGCAACTTGTCTAGTTTCACCTACGGCTATCATATCAATGAACCCTTTGACGTCTTCATGACGTGGTTCATCAAGTCTACCTTCAAAGGGTACCTTGCATATTTCACAAAAGTCTAACAGTGATATCTCCTTACTCACATCTGATACGTCCAAAACGTATCTATAATTTCTGCTTGCTCCATGCCTCTTTTGGGTGATATTGCTATGATATTTATACACTCCCATACACTTTTGATCATATTTGGACTAACCTATTAACTCAGTGCACCCCAGTGCTAGTTTCTGTTTTCGACTGTTTTTGTATTTCAGGTTTTCACATTACGAGAACTGCCAGGAAAAATCCAGAAAAATTATATAAAAAATCAGCGTTCCAGAAACTACCGTGCGCCCGAAGGACAGCCAGGGGGGCACCAGGGCTCCAGGCGCCCTGGCGGCGCCCCCCCCCCCTGGGCCGCGCCGGGGGGGGCGCCTGGGCCCCCCGAGGCTCCTTCGATGCCCCCCTTTGGCATATATTTAAAGCGTCTCCCGAAACCCTTGAGGGAGGAACTCTTTTCGCGATCTCATCTCTGTTCCGCCGTCGCCGCCGCTTCCAAGATCGGGAGCACCAGGAGAACTCTTCCCGGCACCCTGCCGGAGGGGAGGATCACCACCGGGAGCCTCTCCACCACCATGGACGCCTCCCGGATGAGTTGTGAGTAGTCTCCCTTGGACCATGAGTCCATGACCAGTAGCTATGTGATGTTCTCCTCCCGTTCTTGTTCTTCACTAATTAGTCCTCGTGAGCTGCCCTACATGATCGAGGCACATATGTAATCCTTATGTTGTTGCTATGATGAGTTTGCTGGGATCCGATGGATTATGAGATTATGTTCAGATTGTGCTTGAGTAATATATTTGATCTACCTCTTTTATATTTATGTTCGTAAGTAATTCTTGCATGTTCTCCGTTGTTATTTATGACTTTGGCCAAGTAATAGGTAGTGACTCCAAGAGGGAACGTTATGCTTGATTGTGGGTTCATGCCCCTCGATGACTAGTTTGAGTGACAGAAACATGAGTCTAGGGAATGTGATGTTGCCACAAGGGGGAAAACAACGGTGCTTGTGCCCGCGGGTGCAAGGATTGTTTACTTTACGCAAAGTTCTTTTAATGCAGTTGTCTGTTGCCTTGAGTTTACACTATGGGTGGGACTCGCAACTTAATACCAGCGAGATGTTCTGGATAGATATCTCAAGGTGGATGATTAGTAGTAGATATTGATGGATTTCGGTCTACTTACTTTGGCGTACCGCCCATGCTTTGAACCTCAACCTTTCTTGCAATGTAGTCAGCATTGGTTTGCGCACATGGTCCTGTCAATTGCCCAGCTGTAATTCGTTTACCTCACATAGCTGTTTTATCGTATTTTGGGAGAGAGACATCACTAGTGAACATCATGAGACTCCGGTCCATATTACCATCATTGATCACATCCGCTATTTACTTTTCGCTTTTATTTACTATTGCAATTATATCTATCACTACTATCACTTGCGTTTAATCCTTTGTGAACTACAAGGCCGGAGGGATTGACAACCTCTCTGTACTCGTTGGGAGCAAAGTTATTTGTATCTGTGTGCAGGTCCATGTTGATTGCTAATATATGGCGCCGTAGCAGTTGACACCTTCTTGTTGAACCTAGGAGTCTCTCGGGATTCGATCCTTGGTATCTTTGCCAAGGGAAAAATTTCCGCAACACTACATCTCACACCTTCCACTTGGGGTAACCAACGAGGGGCGAGAAGCCTAGCAAGAGTTTTTCTGGCGCCGTTGCCGGGGACTCCACTCTTCAAGATAGGGGAGTTGCACGCTATCTTTTACCTTTGCTTTTAGTCTTGATTAGTTTACCTTTCAGTTTTTGCTTTAGTACCTTTTTATCGAAAATCACAAAAATAGTTATCTTGCTTGCTTGCTACTATGGGTTCCACCGAGAACACCAAGTTGTGTGACTTCACTAGTCACAACAACGATGACTTTATCAGCACACCTATCACTACACGTGCCACTTCAGCACCTTCATATGAAATTAAACCTGCTTTACTGAATCTAGTTATGAAAGATCAATTCTCTGGTGCTGGAGATGATGCTGCTTTACACTTGAACAACTTTGTTGAACTTTGTGATATGCAAAAGTACCAAGAAATAGATGGTAATATTGTTAAGCTTAAGCTTTTTCCTTTCTCCTTGAGAGGAGGAGCTAAAATTTGGTTTCAGTCTTCGCCTAGAAATAGCATAGATTCATGGGACAAGTGTAAAGATGCTTTTATTGGAAAATACTATCCACCTGCTAAAATTATCCAACTGAGAAGTAACATAATGAATTTTAAACAATTGGATAATGAACACGTTGCCCGAGCTTGGGAATGTATGAAATCTCTTATCAAGAACTGCCCTACTCATGGTTTGACTACTTGGATGGTTATCCAAACTTTTTATGCAGGCTTGAACTTTACCTCACGGAACTTGTTAGATTCGGCCGCGGGAGGAACCTTTATGTCAACTACACTTGGTGCTGCCACGAAGCTTCTCGATGAGATGATGACCAACTATTCCCAATGGCACACCGAACGCGCTCCAACTGGTAGGAAGGTAAACTCTGTCGAGGAAATTTCCTCCCTTAATGAAAAAGTTGACTTGATCATGTCTCTACTTTCGAAGCAATCCTCTGTTGATCCTCGTGATGTTCCTTTAAATTCTTTGATTGCTCAAGAACAAGTAGATGTGAACTTTATCTCTAGAAACAATTTTAACAACAATGCTTATAGGAGTAATTTTGGAAGCAATCCTAGACCGTTCCCCTCTAATTCTTATGGGAACAACAGTGCTTATCCTAGTACCAAGAACTCCAATACTGAACTAGAGATTATGCTTAAAGATTTCATCACTACCCAAAAAGCCTTTAATAAGAGTGTAGAAGAAAAACTACATAAACTAGATGATCTCTCTTTGAAGGTAGACCATTTAGCCAATGAGATAGAATTGCTTATAATTAAAACTTCTCCTCTTGAGGAGAGGAAGGTCACTCCTATTAATGCTACTCAAGTGCAAATTAATGAAAATATTAGGATGATAGCTAAACTTAAAGAAAGATGGGCTAGAAAAAGGGAGGAAGAGGATAGAATTAAGAGCCTTCCTACCCACCACACTGTTGCTACTATCCAAGTTGTTGAGGATATCCAAACTCTTAGCACCCAATGTACTCCTGGTCCCATTGGACCTATTGATGGTGATGCTATGACTATAGAAACTACCAAACATGTGAACCTAAAGGACACCACTACCACTTTACTTGATGCTAGTGACCTTGATTTTGATAATTGCACTCTTACCGAAGTTATTGATTTCCTTCACAAGATGTCTAGAGATCCCCGCACTAGCACGCTTAACCTTGCCTTCACAGAGTATATCACTAATGCTCTCATCAAAGCTAGGGAGGAGAAACTTAGAGTAGAAGCCTCCATACCTAGAAAGCTAGAAGATGGTTGGGATCCTATGATAAAAATTAAATTGAATGACTTCTCTTGCTATGCATTATGTGATGTTGGAGCTAGTACCTCTGTTATGCCCAAAAGAATACATGATATGCTTAAATTAAAACCTTATGATTCTTGTTCTTTTGGTGTTCGTCTCATTGATTCTTCCATAAAGACACCTTTGGGGAGGATCGACGATGTTCTTATCGTTGTCAATGATAATTATGTTCCCGTTGATTTTACTATTATGGATATTGAATGTGATCCTTCTTGTCCAATTATTTTGGGAAGTCCCTTTTTACGCACCATTGGTGCTATCATTGACATGAAAGAGGGGAATATAAAATTTCAGTTTCCTCTCAAGAAAGGGATGGAACACTTCCCTCGAAAGAAGATCAAGTTACCTTTTGAGTCTGTTGTACGGGCTAGCTATTCTTTTACTCTTGATAAAACTTGATCTATATGCATTATGCCTAGCTTAAAGGCATAAAAGAAAGCGCTTTTGGGAGGCAGCCCACATGAATAAATTTATTTTGCTTTTGTTGTGTCTTGATGTTGTTACTACTGTAGCATCATCATTGTATCTTTGCTTTTCAATTTTGTGCCAAGTGTAGCCTCTGATTGCTAGAAAGTTCAAAAGTTGTGAGGTGCTGTCCAGGAAACAGATTCTGTCCTTGGATAGAAAAATTCGTATAAAATCACCAGATCATCTTTTTGGTCTGAATGTTTTCGACAGCGTGCTCTATATAATTGTCTTTCGTGCGTCTGTTCTGAGTTTTTTGATTAGAGTTGCAGAAGTGCCCCGAACAAATCAATTACTACCTGCTGTTCTGTTTTTCACAGATTCTGTCATGTTTTGCTTTTCCTTCATTTTGCAAACCAAGAGCTTGCTTTTTCTTTGCAAAAACCTTTTGGCAATCTTGAGAAACAGTAGACCTTCAAGAATATATTTATTTCCAGCAAGGTACAATTATTTTATTATGGGTACTGACCTCGCTAATCAGATTATGATGAGTTATGTATGAAGGGAGTTTTCAAGTGTGCGAGGGAAGATGATAAAAAGATTCAGGAGTGTCAAGCGCTCAAGCTTGGGGATGCCCCCATGCACCCCCAAGAAATATTCAAGGAGACTCAAGCGTCTAAACTTGGGGATACCCCCGTGCATCCCCTTCTCCATCAACATTATCAGTTCGTCTTTCGTTCCACTATATTTTAATCACTTCATGTGTTATGTGCTATGCTTGGAGCGTCTTGCTTATGGTTTTCTTTAGTTTTTCATAACGAGTTGGAACTCAGCTTTCTTTATGTGGGAGAGAAACACGCTCCACTTCTACCTAGAACATAACATAGAATTTTCATGTCTATCTTTGCTGTGTGTGTTCTTTGTCTTTTAATAGCTACTATCATGTTCAGCTCTTAGCTTTCATGCTTATCTTTTCAAAGAGCTTTTGTTTAGTTGGTTGCTTGAACTCTCTTTAATTACCATGCTCACCTTATTAAGAGAGTTTGCTTCCATTGCATTGGTTGATATGTCTATGATAAAGATGCTACGTGCATGATGGCGCTTAGTAGTTCATGTTTTCTTATGTTTAGTCTCAAATAACTGGGGGGTTCCCAATGTGTTATTGGAATACCAACATGATTTGTTTTCCTATGATGTGGTATGGTTTAGTAATATCTTCCTTCGAGAATTTATTTTGATTGACTTGGCGTATGCTCACGCATATTTAAGACTGTAAAGAAAGTCTGTCAAGCCTTGATGATCTTTTGTTTCTGAGTAGCGATATAACTACCATGCCTGATTCAATGTTGCTTTGTCACTCTGCATGATTATGACCGTCATTGCTCTCTTAGTTGGTCGCTCTCAGTCTTTTGCTAACCTTCGCCTGTACTAAGCGGACTGATTGCTTGTGCATCCACATCCTTTAATCCAGTTATGCCATATGAGTCCACCATACCTTCCTACATGGTATTTACCTGCCATTCCTAACGGAGACTTGCATGTGCCATCTCGAAATTATTCAAAGAAAAAGCATTCTTATTTTGTGCCTCTGTTGTAAGTTCATGAGGAAGTAGTGGTTAATTCATGACCTTTTTAAGTTGGACAAGCTTCACTTCGGGATTGCATGTATAATGTGCAAACCCATAATACGAGAAGGAACTGGCATTGAGTGCGCCCGGCTCAAAAAGATAATATAACAAACAAACCCTCCTTCACGCTTTGTTCATGAGAAATCAGAAAACTTTGGCAGTGATAAACAAAGGAGATTAAGAGGATGTGATCGTCCTCATTCGGGAGCCGTTCCTCGAAACTTGTCCATCTCGAAAAGTGATTGAGTTGTCTGCTAGCATTCGTTGACGAAACATGCATGATCTAAAATAAATTATTACCTCTGTTTTAAAGCCAAGAGCTCTGGTACATGTTTTGTCTTTGTTTCCGACTACGGGTTTTCAACCTTGCCAACAAAAGCCACGGTTCGAGAGTCTCCACCTTCTTTTAAAAGCACCAACTAATGAGAGCATGATTGTCATTCTGAGTGTAATGTGCATTGTCCCAAAGTAGCATTGTCTTTTGCATGATTGTGATATCGTTATTCTGAAATCATTGTATCTAGTCATCACTTAAACCTTGGAGGTGCCCCTGCATTTATGTTTTGCTTCACTAAAGGGGGCAAGCTAGATATCACTTTATCATATTTGCACATCATGTTCATTGCAAATCTATTTGATGTTTCAGTATCATATTGTAAAACTTTCAGTCCTTTGTGATTTTCTCATGAGGCAACTTAATTACTATAGATTCATTGTCTCAGTAAGCTTTTGTCATATGACTAAGAAAAAGTCCTATATGGTTAATAGCATGTCACCACAGAAATTATTCTTGTTATCATTTACCTACTCGAGGACGAGCAGGAATTAAGCTTGGGGATGTTGATACGTCCAAAACGTATCTATAATTTCTGCTTGCTCCATGCCTCTTTTGGGTGATATTGCTATGATATTTATACACTTCCATACACTTTTGATCATATTTGGACTAACCTATTAACTCAGTGCACCCTAGTGCGAGTTTCTGTTTTCGGCTGTTTTTGTATTTCAGGTTTTCACATTACGAGAACTGCCAGGAAAAATCCAGAAAAAATATATAAAAAATCAGCGTTCCAGAAACTACCGTGCGCCCGAAGGACAGCCGGGGGGGGCCACCAGGGCTCCAGGCGCCCTGGCGGCGCCCCCCCCCCCTGGGCCGCGCCGGGGGGGCGCCTGGGCCCCCCGAGGCTCCTCCGATGCCCCCCTTTGGCATATATTTAAAGCGTCTCCCGAAACCCTCGAGGGAGGAACTCTTTTCGCGATCTCATCTCTGTTCCGCCGCCGCCGCCGCTTCCAAGATCGGGAGCACCAGGAGAACTCTTCCCGGCACCCTACCGGAGGGGAGGATCACCACCGGGAGCCTCTCCACCACCATGGACGCCTCCCGGATGAGTTGTGAGTACTCTCCCTTGGACCATGAGTCCATGACCAGTAGCTATGTGATGTTCTCCTCCCGTTCTCGTGCTTCACTAATTAGTCCTCGTGAGCTGCCCTACATGATCGAGGCACATATGTAATCCTTATGTTGTTGCTATGATGAGTTTGCTGGGATCCGATGGATTATGAGATTATGTTCAGATTGTGCTTGAGTAATATATTTGATCTACCTCTTTTATATTTATGTTCGTAAGTAATTCTTGCATGTTCTCCGTTGTTATTTATTGCTTTGGCCAAGTAATAGGTAGTGACTCCAAGAGGGAACGTTATGCTTGATTGTGGGTTCATGCCCCTCGATGACTAGTTTGAGTGACAGAAACATGAGTCTAGGGGAAGTGCTGTTGCCACAAGGGGGAAAACAACGGTGCTTGTGCCCGCGGGTGCAAGGATTGTTTACTTTACGCAAAGTTCTTTTAATGCAGTTGTCTGTTGCATTGAGTTTACACTATGGGTGGGACTCGCAACTTAATACCAGCGAGATGTTCTGGATAGATATCTCAAGGTGGATGATTAGTAGTAGATATTGATGGATTTCGGTCTACTTACTGATGTCTACACACGCTTCTACTCTTGTAGACTATGTTGGGCCTCCAAGCGCAGAGGTTTGTAGGACAGCAGCAATTTCCCTCAAGTGGATGACCTAAGGTTTATCGAACTCAGGGAAGTAGAGGTTGAAGATGGTCTCTCTCAAGCAACCCTGCAACTAAGATACAAGAAGTATCTTGTGTCCCCAACACACCTAATACACTTGTCAGATGTATAGGTGCACTAGTTCGGCGAAGAGATGTTAAATGGCAAGTGATATGGATGGCAAAACAAAGTAATATAAATCTGTAATAAAAAGTGCAGCAACCAAACAAGTGGTAAACGTGAGCACAAATGGTATTGCAATGGTGGAAACAAGGCCTAGGCTTCATACTTTCACTAGTGGCAACTCCCAACAACATTAACATAATCGAATCACATGATATTTCCCATAAAACATGCAAAGGGGACACACTCGGAGGTCATTCCTTCGTGGTCAAGAGAGGACGAGAATTATGTAGGGCTACAAAAGCACACCTCAAAGTTCGTAGTTCTCAATCTAAGGATTTCCCAATGTCACCGCGGCCATCCAAAGAGAGTCCCACAATCACCACAACATATCTAAAGGATAGTCAAAGACAAGCACCAAGAGACTCTCAATCTTCAATCAACACACAAGAGAGGAAATCACTCATGAAAATATTGTTCTAATCCATGTCCAATAGACCGCTGTCACCTTGGTCTCGGGGATTATACTAGATAAAGACAAGTGAGTACATCAATCCAATACATCGAGGAAGGGGAAATATCTTAGATTAACATAGCCTATGATCACAACGAAGATCACATCATGGGAGAGAGAATTGACCACATAGCTACTGGTAAGAACCTCAACCCCGAGGAGGAACTACTCCCGCATCATGGAGGGAGGAAGCAACGTCGATGGAGATGAATCCGGGGGCACTTCCCCGTCCCGGCAGGGTGCCGGCGCAGGAATTCTGGTCCCCCGAAGCTTAATGGAGATGGCGGCGGAGATCGGAATCGCGTCTGGAGAAAAGGGGTTCGCAATCAGGGTTTCCGCGACGGACCTTAAATATATGCTAAAGGGGGTCACCAGGGGAGTCCTGGGGGGCCCAGGCGCCCCCCCCCCCCCCCCCGGCGCGCCCTAGGGGTGGGCCGCCTGGGCAGTCCGCCTAGAGCCCCTGTGGGTCCCCCCCGGCTGTACTTTGGCCGCACGGTAGCTCCTGGAACGCTGATTTTTTTATATATTTTTTCTGGATTTTTCCTGGCAGTTCTCGTAATGTGAAAACCTGAAATACAAAAACAGCCGAAAACAGAAACTGGCACTGGGGTGCACTGAGTTAATAGGTTAGTCCAAATATGACCAAAAGTGTATGGAAGTGTATAAATATCATAGCAATATCACCCAAAAGAGGCATGGAGCAAGCAGAAATTATAGAAACGTTTTGGACGTATCAACATCCCCAAGCTTAATTCCTGCTCATCCTCGAGTAGGTAAATGATAACAAGAATAATTTCTGTGGTGACATGCTATTAACCATATAGGACTTATTCATAGTCATATGACAAAAGCTTACTGAGACAATGAATCTGTAGTAATTAAGTTGCCTCATGAGAAAATCACAAAGAACTGAAAGTTTTACAATATGATATTGAAACATCAAATAGATTCGTAATGAACATGATGTGCAAATATGATAAAGTGATATCTAGCTTGCCTCCTTTAGTGAAGCAAAACATAAATGCAGGGGCACCTCCAAGGTTTAAGTGATGACTAGATACAATGATTTCAAAATAAACGATATCACAATCATGCAAAAGACAATGCTACTTTGGGACAATGCACATTACACACAGAATGACAATCATGCTCTCAGTAGTTGGTGCTTGAAGAAAGAAGGTGGAGACTCAAAAA
The DNA here is from genome assembly GCA_902687465.1 of Secale cereale. Classification (NCBI taxonomy): domain Eukaryota; kingdom Viridiplantae; phylum Streptophyta; class Magnoliopsida; order Poales; family Poaceae; genus Secale; species Secale cereale. Next base: position 911,310,112 of record LR738710.1, read on the forward strand.
GTAAAAGAATGGTTATGTGCTAGAGCTTTTTATTTTGAAAACATAGAAGCAATTTTGTCAATGGTAGTAGTACTTCATATGTGTCATGCATAAGACATCCTATAAGTTGCAAGCCTCATGCATCGAATACCAATAGTGCTCGCACCTTGTCCTAATTAGCTCGGATTTCCATGGGTTATCATTGCATTACATATGTTTCAACCAAGTGTCACAAAGGGGTACCTCTATGCCACCTGTACAAAGGTCCACGGAGATAAATCGCATTTGATTTCTCGTTTTTGATAGATCTCAACTTGAGGACATCCATACCGGGACAACATAGAAAATAGATGATGGACTCCTCTTTAATGCATAAGCATATTCTCATAAAAGATTGAGGATTAATGTCCAAGCTAAAACTTCCACCATGATACATGGCTTTGGTTGGCGGCCCAATGTTCTTCTCTAACAATATGCATACTCATTCAACCCATGGCAAATCACCCTTACTTCAGACAAGACGAACATGCATAGCAACTCACATGATATTCAACAAAAGTGTAACAGTTGATGGCGTCCCCAGAAACATGGTTACCGCTCAGCAAGCAACTTATAAGAAATAAGATACATAGGCAACGTATTCTTTACCACAATAGTTTTTAAGCTACTTTCCCATGAGCTATGTATTGCAAAGTTAGTCTTCTTAGTACAGGTGGAGGTTAGCAAAAGACTGGGAGCGACCAACTAAGAGAGCAATGACGATCATAATCATGCAGAGCGACAAAGCAACATTGAATCAGCCATGGAAGTTATATCGCTACTCAGAAATAAAAGATCATCAAGACTTGACAGACTTTCTTTACAGTCTTAAATATGCGTGAGCATACGCCAAGTCAATCAAAATAAATTCTCGAAGGAAGATATTTCTAAACCATACCACATCATAGGCAAACAAATCAAGTTGGTACTCCAATAACACATTGGGAATCCCCCAGCTATTTGAGACTAACCATAAGAAAACATGAACTACTAAGCGCCATTATGCACGTAGCATCTTTATCATAGACATATCAACCAATGCAACGGAAGCAAACTCTCTTAATAAGGTGAGCATGGTAATTAAAGAGAGTTCAAGCAACCAACTAAACAAAAGCTCTTTGAAAAGATAAGCATGAATACTAAGAGCTGAACATGATAGTAGCTATTAAAAGACAAAGAACACACACAGCAAAGATAGACATGAAAATTCTATGTTATGTTCTAGGTAGAAGTGGAGCGTGTTTCTCTCCCACATAAAGAACGCTGAGTTCCGACTCGTTATGAAAAACTAAAAAGGAAACTAAAAGCAAGACGCTCCAAGCATAGCACATAACACATGAAGTGATAAAAATATAGCGGAACGAAAGACGAACTGGTAATGTTGATGGAGAAGGGGATGCACGGGGGCATCCCCAAGCTTAGACGCTTGAGTCTCCTTGAATATTTCTTGGGGGTGCATGGGGGCATCCCCAAGCTTGAGCGCTTGACACTCCTGAATCTTTTTATCATCTTCCCTCGCACACTTGAAAACTCCCTTCATACATAACTCATTATAATCTGATTAGCGAGGTTAGTACCCTTAATAAAATAATTGTTCCTTGCTGGAAATAAAGATATTCTTGAAGTTCTACTGTTTCTCAAGATTGCCAAAAGGTTTTTGCAAAGAAAAAGCAAGCTCTTGGTTTGCAAAATGAAGGAAAGGCAAAACAGGACAGAATCTGTGAAAAACAGAACAGCAGGTAGTAATTGATTTGTTCGGGGTACTTCTGCAACTCAAATCAAAAAACTCAGAACAGACGCACGAAAGACAATTATATACAGAACGCTGTCGAAACAATTCAGACCAAAAAGATGATCTGGTGATTTTATACGAATTTTTCTATCCAAGGACAGAATCTGTTTCCTGGACAGCACCTCACAACTTTTGAACTTTCTTGCAATCAGTGGCTAAACTTGGCACAAAGAGGAAAAATAAAGATACAATGATGTTGCTACAGTAGTTTCAAACATCAAGACCACTAAAACGGAAAGTAAACATAACAAGGGTTGTCTCCCTAGAGCTCTTTCCTTATAGCCATAAAGATAGGCTTAAGACTTTAATGATGCTTTCGTAGGAATAAGAGCTGAAGAACAAAAGAGAGCATCAAGAAGCAAATACCAAACACATTTAAGCCTAACATGCTTCCTATGCATAGGAATATTGCAATAGAATAATTCATTGAAGCACAAAGCAACTAGCATAGGAAGGCAAAACAAGCATAACTTCAAAATATTCACCATAAAGAGAGGAAACTTCTTATTATTAAGATATTTAAAACCAAGTCTCCCTCTCTCATTATAAATTTCAGTGGCATCATGGATGAACTCAACAATATAAGCATCACATAAAGCATTGTTACCATGATCCACATGCAAAAAGGTACTCTCACTCCCCACATAAGCATAATTTTTCTCATTGGTAATAGTGGGAGTAGGACTATCATAAACAACTTGAACACTATAGATTAGTTGTATATTAGGAGGGTGGTGTTCAACAAGGGAGTAATTCCCTTCATGATTATGACAAGTTTCATAAGGATAATTTCTCCTTATGTCATAGGTACCTTTATAATCACTATAGATTGGAGTTATAACATCATCATGGTAGAGAAGAGCATTATCATTGCTAGCAACTATATTTGTAAACATGTTGTCTTTATTCTTACTAGCAAGAGAATTATCAATTATCACATCACTAGTGGGGATAGGATTTGCAATCCTATCATCCCCAAGCTTAGAGCTTCCCATATCTTCACTTTTAGAGTTGGTACCAAAAAGATTTTCAAGATCATAAGTAGCATTATCATCATTTTCCCAATCACAATAAGTAACATGCATATCATAATCAAAATCATCTTCATTAGTACCTACGGACGTATCATCAAGATGATAATTAAGGCAATAAACTTCACCTTCTTCTTTAAACTTACAATTGTTAGGATAAAAGTTGATGGGAGGAATATGCTCAGGCCAGGTTGATACCCATTCTTCTTCTTTCTTGCTCCTCTTCCTCCTCCTCTTCTTTTTCTTCTTCTTAACCTTAGGAGGGAGTGGTTGGAGATGAAGCTTCTCCACATATCCTGGTTTATCATTAGAAACAATAGGGGAAACTTGGGAGAAACTCTCCTTTTTATTAGCAGAAATATAAGAGACATTTTTATACTTTGGTAAAGTTCCCTCCTTTATAATCTTACCTATGTAATCATTTTCATGGCAATTAACAACACAATAGAGATGGCAATTTTGCAAAGTGTTTTTTATTCCTATGGAATTAACATCTAGCCATGAAGTCTTTTCTGATAACTCTTCACACATCAAAAATAACATAAGCTCATCATAAAGATCAGAGGTGATCATGTTATCACACAACCGGCTAACAGTTATGTTTTGAAAGTTCATGCATTGAAAATTAAAGTGAACCTCTATACGGCAAAGTTCACAAGTAAAAGGATAAAGGTCACACAATTCTCTAGCAATTTCATTTAAATCTCTGACCCAAGTGATTGTTCTTTAATGCTTATGTTGCTTACAATACTTCTCTTCTTCAATCATAGGCCTTTCACAAGGTCTATCCACTCCACAAAAATTAACATGCTTATATAAAACTTCATTTTTAGGAATTGGATCATGCATGTTGCAATCATCATGAACAATTTCATTTTCTTTGCAAGTCTCTTTAAAAGGTTTATGATACTTGATCCAATCCTCCTTAGGCATATTAAGATGTGAAGCAAAAGATTTGAGAACATCAACAAGGAGTTGAGAATCAAGCCCAAACTTAGCACTAAACTTATTAAAACTTGTAGTTTCAACAAAGGACTTAATGCAATCATACTCATAAATTATACCTGACTCTTTACCTTTGTCGATCTCCCAATCTTCAGTGTTGCGTTGAATTCTTTCAAGGAGTTCCCATTTAGCATCAATCTTTTTGTTTGTGAAAGAACCCATAGAGGAAGCGTCGAGCAAATCTTTATCCTGTCGAGAAAGCCTCGCATAGAAATTAGTAATAATCATATCTTTGGGGAGCCCATGGTTAGGACATTTTAGTATTAACGTTTTCAGTCTCCCCCAAGCTTGAGCTATGCTCTCTCCGTCATGAGAATAAAAATTATAAACATAATTCCTATTATCATGGACTTCATGAAGAGGATAAAACTTGGAGTAAAAGAGAGACTGGATCTCTTCCCACTCCAGCAGGTGAGAGTCATTTAGTAGCCTATACCATTCCAATGCTTTTCCTTTCAGTGACAAGGCAAATAATTTCCTCATGACAAACTCCCTTGATACACCTGCAAGCTTAAATAATGAACATAGTTGTGACAGATATAGCAAGTGTTCACCGGGATGTCTGTCTCCTGCATAACGATTAGCCAAAACATAATTGATAATACCAGCTGGTATTTTATAGGGCACAATTTCAGTAGGGGGAGGAGCAACCACCACAGGTGTGGGGCGTCTTCCCGCAAGCAACGATCCAATAGCACGGTTTTCCATAAACATAACTAGTGAAATAAAAAAAACAAGAAACAAAAAGATTTAATTGCAAGATCTAAAGATATACCTTCAAGCGCTCACCTCCCCGGCAACGGCGCCAGAAATAGCTTGATGTCTACACACGCTTCTACTCTTGTAGACTATGTTGGGCCTCCAAGCGCAGAGGTTTGTAGGACAACAGCAATTTCCCTCAAGTGGATGACCTAAGGTTTATCGAACTCAGGGAAGTAGAGGTTGAAGATGGTCTCTCTCAAGCAACCCTGCAACTAAGATACAAGAAGTCTCTTGTGTCCCCAACACACCTAATACACTTGTCAGATGTATAGGTGCACTAGTTCGGCGAAGAGATGTTAAATGGCAAGTGATATGGATGGTGATACGTCCAAAACGTATCTATAATTTCTGCTTGATCCATGCCACTTTTGGGTGATATTGCTATGATATTCATACACTTCCATACACTTTTGATCATATTTGGACTAACTTACTAATCCAGTGCACCCCAGTGCCAGTTCCTATTTTCGGCTGTTTTTGTATTTCAGGTTTTCACATTACGAGAACTGCCAGGAAAAATCCAGAAAAATTATATAAAAAATCAGCGTTCCGGAAACTACCCTGCGTCCGAAGGGCAGCCGGGGGGGCCACCAGGGCTCCAGGCGCCCTGGCGGCGCGCCCCCCCTGGGCCGCGCCGGGGGGGCGCCTGGTCCCCCCGAAGCTTCCCCGATGCTCCCCTTTGGCATATATTTAAAGCGTCCTCCGAAACCCTCAGAACAGGAACTCTTTTCGCGATCCCATCTCTGTTCCGCCGCCGCCGCCGCTTCCAAGATCGGGAGCACCAGGAGAACTCTTCCCGGCACCCTGCCGGAGGGGAGGATCACCACCGGGAGCTTCTCCACCACCATGGACGCCTCCCGGATGACTCGTGAGTAGTCTCCCTTGGACCATGAGTCCATGACCAGTAGCTATGTGATGTTCTCCTCCCGTTCTTGTGCTTCAATAATTAGTCCTCGTGAGCTGCCCTACATGATCGAGGCACATATGTAATCCTTATGCTGTTGCTATGTTGAGTTTGCTGGGATCCGATGGATTATGGGATTATGTTCAGATTGATCTTGAGTAATATATTTGATCTACCTCTTTTATATTTATTTTCATAAGTAATTCTTGCATGTTCTCCGTTGTTATTTATTGCTTTGGCCAAGTAATACGTAGTGACTCCAAGAGGGAACGTTATGCTCGATTGTGGGTTCATGCCCCTCGATGACTAGCTTGAGTGACAGAAACATGAGTCTAGGGGATGTGTTGTTGCCACAAGGGGGAAAACAACGGTGCTTGTGCCCGCGGGTGCAAGGATTGTTTACTTTACGCAAAGTTCTTTTAATGTAGTTGTGTGTTGCATTGAGTTTACACTATGGGTGGGACTCGCAACTTAATACCAGCGAGATGTTCTGGATAGATATCTCAAGGTGGATGATTAGTAGTAGATATTGATGGATTTAGGTCTACTTATTTTGGCGTACCGCCCATGCTTTGAACCTCAACCTTTCTGCAATGTAATCAGCATTGGTTTGCGTTCGTGGTCCTGTCAATTGCCCAGCTGTAATTTGTTTACCTCACATAGCTGTTTTATCGTCTTTTGGGAGAGAGACATCACTAGTGAACATCATGAGACTCCGGTCCATATTACCATCATTGATCACACCCGCTATTTACTTTTCGTTATTTACTTACTATTGCAAAACACTATCTATCACTACTATCATTTGCTTTTAACCCTTTGTGAACTACAAGGCCGGAGGGATTGACAACCTCTCTGTACTCGTTGGGAGCAAAGTTATTTGTATCTGTGTGCAGGTCCACGTTGATTGCTAATTGCGCCGTTAGCAGTTGACACCTACTTGTTGAACATAGGAGTCTCTGGGGATTCGATCCTTGGTATCTTTGCTAAGGGAAAACACTTCTACATACTGCATCTTACACCTTCCACTTGGGGTAACCAACGAGGGGTTCGAGGCCCATCAAGGAGTATTTTCTGGCGCCGTTGCCGGGGACTCCACTCTTCAGGATAGGGGAGTTGCACGCTATCTTTTACCTTTGCTTTTAGTCTTGTTAGTTTACCTTTCAGTTTTTACTTTAGTACCTTTTATCGAAAATCACAAAAATAGTTATCTTGCTTGCTTGCTACTATGGGTTCCACCGAGAACACCAAGTTGTGTGACTTCACTAGTCACAACAACGATGACTTTATCAGCACACCTATCACTACACCTGCCACTTCAGCACCTTCATATGAAATTAAACCTGCTTTACTGAACTTAGTCATGAAAGATCAATTCTCCGGTGCTGGAGATGATGGTGCTTTACACTTAAACAACTTTCTTGAACTTTGTGATATGCAAAAGTACCAAGAAATAGATGGTAATATTGTTAAGCTTAAGCTTTTTCCTTTCTCCTTGAGAGGAGGAGCTAAAATATGGTTTCAGTCTTTGCCTAGAAATAGCATAGATTCATGGGACAAGTGCAAAGATGCTTTTATCGGAAAATACTATCCACCTGCTAAAATTATCCAACTTAGAAGTAACATAATGAATTTTAAACAATTGGATAATGAACACGTTGCCCAAGCTTGGGAACGTATGAAATCTCTTATCAAGAACTGCCCTACTAACGGTTTGACTACTTGGATGGTTATCCAAACTTTTTATGCAGGCTTGAACTTTACCTCGCGGAACTTGTTAGATTCGGCCGCGGGAGGAACTTTTATGTCAACTACACTTGGTGCTGCCACAAAGCTTCTCGATGAGATGATGACCAACTATTCCCAATGGCACACCGAACGCGCTCCAACAGGTAGGAAGGTAAACTCTGTCGAGGAGATTTCCTCCTTAAATGAAAAAGTTGACTTGATCATGTCTCTACTTTCGAAGCAATCTACTGTTGATCCTCGTGATGTTCCTTTAAATTCTTTGATTGCTCAAGAACAAGTAGATGTGAATTTTATCTCTAGAAACAATTTTAACAACAATGCTTATAGGAGTAACTTTGGTAACAATCCTAGACCGTTCCCCGCTAATTCTTATGGGAACAACAATGCTTATCCTAGTACCAAGAACTCCACTACTGAACTAGAGATTATGCTTAAAGATTTCATCACTACCCAAAAAGCCTTTCATAAGAGTGTAGAAGAAAAACTACATAAACTAGATGATCATTCTTTTAAGGTAGACCATTTAGCCAATGAGGTAAAATTGCTAAAAATTGAAACTTCTCCTCTTAAGGAGAGGGAAGTCATTCCTATTAATGCTACTCAAGTGCAAATTAATGAAAATATTAGGATGATGGCTAAACTTAAAGAAAGATGGGCTAGAGAAAGGGAGGAAGAGGATAGAATTAAGAGCCTTCCTACCCACCACACTGTTGCTACTATCAAAGTTGTTGAGGATATCCAAACTCTTAGCACCCAATGTACTCCTGGTCCCAATGGACCTATTAATGGTGATGCTATGACTATAGAAACTACCAAACATGTGAACCTAAAGGACACCACTACCACTTTACTTGATGCTCGTGACCTTGATTTTGATAATTGCACTCTTACCGAAGTTATTGATTTTGCTTCACAAGATGTCTAGAGACCCCCGCACTAGCACGCTTAATCTTGCCTTCACAGAGCATATCACTAATGCTCTTATCAAAGCTAGGGAGGAGAAACTTAGAGTAGAAGCCTCCATACCTAGAAAGCTAGAAGATGGTTGGGATCCTATGATAAAAATTAAATTGAATGACTTCTCTTGTTATGCATTATGTGATGTTGGAGCTAGTACCTCTGTTATGCCCAAAAGGATATATGATATGCTTAAGTTGAAACCTTATGATTCTTGTTCTTTTGGTGTTTGTCTCGTTGATTTTCCATAAAGAAACCTTTGGGGAGGATCGACGATGTTCTTATTGTTGTCAATGATAATTATGTTCCCGTTGATTTTACTATTATGGATATTGAATGTGATCCTTCATGTCCAATTATTTTGGGACGTCCCTTTTTACGCACCGTTGGTGCTATCATTGACATGAAAGAGGGTAATATAAAATTTCAGTTTCCTCTCAAGAAAGGGATGGAACACTTCCCTCGAAAGAAGATCAAGTTACCTTTTGAGTCCGTTGTACGGGCTAGCTATTCTTTTACTCTTGATAAAACTTGATCTATATGCATTATGCCTAGCTTAAAGGCATAAAAGAAAGCGCTTTTGGGAGGCAGCCCACATGAATAAACTTTTTACTTTTGTTGTGTCTTGATGTTTTTTACTGCTGTAGCATCATCATTGTATCTTTGATTTTCATATTTGTGCCAAGTATAGCCTCTGATTGCTAGAAAGTTCAAAAGTTGTGAGGTGCTGTCCGGAAAACAGATTCTGTCCTTGGATAGAAAAATTCGTATAAAATCACCAGATCATCTTTTTGGTCTGAATTTTTTCGACAGCGTTCTCTATATAATTGTCTTTCGTGCATCTGTTCTGAGTTTTTTGATTTGAGTTGCAGAAGTATCCCGAACAGATCAATTACTACCTGCTGTTCTGTTTTTCACAGATTCTGTCCTGTTTTGCCTTTCCTTCATTTTGCAAATCAAGAGCTTGCTTTTTCTTTGCAAAATCCTTTTGGCAATCTTGATAAACAGTAGAACTTCAAGAATATCTTTATTTCCAGCAAGGTATAATTATTTTATTAAGGGTACTAACCTCTCTAATCAGATTATGATGAGTTATGTATGAAGGGAGTTTTCAAGTGTGCGAGGGAAGATGATAAAAAGATTCAGGAGTGTCAAGCGCTCAAGCTTGGGGATGCCCCCATGCACCCCCAAGAAATATTCAAGGAGACTCAAGCGTCTAAGCTTGGGGATGCCCCCGTGCATCCCCTTCTCCATCAACATTATCAGTTCGTCTTTCGTTTCGCTATATTTTTATCACTTCATGTGTTATGTGCTATACTTGGAGCATCTTGCTTTTAGTTTTCTTTTTAGTTTTTCATAACGAGTCGGAACCCAGCATTCCTTTATGTGGGTGAAAAACACGCTCCACTTCTACCTAGAACATAACATAGAATTTTCATATCTATCCTTGTTGTGTGTGTTCTTTGTCTTTTAATAGCTACTATCATGCTCTGCTCTTAGTATTCATGCTTATCTTTTCAAAGAGCTTTTGTTTAGTTGGTTGCTTGAACTCTCTTTAATTATCATGCTCACCTTATTAAGAGAGTTTGCTTCCGTTCCATTGGTTAATATGTCTATGATAAATATGCTACGTGCATAATGGTGCTTAGTAGTTCAGGTTTTCTTATGGTTAATCTCGAATAGCTGGGGGATTCCCAATGTGTTATTGGAGTACCAACATGATTTGTTTGCCGATGATGTGGTATGGTCTAGTAATATCTTCCTTCAAGAATTTATTTTGATTGACTTGGCGTATGCTCACGCATATTTAAGACTGTAAAGAAAGTCTGTCAAGCCTTGATGATCTTTTATTTCTGAGTAGCGATATAACTACCATGCCTGATTCAATATTGCTTTGTCGCTCTGCATGATTATGACCGTCATTGCTCTCTTAGTTGGTCACTCCCAGTCTTTTGCTAACCTCCACCTGTACTAAGCAAACTAACCTTGCAATACATAGCTCATGGGAAAGTAGCTTAAAAACTATTGTGGTAAAGAATATGTTGCTTATGTAACTTATTTCTTATAAGTTGCTTGTTGAGCGGTAACCATGTTTCTGGGGACGCCATCAACTATCACACTTTTGTTGAATATCATGTGAGTTGCTATGCATGTTCGTCTTGTCTGAAGTAAGGGTGATATGCCGTGGGTTGAATGAATATGCATATTGTTAGAGAAGAACATTGGGCCGCCAACCAAAGCCATGCATCATGGTGGAAGTTTTAGCTTGGACTTAATCCTCAATCTCTTTTGAGAATTTGCTTATGCATTAAAGAGGAGTCCATCATCTATTTTCTATGTTGTCCCGGTATGGATGTCCTCAAGTTGAGATCTATCAAAAACGAGAAATCAAATGCGATTTATCTCCTTGGACCTTTGTACAGGTGGCATAGAGGTACCCCTTTGTGACACTTGGTTGAAACATATGTAATGCAATGATAACCCATGGAAATCCGAGCTAATTAGGACAAGGTGCGAGCACTATTGGTATTCGATGCATGAGGCTTGCAACTTATAGGAGGTCTTATACATGACACATATGAAGTACTACTACCGTTGACAAAATTGCTTCCATGTTTTCAAAATAAAAAACTCGAACATATAACCATTCTTTTTCTTCAAGCACCAACTACTGAGAGCATGATTGTCATTCTAAGTGTAATGTGCATTGTCCCAAAGTAGCATTGTCTTTTGCATGATTGTGATATCGTTATTTCTGAAATCATTGTATCTAGTCATCACTTAAACCTTGAAGGTGCCCCTGCATTTATGTTTTGCTTCACTAAAGGGGGCAAGCTAGATATCACTTTATCATATTTGCACATCATATTCATTGCAAATCTTTTTGATGCTTCAGTTTCATGTTGTAAAACTTTCAGTCATTTGTGATTTTCTCTTGAGGCAACTTAATTACTATAGAATCATTGTCTCAGTAAGCTTTTGTCATATGACTATGAATAAGTCCTATATGGTTAATAGCATGTCACCACAGAAATTATTCTTGTTATCATTTACCTACTCGAGGACGAGCGGGAATTAAGCTTGGGGATGTTGATACGTCCAAAACGTACCTATAATTTCTGCTTGCTCCATGCCACTTTTGGGTGATATTGCTATGATATTCATACACTTCCATACACTTTTGATCATATTTGGACTAACTTACTAATCCAGTGCACCCCAGTGCCAGTTCCTGTTTTCGGTTGTTTTTTGTATTTCAGGTTTTCACGTTACGAGAACTGCCAGGAAAAATCCAGAAAAATTATATAAAAAATCAGCGTTCCGGAAACTACCCTGCGTCCGAAGGGCAGCCGGGGGGGCACCAGGGCTCCAGGCGCCCTGGCGGCGCCTCCCCCCCCCCCTGGGCCGCGCCGGGGGGGCGCCTGGGCCCCCCGAAGCTTCCCCGATGCTCCCCTTTGGCATATATTTAAAGCGTCCTCCGAAACCCTCAGAACAGGAACTCCTTTCGTGATCCCATCTCTGTTCCGTCGCCGCCGCCGCTTCCAAGATCGGGAGCACCAGGAGAACTCTTCCCGGCACCCTGCCGGAGGGGAGGATCACCACTGGGAGCTTCTCCACCACCATGGACGCCTCCCGGATGACTCGTGAGTAGTCTCCCTTGGACCATGAGTCCATGACCAGTAGCTATGTGATGTTCTCCTCCCGTTCTTGTGCTTCACTAATTAGTCCTCGTGAGCTGCCCTACATGATCGAGGCACATATGTAATCCTTATGCTGTTGCTATGTTGAGTTTGCTGGGATCCGATGGATTATGGGATTATGTTCAGATTGATCTTGAGTAATATATTTGATCTACCTCTTTTATATTTATTTTCATAAGTAATTCTTGCATGTTCTCCGTTGTTATTTATTGCTTTGGCCAAGTAATACGTAGTGACTCCAAGAGGGAACGTTATGCTCGATTGTGGGTTCATGCCCCTCGATGACTAGCTTGAGTGACAGAAACATGAGTCTAGGGGATGTGTTGTTGCCACAAGGGGGAAAACAACGGTGCTTGTGCCCGCGGGTGCAAGGATTGTTTACTTTACGAAAGTTCTTTTAATGCAGTTGTCTGTTGCATTGAGTTTACACTATGGGTGGGACTCGCAACTTAATACCAGCGAGATGTTCTGGATAGATATCTCAAGGTGGATGATTAGTAGTAGATATTGATGGATTTCGGTCTACTTATTTTGGCGTACCGCCCATGCTTTGAACCTCAACCTTTCTGCAATGTAATCAGCATTGGTTTGCGTTCGTGGTCCTGTCAATTGCCCAGCTGTAATTTGTTTACCTCACATAGCTGTTTTATCGTCTTTGGGGAGAGAGACATCACTAGTGAACATCATGAGACTCCGGTCCATATTTCCATCATTGATCACACCCGCTATTTACTTTTCGTTATTTACTTACTATTACAAAACACTATCTATCACTACTATCATTTGCTTTTAACCCTTTGTGAACTACAAGGCCGGAGGGATTGCCAACCTCTCTGTACTCGTTGGGAGCAAAGTTATTTGTATCTGTGTGCAGGTCCACGTTGATTGCTAATTGCGCTGTTAGCAGTTGACACCTACTTGTTGAACCTAGGAGTCTCTGGGGATTCGATCCTTGGTATCTTTGCTAAGGGAAAACACTTCTACATACTGCATCTTACACCTTCCACTTGGGGTAACCAACGAGGGGTTCGAGGCCCATCAGATGGCAAAACAAAGTAATATAAATCTGTAATAAAAAGTGCAGCAACCAAACAAGTGGTAAATGTGAGCACAAATGGTATTGCAATGGTGGAAACAAGGCCTAGGCTTCATACTTTCACTAGTGGCAACTCCCAACAACATTAACATAATCGAATCACATGATATTTCCCATAAAACATGCAAAGGGGACACACTCGGAGGTCATTCCTTCGTGGTAAAGAGAGGACGAGAATTATGTAGGGCTACAAAAGCACACCTCAAAGTTCGTAGTTCTCAATCTAAGGATTTCCCAATGTCACTGCGGCCATCCAAAGAGAGTCCCACAATCACCACAACATATCTAAAGGATAGTCAAAGACAAGCACCAAGAGACTCTCAATCTTCAATCAACACACAAGAGAGGAAATCACTCATGAAAATATTGTTCTAATCCATGTCCAATAGACCGCTGTCACCTTGGTCTCGGGGATTATACTAGATAAAGACAAGTGAGTACATCAATCCAATACATAGAGGAAGGGGAAATATCTTAGATTAACATAGCCTATGATCACAACGAAGATCACATCATGGGAGAGAGAATTGACCACATAGCTACTGGTAAGAACCTCAGCCCCGAGGAGGAACTACTCCCGCATCATGGAGGGAGGAAGCAACGTCGATGGAGATGAATCCGGGGGCACTTCCCCGTCCCGGCAGGGTGCCGGCGTAGGAATTCTGGTCCCCCGAAGCTTGATTGAGATGGCGGCGGAGATCGGAATCGCGTCTGGAGAAAAGGGGTTCGCAATCAGGGTTTCCGCGACGGACCTTAAATATATGCCAAAGGGGGTCACCAGGGGAGTCCTGGGGGGCCCAGGCGCCCCCCCC
>LR738710.1:911323952-911377908 GCA_902687465.1 Secale cereale
CCCCCCCCCCCCCCCCGGCGCGGCCTAGGGGTGGGCGGCCTGGGCAGGCCGCCTGGAGCCCCTGTGGGTCCCCCCCGGCTGTACTTTGGCCGCACGGTAGCTCCTGGAACACTGATTTTTTATATATATTTTCTGGATTTTTCCTGGCAGTTCTCGTAATGTGAAAACCTGAAATACAAAAACAGCCGAAAACAGAAACTGGCACTGGGGTGCACTGAGTTAATAGGTTAGTCCAAATATGATCAAAAGTGTATGGAAGTGTATAAATATCATAGCAATATCACCCAAAAGAGGCATGGAGCAAGCAGAAATTATAGATACGTTTTGGACGTATCAACATCCCCAAGCTTAATTCCTGCTCGTCCTCGAGTAGGTAAATGATAACAAGAATAATTTCTGTGGTGACATGCTATTAACCATATAGGACTTATTCATAGTCATATGACAAAAGCTTACTGAGACAATGAATCTGTAGTAATTAAGTTGCCTCATGAGAAAATCACAAAGAACTGAAAGTTTTACAATATGATATTGAAACATCAAATAGATTCGTAATGAACATGATGTGCAAATATGATAAAGTGATATCTAGCTTGCCCCCTTTAGTGAAGCAAAACATAAATGCAGGGGCACCTCCAAGGTTTAAGTGATGACTAGATACAATGATTTCAAAATAAACGATATCACAATCATGCAAAAGACAATGCTACTTTGGGACAATGCACATTACACTCAGAATGACAATCATGCTCTCAGTAGTTGGTGCTTGAAGAAAGAAGGTGGAGACTCAAAAAGTAAAAGAATGGTTATGTGCTAGAGCTTTTTATTTTGAAAACATAGAAGCAATTTTGTCAACGGTAGTAGTACTTCATATGTGTCATGCATAAGACATCCTATAAGTTGCAAGCCTCATGCATCGAATACCAATAGTGCTCGCACCTTGTCCTAATTAGCTCGGATTTCCATGGGTTATCATTGCATTACATATGTTTCAACCAAGTGTCACAAAGGGGTACCTCTATGCCACCTGTACAAAGGTCCACGGAGATAAATCGCATTTGATTTCTCGTTTTTGATAGATCTCAACTTGAGGACATCCATACCGGGACAACATAGAAAATAGATGATGGACTCCTCTTTAATGCATAAGCATATTCTCATAAGAGATTGAGGATTAATGTCCAAGCTAAAACTTCCACCATGATACATGGCTTTGGTTGGCGGCCCACTGTTCTTCTCTAACAATATGCATACTCATTCAACCCATGGCAAATCACCCTTACTTCAGACAAGACGAACATGCATAGCAACTCACATGATATTCAACAAAAGTGTAACAGTTGATGGCGTCCCCAGAAACATGGTTACCGCTCAGCAAGCAACTTATAAGAAATAAGATACATAGGCAACATATTCTTTACCACAATAGTTTTTAAGCTACTTTCCCATGAGCTATGTATTGCAAAGTTAGTCTGCTTAGTACAGGTGGAGGTTAGCAAAAGACTGGGAGCGACCAACTAAGAGAGCAATGACGGTCATAATCATGCAGAGCGACAAAGCAACATTGAATCAGGCATGGAAGTTATATCGCTACTCAGAAATAAAAGATCATCAAGGCTTGACAGACTTTCTTTACAGTCTTAAATATGCGTGAGCATACGCCAAGTCAATCAAAATAAATTCTCGAAGGAAGATATTTCTAAACCATACCACATCATAGGCAAACAAATCAAGTTGGTACTCCAATAACACATTGGGAATCCCCCAGCTATTTGAGACTAACCATAAGAAAACCTGAACTACTAAGCGCCATTATGCACGTAGCATCTTTATCATAGACATATCAACCAATGCAACGGAAGCAAACTCTCTTAATAAGGTGAGCATGGTAATTAAAGAGAGTTCAAGCAACCAACTAAACAAAAGCTCTTTGAAAAGATAAGCATGAATACTAAGAGCCGAACATGATAGTAGCTATTAAAAGACAAAGAACACACACAGCAAAGATAGACATGAAAATTCTATGTTATGTTCTAGGTAGAAGTGGAGCGTGTTTCTCTCCCACATAAAGAACGCTGAGTTCTGACTCGTTATGAAAAACTAAAAAGGAAACTAAAAGCAAGACGCTCCAAGCATAGCACATAACACATGAAGTGATAAAAATATAGTGGAACGAAAGACGAACTGATAATGTTGATGGAGAAGGGGATGCACGGGGGCATCCCCAAGCTTAGACGCTTGAGTCTCCTTGAATATTTCTTGGGGGTGCATGGGGGCATCCCCAAGCTTGAGCGCTTGACACTCCTGAATCTTTTTATCATCTTCCCTCGCACACTTGAAAACTCCCTTCATACATAACTCATTATAATCTGATTAGCGAGGTTAGTACCCTTAATAAAATAATTGTTCCTTGCTGGAAATAAAGATATTCTTGAAGTTCTACTATTTCTCAAGATTGCCAAAAGGTTTTTGCAAAGAAAAAGCAAGCTCATGGTTTGCAAAATGAAGGAAAGGCAAAACAGGACAGAATCTGTGAAAAACAGAACAGCAGTTAGTAATTGATTTGTTCGGGGTACTTCTGCAACTCAAATCAAAAAACTCAGAACATATGCACGAAAGACAATTATATAGAGAACGCTGTAGAAAAAATTCAGACCAAAAAGATGATCTGGTGATTTTATACGAATTTTTCTATCCAAGGACAGAATCTGTTTCCTGGACAGCACCTCACAACTTTTGAACTTTCTTGCAATCAGAGGCTAAACTTGGCACAAAGCTGAAAAATAAAGATACAATGATGTTGCGACAGTAGTAACAAACATCAAGACCACTAAAACTGAAAGTAAACATAACAAGGGTTGTCTCCCTAGAGCTCTTTCCTTATAGCCATAAAGATAGGCTTAAGACTTTAATGATGCTTTCGTAGGAATAAGAGCTGAAGAACAAAAGAGAGCATCAAGAAGCAAATACCAAACACATTTAAGCCTAACATGCTTCCTATGCATAGGAATATTGCAATAGAATAATTCATTGAAGCACAAAGCAACTAGCATAGGAAGGCAAAACAAGCATAACTTCAAAATATTCACCATAAAGAGAGGAAACTTCTTATTATTAAGATATTTAAAACCAAGTCTCCCTCTCTCATTATAAATTTCAGTGGCATCATGGATGAACTCAACAATATAAGCATCACATAAAGCATTGTTACCATGATCCACATGCAAAAAGGTACTCTCACTCCCCACATAAGCATAATTTTTCTCATTGGTAATAGTGGGAGTAGGACTATCATAAACAACTTGAACACTATAGATTAGTTGTATATTAGGAGGGTGGTGTTCAACAAGGGAGTAATTCCCTTCATGATTATGACAAGTTTCATAAGGATAATTTCTCCTTATGTCATAGGTACCTTTATAATCACTATAGATTGGAGTTATAACATCATCATGGTAGAGAAGAGCATTATCATTGCTAGCAACTATATTTGTAAACATGTTGTCTTTATTCTTACTAGCAAGAGAATTATCAATTATCACATCACTAGTGGGGATAGGATTAGCAATCCTATCATCCCCAAGCTTAGAGCTTCCCATATCTTCACTTTCAGAGTTGGTACCAAAAAGATTTTCAAGATCATAAGCAGCATTATCATCATTTTCCCAATCACAATAAGTAACATGCATATCATAATCAAAATCATCTTCAATAGTACCTACGGACGTATCATCAAGATGATAATTAAGGCAATAAACTTCACCTTCTTCTTTAAACTTAAAATCGTTAGGATAAAAGTTGATGGGAGGAATATGCTCAGGCCAGGTTGATACCCATTCTTCTTCTTTTTTGCTCCTCTTCCTCCTCCTCTTCTTTTTCTTCTCTTAACCTTAGGAGGGAGTGGTTGGAGATGAAGCTTCTCCACATATCCTGGTTTATCATTAGAAACAATAGGGGAAACTTGGGAGAAATTCTCCTTTTTATTAGCAGAAATATAAGAGACATTTTTATACTTTGGCAAATTTCCCTCCTTTATAATCTTACCTATGTAATCATTTTCATGGCAATTAACAACACAATAGAGATGGCAATTTTGCAAAGTGTTTTTTATTCCTATGGCATTAACATCTAGCCATGAAGTCTTTTCTGATAACTCTTCACACATCAAAAATAACATAAGCTCATCATAAAGATCAGAGGTGATCATGTTATCACACAACCGGTTAACAGTTATGTTTTGAAAGTTCATGCATTGAAAATTAAAGTGACCCTCTATACGGCAAAGTTCACAAGTAAAAGGATAAAGGTCACACAATTCTCTAGCAATTTCATTTAAATCTCTTACCCAAGTGATTGTTCTTTCATGCTTATGTTGCTTACAATACTTCTCTTCTTCAATCATAGGCCTTTCACAAGGTCTATCCACTCCACAAAAATTAACATGCTTATATAAAACTTCATTTTTAGGAATTGGATCATGCATGTTGCAATCATCATGAACAATTTCATTTTCTTTGCAAGTCTCTTTAAAAGGTTTATGATACTTGATCCAATCCTCCTTAGGCATATTAAGATGTGAAGCAAAAGATTTGAGGAAATCAACAAGGAGTTGAGAATCAAGCCCAAACTTAGCACTAAACTTATTAAAACTTGTAGTTTCAACAAAGGACTTAATGCAATCATACTCATAAATTATACCTGACTCTTTACCTTTGTCGATCTCCCAATCTTCAGTGTTGCGTTGAATTCTTTCAAGGAGTTCCCATTTAGCATCAATCTTTTTGTTTGTGAAAGAACCCATAGAGGAAGCGTCGAGCAAATCTTTATCCTGTCGAGAAAGCCTCGCATAGAAATTAGTAATAATCATATCTTTGGGGAGCCCATGGTTAGGACATTTTAGCATTAACGTTTTCAGTCTCCCCCAATCTTGAGCTATGCTCTCTCTGTCATGAGGATAAAAATTATAAACATAATTCCTATTATCATGGACTTCATGAAGAGGATAAAACTTGGAGTAAAAGAGAGACTGGATCTCTTCCCACTCCAGCAGGTGAGAGTCATTTAGTAGCCTATACCATTCCAATGCTTTTCCTTTCAGTGACAAGGCAAATAATTTCCTCATGACAAACTCCCTTGATACACCTGCAAGCTTAAATAATGAACATAGTTGTGACAGATATAGCAAGTGTTCACCGGGATGTCTGTCTCCTGCATAACGATTAGCCAAAACATAATCGATAATACCAGCTGGTATTTTATAGGGCACAATTTCAGTAGGGGGAGGAGCAACCACCACAGGTGTGGGGCGTCTTCCCGCAAGCAACGATCCAATAGCACGGTTTTCCATAAACATAACTAGTGAAATAAAAAAACAAGAAACAAAAAGATTTAATTGCAAGATCTAAAGATATACCTTCAAGCGCTCACCTCCCCGGCAACGGCGCCAGAAATAGCTTGATGTCTACACACGCTTCTACTCTTGTAGACTATGTTGGGCCTCCAAGCGCAGAGGTTTGTAGGACAGCAGCAATTTCCCTCAAGTGGATGACCTAAGGTTTATCGAACTCAGGGAAGTAGAGGTTGAAGATGGTCTCTCTCAAGCAACCCTGCAACTAAGATACAAGAAGTCTCTAGTGTCCCCAACACACCTAATACACTTGTCAGATGTATAGGTGCACTAGTTCGGCGAAGAGTGTTAAATGGCAAGTGATATGGATGGCAAAACAAAGTAATATAAATCTGTAATAAAAAGTGCAGCAACCAAACAAGTGGTAAACGTGAGCACAAATGGTATTGCAATGGTGGAAACAAGGCCTAGGCTTCATACTTTCACTAGTGGCAACTCCCAACAACATTAACATAATCGAATCACATGATATTTCCCATAAAACATGCAAAGGGGACACACTCAGAGGTCATTCCTTCGTGGTCAAGAGAGGACGAGAATTATGTAGGGCTACAAAAGCACACCTCAAAGTTCGTATTTCTCAATCTAAGGATTTCTCAATGTCACCGCGGCCATCCAAAGAGAGTCCCACAATCACCACAACATATCTAAAGGATAGTCAAAGACAAGCACCAAGAGACTCTCAATCTTCAATCAACACACAAGAGAGGAAATCACTCATGAAAATATTGTTCTAATCCATGTCCAATAGACCGCTGTCACCTTGGTCTCGGGGATTATACTAGATAAACACAAGTGAGTACATCAATCCAATACATAGAGGAAGGGGAAATATCTTAGATTAACATAGCCTATGATCACAACGAAGATCACATCATGGGAGAGAGAATTGACCACATAGCTACTGGTAAGAACCTCAGCCCCGAGGAGGAACTACTCCCGCATCATGGAGGGAGGAAGCAACGTCGATGGAGATGAATCCGGGGGCACTTCCCCGTCCCGGCAGGGTGCCGGCGCAGGAATTCTGGTCCCCCGAAACTTGATGGAGATGGCGGCGGAGATCGGAATCGCGTCTGGAGAAAAGGGGTTCGCAATCAGGGTTTCCGCGACGGACCTTAAATATATGCAAAAGGGGGTCACCAGGGGAGTCCTGGGGGGCCCAGGCGCCCCCCCCCCCCCCGGCGCGGCCTAGGGGTGGGCCGCCTGGAGCCCCTGTGGGTCCCCCCCGGTTGTACTTTGGCCGCACGATAGCTCCTGGAACGCTGATTTTTTATATATATTTTTCTGGATTTTTCCTGGCAGTTCTCGTAATGTGAAAACCTGAAATACAAAAACAGCCGAAAACAGAAACTGGCACTGGGGTGCACTGAGTTAATAGGTTAGTCCAAATATGATCAAAAGTGTATGGAAGTGTATAAATATCATAGCAATATCACCCAAAAGAGGCATGGAGCAAGCAGAAATTATAGATACGTTTTGGACGTATCACTTACTTTGGCGTACCGCCCATGCTTTGAACCTCAACCTTTCTTGCAATGTAGTCAGCATTGGTTTGCGCACATGGTCATGTCAATTGCCCAGCTATAATTCGTTTACCTCACATAGCTGTTTTATCGTCTTTTGGGAGAGAGACATCACTAGTGAACATCATGAGACTCCGGTCCATATTACCATCATTGATCACATCCGCTATTTACTTTTCGTTTTTATTTACTATTGCAATTATATCTATCACTACTATCACTTGCGTTTAATCCTTTGTGAACTACAAGGCCGGAGGGATTGACAACCTCTCTGTACTCGTTGGGAGCAAAGTTATTTGTATCTGTGTGCAGGTCCACGTTGATTGCTAATATCTGGCGCCGTAGCAGTTGACACCTTCTTGTTGAACCTAGGAGTCTCTGGGGATTCGATCCTTGGTATCTTTGCCAAGGGAAAAACTTCCGCAACACTACATCTCACACCTTCCACTTGGGGTAACCAACGAGGGGCGAGAAGCCTAGCAACATCATATAAGCGAAACTCCACCGTAGGTGGTGTTTTCCCAGAATGAAAATGAAAACTTTGCGTGAAAATATTGGTGAGTAAGAGATACTGTTCTTTTTTGTCGTTGAGGAAGTCGGTGAGGCCTGCATTGTTCGCCATCCAATAAAAGTCTTCGTAAATACCGGCGGACATCAGGAAATTATTACAAGGTCATTCGCACAGTCGAACTTCCGCCATACAAGGAAGATTATACTTGGGCTTCTTGTTTTCTTCTTTCTTCTTCTCCTCTGAGCTCTTGCTGGAGGAGCCCCTCAATAATCTTTTTAACATTTTCCTTTTCTGAAAATTTCTGAAATTTTTAGTAACTCATAATAAAAGTTAACCAAACTCAACAAGATTGATATCAACGACTCCTATAAGTGCCTAGAGGCTATATCATGCATTAGAACTACTTGGGACCAAGAAAATTTGACATGCAAGCTCAAGAACAAGGTCACCACAGCAGCATAATTTTGCAACAAATAAAGCACTAGAACAAAAACTAATTGGACCAATGGAGGAGTCACATACCAAGGAACAATCTCTCCAAACAGTTTGGTGAATGGTGCTTTGAGGAAGGAGATTGAAAATGGCAGCAAAATGAGCTAGAACTCGGGTTTGAGCTGGTTGGTGATTTTTTTGGGAGGAAGAAGAAGAGCATGGGTGAAAGGATAAGTGGAGGGGGACACATGGGGCCCTCGAGGTAGGGGGGCACGCCCTGTGCCCTCGAGGCCACGTGTTGGCTCCCCTCGCTGTGTGTTCAGTGCCATATTTTCTTAAATATTCTAGAAAAAATCATATTTCATTTTCATGGCATTTGGAGAACTTTTATATTCGGGATATTTTTTATTGCACGAATAAGTCTGGAAGCAGACAGATAATGCTATTTTTCTTTTATTTAACCTAATTAACAGAAAGTAAAAGGAGGGTACAGAAGGTTGTGCTATCTAGATTCACCTATCCCATGCTCATCAAAAGGAATCCATTAACAAGGTTGATCAGGTCTTGTTAATAAACTCTTTCCGAGTAACATGAAACCGGAGAATTTTCGAATAACACTATGGTACCTCAATGGGGATATGTATGTCCCCAACAATAAGTATGTCATATGCCTTCTTGATAGTAGGAATAGGAAACTCAAAACCTCCAATAGTAATAGTCGAAGTTTTTCCAATATAATTGACAATATAGATCTGAGGTTGTTTCCTCGGAAAGTGTACCGCTTTCCCACCTCCTTGCCTCCTAAGCTGGTTCGGTCCTAGGCTAGCACCTGGGCCCGAGTGTCCAAGTCAGAACCTTGGCAGAGGACGTGGTCATCTTTCATGGGGGTAGAGTACCCCGGTGCCATATCCTCGTCAGTAGCCCCAAGTGCCGCATGATCTATCAGTTAGGAGATAAGGCGAAACTTGTCGATTTCCTTCAAAGGAGAGAACGAAAGAGAACCGAAAGGCTCATGGGTTATCTGTCGCGTGTGGGCACTGAAGGGGATTGCTGAATGGCATTAGGGAGACCTAGGAGGGTCGCATCCAGCTAGGATGTGTTTGGTTCAAGGGAGATGATATGGTGGTTATGGGTATCCCTATCCAGCTGGTTAGGGATAGCCAGTTTTTCTGTTTGGTTGACGGATGAGGTTAGCTTATATTTTGTTTGGTTTGACGGATAAAGCATGGTTGGGATAGCCACTGATTTCCTATTCCTTTTCCCTTTCGGCTCATGTAGGACAAAATTAATCAAAGGACCAGTATTTGAGGGAGATTATCAAGTGAAACACATCAGTACACCATGCACACATATACACCACGCATACGCGAGAACGTCAAGCGCAACATGCACGCCGGGACCAGGCCCGGCGTACAGCGCGCAGCAGGCACATCAGGGAAGCACGTCCAGCGCGCAGCCGACAGACATGCCCAATACGCAGCGCGTGCAGCATGCCCGACCTCCATCTGCAGGGCTCCGTCGGCTGCGCATGGCACTCACCTCTGTCTGCCGCCGCCATGACCGCTGCTGGGTTGCAGCTCAGCAGCTCCAATGAAAGAAATGACAAAGAAAGGAGAGAAGGCACGCCAAGTAAGAAGATAGGGAAGGGGAGATCCATACGGCCGCGCACTGATCTCCGTCGCCGTGCTTCGATTTCTACGGCCGCCGCCGCAGGAGAGATCAGAGCTGAACGAAGCAGGAGTGTAGAGAAAACCGTTGCGTGGCTTGCTTTGCGTCGCGCGCGCCGGGATACACAGGTCCGCGAGAATTTCGTGGACGTGCTTAGCCTCATTTTCGAAGAATATTCCCAGCATCCGGCTATCCCTATCCCGACTCGCCCACGAACCAAACGACTCGCATCCAGAAAATAATGGCTATCCCTATCCCAGGCTGGGATAGCCCAGCAACCAAACACATCTCTGGTGTCCCAGCATGCCGGGGGGTGGCGCCATTGCTCCCATTGAGAGGTGGAGTCTTGAGCGAACCCAGAACACCATGTGGTATTTGAGATTGGGTGCGAGCGCATGCGATTTTCTCGTTGGGGCACCTTCTTAGCCATGTTGCGGTGGTTAGGAGCCGGGGCGCAAAACGTCGTGTCACGTGGTGTGGACTCGTCGCAACCCTGAAATGCAGATCCGCTTCTTAGGATATGAACACGGATGGCTTCCTATTCTGTGGCAGCTTGCGCCGTCGCATTCGCCACCCCCGCCTCCACAATGTTGGCAGCGAGGCGAGTCGCGGCCACCGTCATCCTCTCCTTCCCATGGCAGGAAGACCAGTCCCTGTAGCACTCGTATGTCGGCGTACTGGAGATGAGGAGGCTCACGGACCACGATGCTCCAACCTTGGTGGATCCAAGTGTTTATTGCGCCGACGCAATGGATTTGCACCAGAAAAATCCTGACGTCGGTCGGACGCGCTCCTCCCGAGAGCGGCACAGGGCAATGTAGACGGCCATAGCCTCCTCCATCTCGCATGGGACGACACCCCAGTCGACAGATCCGGTGTGGTCGGAGTTAGATCCGCTGCTCGCCATGCTGCAGAGGGCCGGAGATCATCGGAAGGGAGCTTGGCGGCGGAGTGAAGTGGAGTGACTATGGTTTGGTTCGAGAACGGATTGGGACAAATATATGTAGGGTTTGGATGAGGCAGATCTGATGTGGTGGACGCGCCCGAGCGTGCCCATGCCTCCCCATGTCTCACCTTATGCGTTCGGGTGTTTCGGTTATCTCAAGGGCCGGTCCTGAGGGGGCCCCTCCCAGGTACGTACGTGTAGCGTGCCGTACGCACGTCGTAGTGTTTTCTTTCTCTTCGATCGCTGAGTGCCAGCCAAGGTTGTTGGGCCTATGCCTATACTGGATCGCTCCACCTAGCCCAAGTAGTAATAGCTACGTAGTAGATGTACGTGGAGCATCTGATCCCCTTAAAAAAGCTTGACCGTCGGCCAGGATCGGGGGCTAGGAGCCGTGTCACATTTCACTAGCACGCGCCGTCTTCTCGTCTAGCGATGAGATCGCCACGGTTAACCTAACACTTGCTCGAGGAGGAGACCCAAAGAGACATGGCTGCACGCCGAAGCCGGCGGCGCACCAGCGTGTCGTTTGTAGATCGGATCGTTGCCTGCCTAGTCAGTGTCTTCAGCTGTACGTATCAGTATCACTGACTGTTATACTTCTCCAGTTTGGTGATGTTGGATCTCAAATAGATTAAGAACAGGGTGATGTTCTGGATCTAAATTGTGGCGAGTAGTTTTCGGTTGAATTGTAGGATGGCACAATAAATTTGCACAACTAGTAGGAGTAACTTTGCACTGTTGCGGTTTTGATTTCTAATCTATGAAGAATAGTAATCTTACCATTAAGCAGTCCAAGAACAACTATGCATTTTGGATCAAATATCTTTTAGCACTATTCATGGAGTTATTGTCCTCAAACCTTCGGTACCTGAAACCGTATAACTATGCTCCATTGTTCTAGTAAGCTTGACAATTAACATGTCTTCGTATTTCAAAGGATGTCTTGTGATAACCAACTTCATATAGTTTGTATACATGTATTGATTATTATTAAGGGCCCCAAAATTTAGTTTCGCCCCGGGCCCCTAAAATCTCAGAACCGGCCCTGGTTATCTCGGTTCGGGTAGTTCGGTTTATGGGCAATTCGGGTACACAAAAATGGGAACTGAATATTTTCCTGCCAAGAAAAATACCCAAACCCTAATTGCCCAAAATTTCAGTTCGAGTAATTCGAGTACACAAAAAACCTGAAATATTTGGAGCACACATTAGATTTTGGTATGAATAATTGGGGTAGTATGTGTATTTTAGTTAGTATGGGTAACATGACAGTGTAATAATAACATGAATAATTTGGTTAGTATGGGTATTTCGGATTTTCCATACTGGAACCCGAACCTTAACCCGAAAACTGAATAGCTAAAAAATGAGAACCGAACCCGAACCCGATAACCCGAATTATCTGACAATTTGGGTAATTCGGTTCAATTCGGGTAGGCGTCCATCTAGGTCCGGTTTGCGGTCCGTCCAGGGGTATGAGCGGGTTTGAGGTCCATGGCTGTAGATGCTGGAGGAAGATCAAAAGGATCAGTCCACTGCTTGGACTTGACTTGTCCACGCGTTTTCTTGACCACTAACATGACACACGTACGTGTCATCTTACCGCTGGTCTCAACGGTCCACATACGTTCCCACGCCGTGCTACTCCAGTTCAAGCTCCTGGGCTCAATTCACTCCCATCATGCATATAGATAAACCAAACCAGTGACCAGAAGAGAAGAAAGACCGAGGAGAAGAGGAGTTTACAAGAGGAAAACGAGGAAAGGGAGCGACGATGAAGGTCCTTCCTTCCCGGCGACGGCGGGAGCTGAAGCTTGCAGTAAGTCTGCCGTTGCCAGGTCTGTTGCGCTGCATCCTTGTATTGGTCATAGCCGTGCGCCCCTGCGCCGCATCAAATTTTTCGGATTGTGGGCCCTCCACCTCCTACCCTTCCTCCCGTGTGAAGGACGGCGACGTCTGCATCTTCCAGCTCGACCTGCCCATTATTGGAGATCTGCAGAGCTCCTGGGACGCAGGCGTCATAGACGGCGCCCTCCACCTCACCACCGACGACGTCTACCAGCCGCCCGTTTATTACCCACCTGACCCCAAGAGGCGGGCCGGATGTGCCATCCTCCCGGTGGAAGTCATTCTGTGGCAGCCGGCCGGTGAACCATCCGACGTCAACTTTAAGTGGCAATGGCCGTGGAGGTACGACGGGCCAAAGCTTGAGGCGTCCTTCAACGCCACATTCTCCATGAGCGCCAACACATCACGCGAAGGCGAAGGCGGCCTTATGTTCGGGATACTGCCTCCCGTTTTGGATGGCTTCCACAGAGCCACCTACGCACCCTTGGCTAGCTCTAGTACCACATTCCCCGACGGCCGCCGCGTCGCCATCGAGGTCAGTCAAGCAGATTACTACTATTCTCAAGGTACTACCAGCATGTACGTTTCCATCGAGCCGGAGCCGGACGCGGCGTCCATGGCGATCTACACCGTCTGGATCGATTACAGCGCCGCCGCTCACAACCTATCGGTGTATGTGGCCGAGGGCGGCAAGCCCAAACCTGGGGAAGCCACGCTCCACATGCCCCTCAACGTCACCGATGTCGTTAGGTCGTCGCAAGGTTCTTTGGGTTACTTCGGTTTATTCGCCTCAAAGAGCAGGTTCTTGCCCACCTGTCAGGCGGTGGTCTATAGCTGGAACATCACCATGGAGATGCTCCCGGAACCCATCCCTGAGCCCAGTCCCGACCGTGTATACAGCCCCGCCTTCCCCGACCATGCTCGTGAACTGCGAAGAGAATTCTTGGCCATCCTGCTGACGGTGGTGCTTCCTATAGCCGTTGTCACGGCCATCGTTTTCGTGGCGGCCTGCTACTTCTCGTCGAGGTACAGGGCTCTCAGGATGAAGCTCAAGCTCTCTGAGGCGCTGAGACAGCTCCCCGGGGTGCCCAGGGAGTTCAAGCACGCCACCATCAGGAAGGCGACCCACAACTTCCATGAGATGATGAAGTTGGGGAGAGGCGGCTCCGGCGCCGTGTACAAGGGAACGCTCCGGTCAGGGAAGCGCGGCCAAGGGCTCGTCGACGTGGCTGTGAAGAAGTTCACACGGAAAGACGACCGTGGCTACGAGGACTTCCTAGCCGAGGTCGACATCATCCACCGGCTCCGCCACAAGAACATTGTCCCTCTTCTTGGTACGTCATTACTTGGTCAATGCATGTCTACATCTTATTAGACTCCAAAATGTTGACTCTGACTTGTACTCTCTCCGTTCGGAATTACTTGTCGCAGAAATGGATGTATCTAGACGTATTTTAGTTCTAGATACATCCATTTCCGAGACAAGTAATTTCGAACGGAGGGAGTATGTGTTTGGAACTTTGAACCGTCTTTACAAACTTAGGCTGCCTCCTCCTTTGCTTCATAAGATGGAAATATGGTCAAATAGAAAAGCTATAGCAAGTGAGACGACATGTATCTCAAATCATATAAATAGGCACTCCCTCCGTCCCAAAAATTTTGTCTTAGATTTATCAAAATATGGATGTATCTAGTCATGCTTTAGTGTTTGATACATCCATATCTAGAGAAATGTTAGACAAGAATTTTGGGACGAAGGGAGTATAAGAAAAGAGAAGTCAGTTAGTTCATTTTGTTTATGATGAGGGTTTTCACATTGAGCCCGAGCTTCTTTTCAAATATGGAGGATACGAATCATTCCTGTATAGTACTCCCTCCTCCATATTAATTGTCGTTGGTTTAATACAGTTTTATATTAAATCAGCAACAATTGATATGCATCGGGTAGAGTTTTTTTTTCCCGAGAGTATGCTAAAGACGTACCATATATTTATAGAAGGGAGAAAATAGATTACAAGAGTCCAACGTTCGATGCGAACATCAAATGTGGATACACCCACATCACACAAAGAAAAATAAGTCGAACTCCTCATAAAATGATCTAATCCTCCAACACCTACACCCGCATGCTCCAATCTTTAATTTCATCAAGAATTTGCACGGTAAGACCAACAGGTGACTTGAACTGCTCTGGTCTGCATTGGAGAGAGTAATAAGATACTCCCTCCGTAAAGAAATATAAGAGCGTTTATATTTGTTTACAGAGGGAGTATTATTCATGTAAACTAAATGTCTCTAAAGAAGAAATTTCTACAGAAATCTTATCTTATTGAATTTTTACAAAATTCTGAAAACCAAGTAAGGCCTTAACAATCTCTATTCCTTGGTTAATGATGGTAGCAGACGGAAGCCAAACTGCAAAAGATCACTCCATATATGGTTTTTTTTTTATTCACAGTTTCTTAATTTGGAGGCAAACTGCTGGTCCTAGAAAATACTGGTTGTTTGTCTCAAGAAAAAAAGAAATTTCTGGTTGTAAACTTACTAGGTACGTGAACATATATTTCAGGAAAAAAAAGTACTGCATTAAATAGACTATGCACTATGCCTGACGGCAAACTTAGCGTCCATCTGTTTTTCGTTGCAAATTTGGATTCCATTTGAACTTCAATTGAGAGTAGGTTTATATCTATTTAATTTGGTTCGTACATAGAAGTTACTTCCTCCTTTGTAAATATATGATGTTTTACACTTTGGCAGTGCCTCTAGCAAACTTCGCTGCACATTACATTTGATGCATATATACACGGAAATTGTGAAACGATGCCATGAAAATATCATTCACTTCCAATCTAATTTATTAACTGGTCTTATAAATCAAAACAATTTATTTTGGTTAAGAGCCAATGTCAAAAAGTATTACTATGTGTAGTTTGGGCCATCATCTACTTTGAAATTTCGTACAACTTTAATATTTTGCTAATATTATATTTGTGCAACCATACTATATGTGCCTTAATGCACTGATGTATATAAATTAGTGGTCCAGAATTAGCATCCTGAATATTTGACAAGGTAAAAATCGTCAAGTAAAATGGAACAAAGATAGTACAATTTTATTTTACTTGAACTGTGATATATATGATGAAAATAGCATAACCAGATTTCTTCTTCATAATATTTTCATGTTATAATAGTTTTGAGTAAATGAACGTTTTTTAGTCCTAAAGATACGTGTTGTGGCACTAGTTACTCTATTTACAAAAAAATGTCATATTTTATCCCTTAACTTTGTATATTAGTGACACTACTTGCTCCACTTTTTTTTTGTCACAAAAACCCCAACTTCACATCTGTGACCATACTTGTAGTATTATTTTTACGTACTCAATGACAAATCTGATGTTAGATTTTTTTTATCATGGCAAATCGAACTTTTTTATGAAAAATTATATTTGTTGATGGATGACAAGTTTAGTTGGCAAGCATGACAAATCCCTTTCAGTTCATTCCAAGGAAATTGTTGTGCTTGCAAACTGAATTTGTCATCCTTGCACCAACATAAATTGCCATTAAAAACGTTTGATTTGTCATGCTTAAAAATGGACTTAGATTTTAGCATTACCCTTTTTCAATCTTGTATATAGGAGTACTTATATGACGTAGCAAATTTCAGGTTGGTCTTACGAGAACGGGGAGCTGCTACTGATCTACGAGTACATGCCCAATGGCAGCGTAGACAAGCACCTGTTCCACGAAAAGCAGCAGCACCGTGGCCACCAACAGCCAATTCTGCCCTGGGAGAGACGCTACGACATTGTGAAGGACGTCGCCGCCGGTTTGCACTACGTCCACCACGAGTACGAGCGCACGGTGCTCCACCGCGACATCAAGGCCAGCAACATCATGCTCGACTCGGCCTTCCGCGGCCGCCTCGGCGACTTCGGCCTCGCGCGGGTCGTCGGCTTAGACAAGAACTCCTTCACCGACATCGGCGTCGCCGGCACCTGGGGCTTCATCGCGCCGGAGTACCCCGTCAGCCACAAGGCCACCCGACAGACCGACGTCTACGCGTTCGGGGTGCTCGTCCTCGAGGTCGTCACCGGCAGGAGGTCGCTCGGCAAAGCAGACGCCGAGTTCCCGCTGCTCGTCGACTGGGTCTGGTGGCTCCATCAAGAGGGGAGGCTGCTCGAAGCGGTCGACGCCGAGCTCCGCTCGTCAGAGGCGGAGTTCGACGCCGACGATGCTGCCCGGCTGCTGCTTCTTGGTCTGTCTTGCAGCAACCCGAACCCATCGGACCGGCCGACCCTGGCCAAAGTGCTGCAGGTTGTCACGAAGATGGCGCCACTGCCGGACGTGCCGCTGGTGAAGCCCGCGTTTGTGTGGCCGCCGGAGGGGACGTTACTGGACGACGACGTGGATGATGGGTTTGTGGGGTCGAGCCGTGATGATTCTCGTTACTGGGAGGAGGAGGAGACCATGCCGAGCTTCATGTCGTCAGAGATCACCAAGCGCAGGGCTCGGAACGTTGATCAGCACAAAGAGGCGGGGGAGATAGAGAGTAATGTGTAATCCAATCTGTAGACGATAGGCATCTATGCTTCCATTGTTACTGATTTTTTATTTCGGAAAAAACTAATTTCGGACCTCACTAAAATATGCAAAAATATGCTGCTGGCTATGTTTCTCGACGCAAGGCAGCCCGGGCTATGTCCTATGTGAGTTTATGGTGCAAATATTTCTAGAATATAGTTTTTCAATTATAATGGTATAAATTGCTGTGAGTTGTTATAATAACCCAATAATTAAAAGAAGAAAAAGGGTCAGTTGCCTAAACTTATGGTCATGTTTACCAAGTTCGGCATTCACTTAGGGACAACTGAGGTCTAAGCTTTCGGGGGATGATTTTGCATCACTATTTCTTGCTATAAATTCCTCTTTATTATCGATATTTTGCACATTATAGCTCAATTCTAAGGCCCTTTCCTCTCATTGCATATTTACCGGAGGAGGGGAATTAACGGAAAATTGTATAATAGGAGCAAAATAACGACTAGTGAAGAAAGGCATTTCCCGAGGTCCAATAAACTGAGATAAAAATATAGAAAATATGTTCATAATAAAAGATCAGAACATGGGATCAGGGGGCCTGTGAGGCCTACACGGCCACCCCTAGCCACGTGGGGAGGCCGCATACGGCCCATGGGCACCGCATCCCGACGCCCTTTGGCTTATATTTGTTATTCCTCCCGAAACACATGTGGGAATTTTACTGAATTTTTTCGCCGTCATCTGCAAGGCGTAGCGGAGGCGGAGCACTTTTCTGCTCCCGGAAGGCATATTCTTTGGGATCCTTTCCCTCTGGAAGGGCAGATTCGAAGACATCGACATCACCGACACTTCTATCATCGTGGGATCATCATGAACACCATCATCATCAGCAACACCATCACCTTCGCCATCCATCTCCAACCCTAGCTGTCATCTATGGTCACCTATAAGTCAGCTCCATGTCTGTATAAAGTTGGTATTAAATTTGTTGTATGGTAAGAATCGGTGTAGGAAGGGGAAATTAGTGATGCACTTCAGATGTTGAAGTTTTCATTTGTGATAAACGACGAGATGAAAACAAAGCACCACAAAACATCTCTTTCTTTGAAACAATTTTCATTTGTGATGCTTTGTTTCAGGATTCATGTAGAAGTTCGGGCGGCGGGTCAAACTGGATCGTTGCTTACATGGCTAGCCCGGCCGCAAAGTATTCTAAGTCAGGCAGAAAACTTACATATATGTTAATGTTTAGAACGTCAGTTTATTTTCTACCCGTTTCTCGGTGTGCTGAGTTACTGTTTGCATCTAAAAAAGAGCTTAATTATGTTAACCCTTTTTTTCCATAGGAGTAATGCCGATTTGTATTCCTTTCCAACCAACGTCTGAGGCCACATAATAACAAGAAGCATAATTGTTCCATTACATATATCATGTTGATTAGGTCTGGGGATTATGACTCTTTGCTTCCATTCATTTTTTTGGGGGAACTCCACCAAACCATGTTTTGAGTAGTTAGTGTTAGGATTTGTTAGAATTGGGCCCATTATTTGGGGCAGCCCAATAAGCAAATTCTGAAATCTCAAATGGGCCCATGTTTGTGGCAGCTCACTTGCTAGTGGAGTGGGGAGTGGGAGCTAAAATTTAGTCCCACCATGGAAGTTGGAGGAGATGTACACCACCTTATAAGGTGGAGTGTTCTACCACTTGTAAGTGAGTGAGAACAGGAGAGCCTCTCGCGCACTCCTCCGACGCCGCCGCCGCCGCCGCCGCCGCCGCCGCTCGCACGCACCGCCCGTCGCGCCGCGACGCGCCGCGGGAATCTCGCCGAGCCGAGCTTATTTTTGCTGTGCAGGAAAAACGTGACAGACGTGTCAACAGTTAGCCAATTCGGGTCGCTCCCGGATCGTGGGCTACTCCGAAACCACTCGCTCTTGTGATCCTGTACGGGAGAGGGCGAATTAGGTTTTTGGGAAGCGCCTCGCGCGACTGCTCGCTGCTTCCACCACGGCTCGTCTACCTGCTGCTGCGGCGGTTCGCCACCGACGCCGTCTTCGACCGATCATCACCAACGTCGTCATCAACAACATCGCCACAACGGGCACCGCTGCTTCATCTGCAAACGCTCGGTACGTGCGCAGTGTCTTTGTTCGTTCTCTAAACATGTTTAGTGTGTACGTGTTTAGCGATCTGTTGCTGCTACTCTGCATGTTGATTAGTACATCTACTGTATTGGAGTTTCACATGTTAGTAGCTGCTGTCGTCATGTTTAATATGCTGGAATTAATCATGGAAAAGATGCCTAATTATCCAACAATCCAAAAACCTAATTGTAGGCAATTTCCTAATTTATCAATGGCTGGATTTACCGATGCGATGAAACCGGATAAGTTTACCGGGGTGAACTTCAAGAGGTGGCAGATTCAGTGCCAACTCTGGCTTGAGGCCCTGAAGATCTGGGAGGTCAGTAAGGGCAAACCTGAAGGAGCTATGTCTGAGGAAGATCAGACTAAGTTCAAGGATGCCACTACTGCCTTCAGAGGCTGTGTTCTGAGTGTTCTTGAGGGACGTCTGCGAGATGTGTATATGCACATAACAGACGCCAAAGAGCTCTGGGATGCACTGGATGCTAAATTCGGTGCAACCGATGCAGGCAGTGAATTGTATGTCATGGAGAGCTTTAACGACTACAAGATGGTGAACAACCGTGGCGTAGTCGAACAGGCTCATGAAATACAGGTCATTGCAAAGGAGCTTGAACTACTCAAGTGCGTCCTACCTGACAAGTTTGTGGCTGGGTGCATAATTGCAAAGTTGCCTTCTTCGTGGAGGAACTTCACCACAACGCTCAAACATAAGAGACAGGAGATATCGGTTGAAAACCTGATAGCGTCTCTTGATGTTGAGGAGAAAGCTCGGGCTAAGGACGCTCATGAGAGAGGTGTTGAGGGTCAGTCTAGCGCCAACATGGTGCAGAAAAACTCACACTACAAGAACAACAACAACAGCAAGAAAGGGAACTACAAGCCTCCGAAAAATGTGCCTGTCAATACTACTTCCTTCAAGAAGAAGAAGAAGCCGAACAAGCTGGCCAGACTAGGGTGTTACACCTGTGGAGTAGTCGGCCACTTTTCCAAGGACTGCCCAGACCGTGCAGACCGGAAGAAGAATGTCAATGTCGTGACCGCTAGCGGTGCTGATGGGTACGGTAATTTACCGTTTGTGTTTTCAGCTTTTCAATCTCCAAGTTGGTTGATTGATACGGGTGCTAATGTTCATGTGTGTGCTGACATCTCTATGTTCACTTCTTATCAGGTCGTCCGAGATTCTCCCGTCATAATGGGGAACGGTTCGCATGCTACTGTTCATGGTGTTGGCACGGTAGATCTGAAGTTTACTTCGGGAAAGATCGTGCAGCTGAGGAACGTGCAGCATGTCCCTACTATAAACAAGAATCTCGTTAGTGGCTCCCAACTCTGCAGAGATGGGTTTAAAGTAGTATTTGAGTCCAATAAAGTAGTTGTGTCGAGATTTGGACAATTTATTGGTAAAGGCTATGAGTGCGGAGGCTTGTTCCGCTTATCACTTTCTGAGTTTTGTAATAAGTCAGTATACCATATTTGTGACAATGTTGATTCGGATGCTAGTGTTTGGCACTCTCGTTTATGTCATGTTAATTTTGGTTTACTGTCTCGGCTTTCCAGTATGAGTTTAATTCCAAATTTCACTATTGCCAAAGGTTCTAAGTACCATAGTTGTGTGCAATCAAAGCAACCTCGGAAGCCTCACAAGGCAGCCGAGGAGAGAAACTTGGCACCTCTAGAACTCATACATTCTGATCTGTGTGAGATGAATGGTGTGTTGACAAAAGGTGGAAAGAGATATTTCATGACGTTAATTGATGATGCTACTAGATTCTGCTATGTTTATCTGTTGCAAACTAAAGATGAGGCATTAGACTACTTTAAAATCTATAAGGCTGAAGTTGAAAATCAATTAGAGAGAAAGATCAAACGTCTTAGGTCGGATCGTGGTGGAGAGTATTTTCCCAAAGTATTTGATGATTTCTGTGAGGAACATGGTATTATTCACGAGAGGACGCCTCCCTACTCGCCCCAGTCAAACGGGGTTGCTGAGAAGAAAAACCGCACGCTGACCGACTTGGTGAATGCCATGTTGGACACTGCTGGTTTATCTAAGGCATGGTGGGGGGAGGCTTTATTGACTTCATGTCATGTCCTGAATAGAATTCCGAACAAGAATAAAGATAAGACCCCTTATGAGGAGTGGGCTGGGAGAAAACCATCACTTTCTTATTTGCGCACTTGGGGATGTTTGGCTAAGGTCAACGTTCCAATTCCCAAGAAACGCAAACTCGGACCAAAGACAGTGGATTGTGTCTTTCTAGGCTATGCACAGCGTAGCGTTGGCTATAGATTTTTGGTGGTTAAATCTGAGGTACCTGATATGCATGTTGATAGTATTATGGAATCTCGTGATGCAACATTTTTTGAGAATATGTTTCCAATGAAAGATATGCATAGACCTGCTAGATTTTCTTCTGAGCTCATTCCTGAATCTAGTACATCTAGTGATTATTCTGAACAACCACATGTTGAGGAAATCCATGAGAAGGATGACAATGAAGCTCCCAAGAGGAGTAAGAGACGGAGGGTTGAAAAATTCTTTGGTGATGATTTCATTGTGTACCTTGTGGACAATACTCCCACGTCCATTGCAGAGGCATTTGCATCTCCTGATGCAGATGACTGGAAAGAAGCTGTCAATAGTGAGATGGACTCGATTCTTTCCAATGGAACTTGGGAATTATCTGAACGACCCTATGGTTGCAAACCAGTGGGTTGTAAGTGGGTGTTTAAGAAGAAGCTAAGGCCTGATGGTACTATTGAAAAGTACAAGGCACGGCTTGTAGCCAAAGGCTACACTCAGCGAGAAGGCGAAGATTATTTTGACACCTATTCACCTGTTGCTAGACTGACCACCATTCGTGTACCACTTTCCCTGGCTGCCTCTTATGGTCTTATCGTTCATCAAATGGACGTAAAGACAGCTTTCCTTAACGGAGAGTTGGAAGAGGAAATCTATATGGATCAGCCTGATGGGTTTGTGGTAAAGGGTGAAGAGAGAAAGGTGTGCAAATTGTTAAAATCTTTGTATGGGCTGAAGCAAGCACCTAAGCAATGGCATGAGAAGTTTGACAGAACTCTAACTTCTGCGGGCTTTGTCATTAATGAGGCTGATAGGTGCGTTTATTATCGCCATGGTGGGGGCGATACGGTTATACTGTGCTTGTATGTTGACGACATACTGATCTTTGGTACAAGTATGAATGTGATAACTGAAGTCAAGTCTTTTCTATCAAGTTGCTTTGATATGAAAGATCTGGGAGAAGCTGATGTGATTCTGAACATTAAGCTGATTAAGGATGAGAGTGGAATTACGTTAACGCAATCACACTATGTTGAGAAGGTCTTGAGCCGGTTTGGCTTTATAGACAGCAAGCCCTCTCCAACGCCTTACGATCCCAGCGTGACACTGCGAAAGAATAAGAAAGGACCGAGAGATCAACTGAGATACTCTCAAGTGATCGGTTCGCTCATGTACCTTGCGAGCGCGACACGACCTGATATCTCTTTTGCTGTGAGCAAGTTGAGTAGGTTCATGTCTAACCCGGGTATTGATCATTGGCATGCACTTGAAAGGGTCATGCGTTATCTCAATGGTACAATGAGCTATGGGATACACTATTCAGGGCACCCTGCTGTGCTCGAGGGATACTGTGATGCCAACTGGATCTCAGATGTTGATGAGCTCTATGCCACAAGTGGATATGCATTTCTTCTTGGAGGTGGCATAGTGTCATGGAGGTCTTGTAAACAAACCATATTGACGAGGTCAACCATGGAAGCAGAACTTACTGCTTTAGATACAGCCACTGTTGAGGCGGAATGGCTGCGTGAGCTTTTGATGGACTTGCCGGTGGTTGAAAAACCATTACCGGCGATCCTTATGAACTGTGACAACCAAACGGTAATTGCCAAAGTGAACAGTACTAAGTATAATGCGAAGTCATCAAAACACATTAAGAGACGTCTCAAGTCTGTCAGGAAAATGAGAAACTCCGGAGTGATAACTGTCACATATATTCAGACAGACAGAAACCTGGCAGACCCCTTTACGAAGGGACTATCGCGTAATGTGATAGAAGGTGCATCGAGAGAGATGGGTATGAGACCCGTGAATGTTACACCATAGTGGTAACCCAACCTATGTGATCGGAGATCCCGTGAATTAGGACCTGGGAAGAACAAGCTATTGGTTTAACTGAGGAGAGTTCTATGTGAGACCCTCTCTAGTGAAGATGCAGAACTCTCAAGTGCTGTAAGGCAGGTTGGCAATATTGCCTTAATGTGTTCATGTTGGCTATTCATAGCAAAGATGCTGTCCTACAGAGCATTCTTGAAAGAACACACCTATATGAGTCCGACTGTCAAACGTCGCAGTCTATGAGATTTGGGTGATCTCTAGTAAACTCATGAAGAGACCAGGGAGTACGACGCATATGCTCCACCCGCGGGGTAGGCTACTGGCAGCCAGGTAGTGGTTATGACTTTGAGTGAAGTCTGTTGGCACAAGCTTGCAATTCAAGGCGTAGTCCATTGTTCAAGTTGCTGGCAGATGTAGCTTAAAGCTCTAGGCGGAAGTTCAACTTAACAGTCTCTGCTGAAACACTGGTATATAAACAAGTAGCGAGGATTGGCAAAACTCTAAATGGGCATTTGAGATCTGGTGGGGGATTGTTAGAATTGGGCCCATTATTTGGGCAGCCCAATAAGCAAATTCTGAAATCTCAAATGGGCCCATGTTTGTGGCAGCTCACTTGCTAGTGGAGTGGTGAGTGGGAGCTAAAGTTTAGTCCCACCATGGAAGTTGGAGGAGATGTGCACCACCTTATAAGGTGGAGTGTTCTACCACTTGTAAGTGAGTGAGAACAGGAGAGCCTCTCGCGCACTCCTCCTCTGACGACGCCGCCGCTCGCACGCACGCACCGCCCGCCCGTCTCGTCACGACGCGCCGCGGGTTGCGGGAATCTCGCCGAGCCGAGCTTATATTTGCTGTGCAGGAAAAACGTGACAGACGTGTCAACAGTTAGCCAATTCGGGTCGCTCCCGGATCGTGGGCTACTGTAACCGACCCGAACGTGCGCGACGTGGACTCGGCCCACGTTCGCCTCCGTTAGGGTTTTCCTGAGCCGCACTATATAAGTTGTGCACTGCTTGCGACGCAAACCACCGAAACCAATCTAGGGTTTTGCCACTCTCGTTCCTTGCGCCGCCACCGTAGTCTACTCCATCCCGAGCGCCGGCGTGCACCGGCGAACGGGAGAGCAGGTCTCCGGAACCACTCGCCCTTGTGATCCTGTACGGGAGAGGGCGAATTTGGTTTTTGGGAAGCGCCTCGCGCGACTGCTCGCTGCTTCCACCACGGCTCGTCTACCTGCTGCTGCGGCGGTTCGCCACCGACGCCGTCTTCGACCGATCATCACGAACGTCGTCATCAACAACATCGCCACAACGGGCACCGCTGCTTCATCTGCAAACGCTCGGTACGTGTGCAGTGTCTTTGTTCGTTGTCTAAACATGTTTAGTGTGTACGTGTATAGCGATCTGTTGCTGCTATTCTGCATGTTGATTAGTACATCTACTGTATTGGAGTTTCACATATTAGTAGCTGTTGTCGTCATGTTTAATATGCTGGAATTAATCATGGAAAAGATGCCTAATTATCCAACAATCCAAAAACCTAATTGTAGGCAATTTCCTAATTTATCAATGGCTGGATTTACCGATGCGATGAAACCGGATAAGTTTACCGGGGTGAACTTCAAGAGGTGGCAGATTCAGTGCCAACTCTGGCTTGAGGCCCTGAAGATCTGGGAGGTCAGTAAGGGCAAACCTGAAGGAGCTATGTCTGAGGAAGATCAGACTAAGTGTCATGGAGGTCTTGTAAACAAACCATATTGACGAGGTCAACCATGGAAGCAGAACTTACTGCTTTAGATACAGCCACTGTTGAGGCGGAATGGCTGCGTGAGCTTTTGATGGACTTGCCGGTGGTTGAAAAACCATTACCGGCGATCCTTATGAACTGTGACAACCAAACGGTAATTTCCAAAGTGAACAGTACTAAGGATAATGCGAAGTCATCAAAACACATTAAGAGACGTCTCAAGTCTGTCAGGAAAATGAGAAACTCCGGAGTGATAACTGTCACATATATTCAGACAGACAGAAACCTGGCAGACCCCTTTACGAAGGGACTATCGCGTAATGTGATAGAAGGTGCATCGAGAGAGATGGGTATGAGACCCATGGATGTTACACCATAGTGGTAACCGAACCTATGTGATCGGAGATCCCGTGAATTAGGACCTGGGAAGAACCAGCTATTGGTTTAACTGACGAGAGTTCTATGTGAGACCCTCTCTAGTGAAGATGCAGAACTCTCAAGTGCTGTAAGGCAGGTTGGCAATATTGCCTTAATGTGTTCATGTTGGCTATTCATAGCAAAGATGCTGTCCTAGAGAGCATTCTTGAAAGAACACACCTATATGAGTCCGACTGTCAAACGTCGCAGTCTATGAGATTTGGGTGATCTCTAGTAAACTCATGAAGAGACCAGGGAGTACGACGCATATGCTCCACCCGCGGGGTAGGCTACTGGCAGCCAGGTACTGGTTATGACTTTGAGTGAAGTCTGTTGGCACAAGCTTGCAATTCAAGGCGTAGTCCATTGTTCAAGTTGCTGGCAGATGTAGCTTAAAGCTCTAGGCGGAAGTTCAACTTAACAGTCTCTGCTGAAACACTGGTATATAAACAAGTAGCGAGGATTGGCAAAACTCTAAATGGGCATTTGAGATCTGGTGGGGGATTGTTAGAATTGGGCCCATTATTTGGGCAGCCCAATAAGCAAATTCTGAAATCTCAAATGGGCCCATGTTTGTGGCAGCTCACTTGCTAGTGGAGTGGTGAGTGGGAGCTAAAGTTTAGTCCCACCATGGAAGTTGGAGGAGATGTGCACCACCTTATAAGGTGGAGTGTTCTACCACTTGTAAGTGAGTGAGAACAGGAGAGCCTCTCGCGCACTCCTCCTCCGATGACGCCGCCGCTCGCACGCACGCACCGCCCGCCCGTCTCGTCACGACGCGGCGTGGGTTGCGGGAATCTCGCCGAGCCGTGCTTATTTTTGCTGTGCAGGAAAAACGTGACAGACGTGTCAACAGTTAGCCAATTCGGGTCGCTCCCGGATCGTGGGCTACTGTAACCGACCCGAACGTGCGCGACGTGGACTCGGCCCACGTTCGCCTCCGTTAGGGTTTTCCTGAGCCGCACTATATAAGTTGTGCACTGCTTGCGACGCAAACCACCGAAACCAATCTAGGGTTTTGCCACTCTCGTTCCTTGCGCCGCCACCGTAGTCTACTCCATCCCGAGCGCCGGCGTGCACCGGCGAACGGGAGAGCAGGTCTCCGGAACCACTCGCTCTTGTGATCCTGTACGGGAGAGGGCGAATTAGGTTTTTGGGAAGCGCCTCGCGCGACTGCTCGCTGCTTCCACCACGGCTCGTCTACCTGCTGCTGCGGCGGTTCGCCACCGACGCCGTCTTCGACCGATCATCACCAACGTCGTCATCAACAACATCGCCACAACGGGCACCGCTGCTTCATCTGCAAACGCTCGGTACGTGCGCAGTGTCTTTGTTCGTTCTCTAAACATGTTTAGTGTGTACGTGTTTAGCGATCTGTTGCTGCTACTCTGCATGTTGATTAGTACATCTACTGTATTGGAGTTTCACATGTTAGTAGCTGCTGTCGTCATGTTTAATATGCTGGAATTAATCATGGAAAAGATGCCTAATTATCCAACAATCCAAAAACCTAATTGTGGGCAATTTCCTAATTTATCAATGGCTGGATTTACCGATGCGATGAAACCAGATAAGTTTACCGGGGTGAACTTCAAGAGGTGGCAGATTCAGTGCCAACTCTGGCTTGAGGCCCTGAAGATCTGGGAGGTCAGTAAGGGCAAACCTGAAGGAGCTATGTCTGAGGAAGATCAGACTAAGTTCAAGGATGCCACTACTGCCTTCAGAGGCTGTGTTCTGAGTGTTCTTGAGGGACGTCTGCGAGATGTGTATATGCACATAACAGACGCCAAAGAGCTCTGGGATGCACTGGATGCTAAATTCGGTGCAACCGATGCAGGCAGTGAATTGTATGTCATGGAGAGCTTTAACGACTACAAGATGGTGAACAACCGTGGCGTAGTCGAACAGGCTCATGAAATACAGGTCATTGCAAAGGAGCTTGAACTACTCAAGTGTGTCCTACCTGACAAGTTTGTGGCTGGGTGCATAATTGCAAAGTTGCCTTCTTCATGGAGGAACTTCACCACAACGCTCAAACATAAGAGACAGGAGATATCGGTTGAAAACCTGATAGCGTCTCTTGATGTTGAGGAGAAAGCTCGGGCTAAGGACGCTCATGAGAGAGGTGTTGAGGGTCAGTCTAGCGCCAACATGGTGCAGAAAAACTCACACTACAAGAACAACAACAACAGCAAGAAAGGGAACTACAAGCCTCCGACAAATGTGCCTGTCAATACTACTTCCTTCAAGAAGAAGAAGAAGCCGAACAAGCTGGCCAGACTAGGGTGTTACACCTGTGGAGTAGTCGGCCACTTTTCCAAGGACTGCCCAGACCGTGCAGACCGGAAGAAGAATGTCAATGTCGTGACCGCTAGCGGTGCTGATGGGTACGGTAATTTACCGTTTGTGTTTTCAGCTTTTCAATCTCCAAGTTGGTTGATTGATACGGGTGCTAATGTTCATGTGTGTGCTGACATCTCTATGTTCACTTCTTATCAGGTCGTCCGAGATTCTCCCGTCATAATGGGGAACGGTTCGCATGCTACTGTTCATGGTGTTGGCACGGTAGATCTGAAGTTTACTTCGGGAAAGATCGTGCAGCTGAGGAACGTGCAGCATGTCCCTACTATAAACAAGAATCTCGTTAGTG
Source organism: Secale cereale (assembly GCA_902687465.1). Lineage (NCBI taxonomy): Eukaryota > Viridiplantae > Streptophyta > Magnoliopsida > Poales > Poaceae > Secale > Secale cereale. The sequence continues at coordinate 911,351,934 of LR738710.1, forward strand.
GCTCCCAACTCTGCAGAGATGGGTTTAAAGTAGTATTTGAGTCCAATAAAGTAGTTGTGTCGAGATTTGGACAATTTATTGGTAAAGGCTATGAGTGCGGAGGCTTGTTCCGCTTATCACTTTCTGAGTTTTGTAATAAGTCAGTATACCATATTTCTGACAATGTTGATTCGGATGCTAGTGTTTGGCACTCTCGTTTATGTCATGTTAATTTTGGTTTACTGTCTCGGCTTTCCAGTATGAGTTTAATTCCAAATTTCACTATTGCCAAAGGTTCTAAGTGCCATAGTTGTGTGCAATCAAAGCAACCTCGGAAGCCTCACAAGGCAGCCGAGGAGAGAAACTTGGCACCTCTAGAACTCATACATTCTGATCTGTGTGAGATGAATGGTGTGTTGACAAAAGGTGGAAAGAGATATTTCATGACGTTAATTGATGATGCTACTAGATTCTGCTATGTTTATCTGTTGCAAACTAAAGATGAGGCATTAGACTACTTTAAAATCTATAAGGCTGAAGTTGAAAATCAATTAGAGAGAAAGATCAAACGTCTTAGGTCGGATCGTGGTGGAGAGTATTTTCCCAAAGTATTTGATGATTTCTGTGAGGAACATGGTATTATTCACGAGAGGACGCCTCCCTACTCGCCCCAGTCAAACGGGGTTGCTGAGAGGAAAAACCGCACGCTGACCGACTTGGTGAATGCCATGTTGGACACTGCTGGTTTATCTAAGGCATGGTGGGGGGAGGCTTTATTGACTTCATGTCATGTCCTGAATAGAATTCCGAACAAGAATAAAGATAAGACCCCTTATGAGGAGTGGGCTGGGAGAAAACTATCACTTTCTTATTTGCGCACTTGGGGATGTTTGGCTAAGGTCAACGTTCCAATTCCCAAGAAACGCAAACTCGGACCAAAGACAGTGGATTGTGTCTTTCTAGGCTATGCACAGCGTAGCGTTGGCTATAGATTTTTAGTGGTTAAATCTGAGGTACCTGATATGCATGTTGATAGTATTATGGAATTTCGTGATGCAACATTTTTTGAGAATATGTTTCCAATGAAAGATATGCATAGACCTGCTAGATTTTCTTCTGAGCTCATTCCTGAATCTAGTACATCTAGTGATTATTCTGAACAACCACATGTTGAGGAAATCCATGAGAAGGATGACAATGAAGCTCCCAAGAGGAGTAAGAGACGAAGGGTTGAAAAATCCTTTGGTGATGATTTCATTGTGTACCTTGTGGACAATACTCCCACGTCCATTGCAGAGGCATTTGCATCTCCTGATGCAGATGACTGGAAAGAAGCTGTCAATAGTGAGATGGACTCGATTCTTTCCAATGGAACTTGGGAATTATCTGAACGACCCTATGGTTGCAAACCAGTGGGTTGTAAGTGGGTGTTTAAGAAGAAGCTAAGGCCTGATGGTACTATTGAAAAGTACAAGGCACGGCTTGTAGCCAAAGGCTACACTCAGCGAGAAGGCGAAGATTATTTTGACACCTATTCACCTGTTGCTAGACTGACCACCATTCGTGTACTACTTTCCCAGGCTGCCTCTTATGGTCTTATCGTTCATCAAATGGACGTAAAGACAGCTTTCCTTAACGGAGAGTTGGAAGAGGAAATCTATATGGATCAGCCTGATGGGTTTGTGGTAAAGGGTGAAGAGAGAAAGGTGTGCAAATTGTTAAAATCTTTGTATGGGCTGAAGCAAGCACCTAAGCAATGGCATGAGAAGTTTGACAGAACTCTAACTTCTGCGGGCTTTGTCATTAATGAGGCTGATAGGTGCGTTTATTATCGCCATGGTGGGGGCGATACGGTTTGAAAGCACATTTGCTCTCCGGGTGGTTTTGGTAATTAATGACAACATACTTTGTGGTTGGACTAATACTTTCATCAAGTATGTTTCAGGAAACCCAATCACATGGGTATGGAGATGAATGAAGAAGTGGACCCCTCAAATGCTAAGGCAAGCATTGGCAAAAGCTCAAGACTCCATTTCTGGTTTAGTGATCAAAGATCACATTGAGTCCATAGGAAAAGCCAATACTATTAAAAGGGGATGAGGTTGTGTTGATGATCTGGTTGCTCAAGTGCTTGGTGATCTAGCTCCCTCAACTATCAGCACTATTCACTACTTAACACACACCCATAAGTAATCTCGGTCAAACCAACTCTGTCCCACCGAGATGAAGTTATTTCTACAAACCCTAACATCTCGGTCACACCGATTTATCCAACTCAGTCCCACCGAGATGAACCACTTCTGCCATATCCCAAACCCTAGAAAAATCGGTCTCACCGAGTTTGAGATCGGTCTCACCGAGTCTGAACTGCCAAGTTTCTGTAACCACTTCACATTATTTCGGAATAACCGAGTTTGTATTATCGGTCTCACCGAAATGGACAAGCTTCTGTCTTGGCTCAAATCGGTCTCACCGATAATCAATTTTCGGTCTAACCGATTTTGGCATGTTCCTGCTCTTTCTCAAATCGGTCCAACCGAGTTTTCTTTCTCGGTCTCACCGAAATTTCCAACGTTCATATCAGATGCACTTTCGGTCCCACCGAGATGGTATTTTCGGTCCCACCGAAAATCCCAACGTTCACTATATTTGAACTTTCGGTCTGACCGAGTTTTCACTTCGGTCTGACCGAGATTGGTCAAATGTGTGTGTAACGGTTGGATTTTGTGTGGAGGCTATATATACCCCCTCCACCCCCTCCTCATTCGTGAGGAGAGCCATCAGAAAGTACCACCACTTCTACCATACACTTTCTGAGAAGTGAACCACCTACCCTTGTGTTGAGATCAAGCCATTCCATTCCTACCATATGAAACTTGATCTCTAGCCTTCCCAAGTTGCTTTCTACTCAAATCTTTCTTCCACCACAGCCATATCAGTGAGGAGAGTTGAGTGTTGGGGAGTTTATCACTTGGAGCACAAGAGCAAGGAGTTCATCACCATCAACACCGTCTATTACCTTTTGGGGGGTGGTGCCTCCTAGATTGGTTAGGTGTCGCTTGGGAGCCTCCGTCGTGATGTGGAGTTGAACCAAGAAGTTTGTAAGGGCAAGGAGATCGCCTACTTCGTGAAGATCTACCCCGAGTAAGGCTAGTCCTCCGTGGGCGTAGGCCGTGATGGAATAGACAAGGTTGCTTCTTCGTGGACCCTTCGTGGGTGGAGCCCTCCGTGGACTCGCGCAGCCGTTACCCTCCGTGGGTTGAAGTCTCCATCAACGTGGATGTACGATAGCACCACCTATCGGAACCACGACAAAAATCTCCGTGTCACCAAACTGCGTTTGATCTTCTCCACCTCTCTTTACTATATATGCAATTTACTTTCCGCTGCCCATACTCTAGAATTGCATGTGTAGTATGTTACTTGACTTGTGTGCTTTGCTAAAACTGTCAAAATCTGTCCTTGATAAAAGACAGAATTTTTATCTTGTCGAGTAGTCTAATCACCCCCCCTCTAGACACTCTCACCTTCTTCGATCCTACAATTGGTATCAGAGCTTTGGTCTCCATTGCTTTGGTTTACACACCATTGGAGGAAGATGGACGTGTCTACGGATGGGAGTGTTAGCCATAGAGTGCCTGTTCTTGATGGTAGGTTCTATAACTCTTGGAGGTCTGAAATGCTTAGTATCTTTAAGATGTACAATTTGTGCAAATATGTTGAGACCCCCTATGTGCCTCCTGTTGATCCCTTGCACCCTACCATGGATGAAGAGCTTGATTTGCTTCGTAACCTTAGAACTGTAAATCTTATCATTAGAGGGTTACCCGATGATTTGCTTAAGCTTGTTACAAACTTTGAGTGTGCCTATGCTATATGGAAGTTCTTGGAAGAACTTTATCCGGACTACTCTTTGAGAAGTCTTGATGAAATTCTACACAAGACTATTGAATTTGATAGGTTGCACCCCAATGATCCTAACTTTGATAAATGCTTCTTTGAGCTTCGTGATCTTATGAAAAAGAAGGGTGATCCCGGTCTTATCAATATTATCATTAGAAATGCTCTTGCATTACATTCCGAAGATTATTGTTCCATTGACCAAACTAATGCAAGTACTTATCAAATTGACCTAGGTGTTGATGATGAACAATCTATGGGTCAATATGATGATGAGCATGAGGATGATGATTATTCCGATTCGGACACCGAGCTAGACAAAGTCATGAAGAGTCTCAATCTTATGGCAAATATGAGAAACTACATGTCCGGTGGAAAAGAGTGGATTCTTGATAGTGGATGCACCGATCACATGACCGGAAACAAAGACATGTTTCGAGAGCTTGCAAAGAACGATGGTCCACGCAAGTATGTGACTTTTGGAGACAACTCCAAGGGTAAGGTACTTGGCCTTGGTAAGGTGGCCATATCTCATGATAGCTCTATTCAAAATGTCATGCTTGTAGAATCTCTTGGATACAATTTACTTTCCGTGTCTAGATTAGCTGACTTTGGATTCAATGTGCTATTCACCAAAGTAGATTGCCAAGTCTTTCGTCGTGATAATCAAAACATGGCTTTTACTGGTATTCGTAGAGGTGATCTATATATTGTTGATTTCACTAAGAAAGCCCAACCTAGAGCTTGTTTCATTGCTAAATCCTCTAAAGGTTGGTTATGGCATAGAAGGCTAGGACATGTTGGTATGCGTAATCTAGACAAGCTAATCAAAGGTGATCATATTCTTGGTGTTAAAGATGTTTTCTTTGACAAAGATAGACTTTGTAGTGCTTGTCAAGCAGGAAAACAAGTTGGTGGAAGTCATCCCGTGAAAAACATCATGACTACAAGGAGACCGCTTGAGCTTCTTCATATGGATCTCTTCGGTCCCAATGCTTACAAAAGCCTTGGTGGTAACTCCTTTGGTCTAGTTATAGTTGATGATTATTCCAGATTTACGTGGGTATTTTTCCTTGATGATAAATCGCAGGTTCAGAGGATCTTCAAGACCTTTGCCAAAAAGGCCCAAAATCAATTTGAGGTGAAGATCAAGAAAGTTCGGAGTGACAATGGAACGGAGTTCAAGAACGCCAATGTAGACTCTTTTCTCGATGAGGAAGGGATTCTACATGAGTTCTCGGCTACGTACACTCCTCAACAAAATGGAGTTGTTGAGAGGAAGAACCGAACGCTCATAGAGATGGCAAGAACGATGCTTGATGAATACAAGACACCGAAACACTTTTGGGGAGAAGCAGTCGAGACAGCTTGTCATGCTATCAACAGGCTTTATCTTCATAAGCTTCTTGGCAAGACTTCATACGAGCTTCTCACCGGTAACAAACCCCAAGTGGGATACTTTCGTGTCTTTGGTTCAAAATGCTATATCCTTGATAAGCATCGTCGGTCTAAATTTGCTCCTAAATCTCATGAAGGCTTTCTTCTTGGTTATGGATCAAACTCCCACACCTACCGTGTCTACAATAATTTCACCCGAAAGGTTGAAGAGACGGTAGATGTGAAGTTTGATGAATCTAACGGCTCGCAAGTAGAGCAAATGCCTATTGATGTAGGAGACAAGGACCCATCTGAAGCAATCCAAGATTTATCTATTGGAAAGATCCGTCCCATGGAAGTAAAGGAGAGTACCTCATCTACATATGTGGAGCCACCTACCTCACAGCGAGATGAACCTCAAGGCAACATGGAGGCCTCCACAAGTGGAACTCACCAAGATGAGGAAATGCAACAAGAAGATCCACCACAACCTCCTTCTCCACCGCCTCAAGATAACACCAACAATAATGAAGAAGAAGAAGAGGAAGATGAAGATGATGAGGAAGCTGAGCCACAACATCAACAAAAGCTATCCCGAGTCCGAGCAAGAGTCAAGAAGAATCATCCCGTGGAACAAATGATGAACGACATCAACTCCGGGAGAATTACTCGCTCTAAAACTCGCTTAGCTAATTTTTGTGAGCATTACTCATTTATCTCTAGCATTGAACCTATGAAGGTAGAAGAAGCACTTGAAGACCCGGATTGGGTGAACGCTATGCACGAAGAACTACACAACTTCGAGAGGAACAAGGTGTGGACTTTGGTAGAGAAGCCCAACGATGATCAAAACATCATTGGAACCAAATGGGTGTTTCGGAACAAGCAAGATGAAGATGGACAAGTCATCCGCAACAAGGCTCGTCTCGTAGCTCAAGGTTACACACAAGTCGAAGGTATGGACTATGGTGAGACCTATGCCCCCGTTGCTAGACTTGAGTCCATTCGCATTCTTCTTGCTTATGCCAATCATCATGATATTACTCTCTATCAAATGGACATCAAAAGTGCTTTCCTAAATGGTGAAATTGAGGAGGAAGTATTTGTGAAACAACCTCCCGGTTTTGTGAATCCCAAAAAGCCTAATCATGTTTACAAGTTGCATAAAGCTCTTTATGGTCTTAAACAAGCCCCTAGAGCTTGGTACAAATGCTTAACTAGCTTTCTTCTTGAAAAAGGCTTTGAAATTGGAAAGATAGACTCAACGCTATTCACAAAAAGGGTTAATGGTGAACTATTTGTGTGCCAAATATATGTTGATGATATTATCTTTGGTTCAACTAACCCCCATTTTAGCAAGAAGTTTGGACAGCTCATGTCGGAGAAGTATGAAATGTCCATGATGTGTGAACTCAAATTCTTCCTTGGGTTGCAAATCAAGCAATCTAAGGAGGGTACTTTTGTCTCACAAACAAAGTACACCAAGGATCTCTTCAAGAAGTTCAACATGCAAGAAAGCAAAGGTATGAGTACCCCCATGCCTACTAGTGGACATAATGACTTGACTAAGGATGGAGAACCCGTTGATCAAAAGGTTTACCGTTCTATGATTGGTTCTCTACTATATCTTTGTGCTTCTCGTCCTGACATAATGTTGAGTGTATGCATGTGTGCGCGATATCAAGCAGCCCCTAAAGAATGTCATCTTAAAGCTGTTAAAAGGATAGTGAGATACTTGATACACACACCAAACTTTGGCATTTGGTATCCTAAGAGAGCTTCTTTCGATCTTGTTGGCTATTCCGACTCGGACTATGCCGGTGACAAGGTTGATAGAAAGTCAACTTCGGGTACATGTCAATTCCTTGGTCGATCCCTTGTATCTTGGTCCTCCAAGAAACAAAATTCGGTATCTTTATCCACTGCCGAAGCAGAATATATTGCTGCTGGTTCGTGTTGTGCTCAATTACTATGGATGACACAAACGCTTAAAGATTATGGGATACATGTGAGACGTGTTCCCTTGCTTTGTGACAATGAGAGTGCAATCAAGATTGGACACAATCCTGTGCAACACTCTCGAACAAAGCATATTGAAGTTCGTCACCATTTTATTCGTGATCATATTGCCAAGGGTGATATTAATCTTAAGCATGTTCGTACTGACAAACAACTTGCAGATATCTTTACAAAACCTCTTGATGAGAAAGTGTTTTGTCGCTTGAGGAGTGAGTTGAACATCATTGATGCTTCAAACTTGGAGTGATAACTCCATTGATGCATACAAGGCATGAGCCTCTTGACTAATCCTTGATATTTCTCTTATGATGATGATCATATGTCTTGGACACATTTGCCTCCTTGTATTGCATCTAACTCTTTGCAGGTACTTGGATGATCTACATTCCACAAGATTACCACACACTCAAATCATGAGTAAACTTGTCATTGACCAAGTATCTAGCCCTTTGGGATGTTGAGTTCAAGGAACAAAATTCCACATATCCTTTTTGACATCTTATACATCTAGTATTTCACTCTTGTCATCTTGGATATCCTCGAATATTTCCTTGCTTGCCTAACCCATGTAGGAAGATGAACTATACAAGTAGAAATGGCGCTCCAACTTCACATTCAATGAGCACCTACATCAAGCTTACCTACATGAGTAAAGCAACAACAAACCCAAGGTATGTTCTTCACATCTTTGAGGAGCTTTACTCAAAGTCATGAGTACAAGCAGCTTCATAAGATGTGATCACATCAAATGCTTAATCGAAAAATGGCAATCCCATTTTGAGCTTAAACGATGAGTATGACCTATGATCAAATGTCCTCATTTGACTCCTAAGTCAATATACTCAAACATAGGTGACTTTGTCGCCGACCTTTGTCTAGATGAAGTACATATGCTTTTGGAGTTTTTCTGTTTTCTCTTATGTTCTCTCATTAAGTTTTCCTTTAAAAAAAAAAAAAAAAAAACTTCATCTAGAATTTCTTTTATCTCTTTTCTTATATTTCTTTGTGAATATCCTTCTGGAAATCTTTTTCTGGCTCTGATCAATTCCCTGAAAATCTTTTACAAATTCATTGCAAATCTTTTGAAATATCCCTCGCAGAGTGAGCTGGATTATTTTTGTGTTTCCTTGGAATTCTTCCAGGACATCAACTTCTGCAGCTCCACTCAGGCTTAAATCTTAAAGAGGGAGAAGACTCAATGTTACTCTTGAAATGTTCTTATTTGTCCCGTTGTGATTCTTAAGGATCCCATTTCTTTCTTTCTTTCTTTCCTTCTTTCCATCTTTCCTGTCCTACCTAGTTTACTGTCCTTTTCGGCACTTGATGTCAAAGGGGGAGAGAACTTAGGGGGAGTAGGGGGAGTAGGGGAGAAGAGAAGACTTAAGGGAAGAAGAAAAGCAATCTTATCTTAAGGGGGAGAGAATCACATCAAAGCTTTGTCGTGTTTTACATTGGACTTTACAATTGGCGTCTTTCGTTTGATTTTGCTTTTTCCTTCACACCCCTTGTTCTCACAATTGGTATCTTACTCACAATTGGTATCTCATGGAATCTTTTAGTTTAGGGGGAGAAGACTTAGAGGAATCGTCAAAATTGATATCCTATGAAAAGCAAAATCTCTCAGAGTTCATTGAAAATCTTTTAGTTTCGGAGACATGTTTGCTGATTCAAGCCTGTGCTCAATATGAGACACTCTTTATACATGTCCTCCCTGGCTTGGTACTCTTGATGTTCTTGCAGTTGGTTGAAGGAATACTCTTGTGTTATCTAACCTTGTTTTCTCAAGTTTATCCCTTCAGGTACAAATGCCAAGGAACCTCAAGGTAAGTATATGCATCTTGCAGAATGTGCATGATGGTGGACTTGCTTGTAAATACTTGTTTGCAAGAGATCACCATGCACATATGCATTATCACTCACTTCCTTTGACTTCTGCTCTGATGCATATAGCCAAGCTGCATGTAGCACATCTCGCTTATCTCTCTTGTGTGCTTGTGGTAGTCCAAAACCATAATCTATGAAAATCTTGCACACTTGTAGGGGGAGCCTGTGTACTACATGCTTGTCAAAGCTTTCATGATAATCCTGTCTTTCTTTCAATAAGCTTTGATGTCTCGTTCAATATAATTTCAGTGTGTTGCCATCAATTACCAAAAAGGGGGAGATTGAAAGCACATTTGCTCTCCGGGTGGTTTTGGTAATTAATGACAACATACTTTGTGGTTGGACTAATACTTTCATCAAGTATGTTTCAGGAAACCCAATCACATGGGTATGGAGATGAATGAAGAAGTGGACCCCTCAAATGCTAAGGCAAGCATTGGCAAAAGCTCAAGACTCCATTTCTGGTTTAGTGATCAAAGATCACATTGAGTCCATAGGAAAAGCCAATACTATTAAAAGGGGATGAGGTTGTGTTGATGATCTGGTTGCTCAAGTGCTTGGTGATCTAGCTCCCTCAACTATCAGCACTATTCACTACTTAACACACACCCATAAGTAATCTCGGTCAAACCAACTCTGTCCCACCGAGATGAAGTTATTTCTACAAACCCTAACATCTCGGTCACACCGATTTATCCAACTCAGTCCCACCGAGATGAACCACTTCTGCCATATCCCAAACACTAGAAAAATCGGTCTCACCGAGTTTGAGATCGGTCTCACCGAGTCTGAACTGCCAAGTTTCTGTAACCACTTCACATTATTTCGGAATAACCGAGTTTGTATTATCGGTCTCACCGAAATGGACAAGCTTCTGTCTTGGCTCAAATCGGTCTCACCGATAATCAATTTTCGGTCTAACCGATTTTGGCATGTTCCTGCTCTTTCTCAAATCGGTCCAACCGAGTTTTCTTTCTCGGTCTCACCGAAATTTCCAACGTTCATATCAGATGCACTTTCGGTCCCACCGAGATGGTATTTTCGGTCCCACCGAAAATCCCAACGTTCACTATATTTGAACTTTCGGTCTGACCGAGTTTTCACTTCGGTCTGACCGAGATTGGTCAAATGTGTGTGTAACGGTTGGATTTTGTGTGGAGGCTATATATACCCCCTCCACCCCCTCCTCATTCGTGAGGAGAGCCATCAGAAAGTACCACCACTTCTACCATACACTTTCTGAGAAGTGAACCACCTACCCTTGTGTTGAGATCAAGCCATTCCATTCCTACCATATGAAACTTGATCTCTAGCCTTCCCAAGTTGCTTTCTACTCAAATCTTTCTTCCACCACAGCCATATCAGTGAGGAGAGTTGAGTGTTGGGGAGTTTATCACTTGGAGCACAAGAGCAAGGAGTTCATCACCATCAACACCGTCTATTACCTTTTGGGGGGTGGTGCCTCCTAGATTGGTTAGGTGTCGCTTGGGAGCCTCCGTCGTGATGTGGAGTTGAACCAAGAAGTTTGTAAGGGCAAGGAGATCGCCTACTTCGTGAAGATCTACCCCGAGTAAGGCTAGTCCTCCGTGGGCGTAGGCCGTGATGGAATAGACAAGGTTGCTTCTTCGTGGACCCTTCGTGGGTGGAGCCCTCCGTGGACTCGCGCAGCCGTTACCCTCCGTGGGTTGAAGTCTCCATCAACGTGGATGTACGATAGCACCACCTATCGGAACCACGACAAAAATCTCCGTGTCACCAAACTGCGTTTGATCTTCTCCACCTCTCTTTACTATATATGCAATTTACTTTCCGCTGCCCATACTCTAGAATTGCATGTGTAGTATGTTACTTGACTTGTGTGCTTTGCTAAAACTGTCAAAATCTGTCCTTGATAAAAGACAGAATTTTTATCTTGTCGAGTAGTCTAATCACCCCCCCTCTAGACACTCTCACCTTCTTCGATCCTACACGGTTATACTGTGCTTGTATGTTGACGACATACTGATCTTTCGTACAAGTATGAATGTGATAACTGAAGTCAAGTCTTTTCTATCAAGTTGCTTTGATATGAAAGATCTGGGAGAAGCTGATGTGATTCTGAACATTAAGTTGATTAAGGATGAGAGTGGAATTACGTTAACGCAATCACACTATGTTGAGAAGGTCTTGAGCCGGTTTGGCTTTATAGAAGGTGCATCGAGAGAGATGGGTATGAGACCCGTGAATGTTACACCATAGTGGTAACCCAACCTATGTGATCGGAGATCCCGTGAATTAGGACCTGGGAAGAACAAGCTATTGGTTTAACTGAGGAGAGTTCTATGTGAGACCCTCTCTAGTGAAGATGCAGAACTCTCAAGTGTTGTAAGGCAGGTTGGCAATATTGCCTTAATGTGTTCATGTTGGCTATTCATAGCAAAGATGCTGTCCTACAGAGCATTCTTGAAAGAACACACCTATATGAGTCCGACTGTCAAACGTCGCAGTCTATGAGATTTGGGTGATCTCTAGTAAACTCATGAAGAGACCAGGGAGTACGACGCATATGCTCCACCCGCGGGGTAGGCTACTGGCAGCCAGGTACTGGTTATGACTTTGAGTGAAGTCTGTTGGCACAAGCTTGCAATTCAAGGCGTAGTCCATTGTTCAAGTTGCTGGCAGATGTAGCTTAAAGCTCTAGGCGGAAGTTCAACTTAACAGTCTCTGCTGAAACACTGGTATATAAACAAGTAGCGAGGATTGGCAAAACTCTAAATGGGCATTTGAGATCTGGTGGGGGATTGTTAGAATTGGGCCCATTATTTGGGGCAGCCCAATAAGAAAATTCTGAAATCTCAAATGGGCCCATGTTTGTGGCAGCTCACTTGCTAGTGGAGTGGGGAGTGGGAGCTAAATTTTAGTCCCACCATGGAAGTTGGAGGACATGTACACCACCTTATAAGGTGGAGTGTTCTACCACTTGTAAGTGAGTGAGAACAGGAGAGCCTCTCGCGCACTCCTCCTCCGACGACGCCGCCGCTCGCACGCACGCACCGCCCGCCCGCCCGTCCGTCTCGTCACGTCACGACGCGCCGCGGGTTGCGGGAATCTCGCCGAGCCGAGCTTATTTTTGCTGTGCAGGAAAAACGTGACAGTCAACAGTTAGCCAATTCGGGTCGCTCCCGGATCGTGGGCTACTGTAACCGACCCGAACGTGCGCGACGTGGACTCGGCCCACGTTCGCCTCCGTTAGGGTTTTCCTGAGCCGCACTATATAAGTTGTGCACTGCCTGCGACGCAAACCACCGAAACCAATCTAGGGTTTTGCCACTCTCGTTCCTTGCGCCGCCACCGTAGTCTACTCCATCCCGAGCGCCGGCGTGCACCGGCGAACGGGAGAGCAGGTCTCCGGAACCACTCGCTCTTGTGATCCTGTACGGGAGAGGGCGAATTAGGTTTTTGGGAAGCGCCTCGCGCGACTGCTCGCTGCTTCCACCACGGCTCGTCTACCTGCTGCTGCGGCAGTTCGCCACCGACGCCGTCTTCGACCGATCATCACCAACGTCGTCATCAACAACATCGCCACAACGGGCACCGCTGCTTCATCTGCAAACGCTCGGTACGTGCGCAGTGTCTTTGTTCGTTCTCTAAACATGTTTAGTGTGTACGTGTTTAGCGATCTGTTGCTGCTACTCTGCATGTTGATTAGTACATCTACTGTATTGGAGTTTCACATGTTAGTAGCTGCTGTCGTCATGTTTAATATGCTGGAATTAATCATGGAAAAGATGCCTAATTATCCAACAATCCAAAAACCTAATTGTAGGCAATTTCCTAATTTATCAATGGCTGGATTTACCGATGCGATGAAACCGGATAAGTTTACCGGGGTGAACTTCAAGAGGTGGCAGATTCAGTGCCAACTCTGGCTTGAGGCCCTGAAGATCTGGGAGGTCAGTAAGGGCAAACCTGAAGGAGCTATGTCTGAGGAAGATCAGACTAAGTTCAAGGATGCCACTACTGCCTTCAGAGGCTGTGTTCTGAGTGTTCTTGAGGGACGTCTGCGAGATGTGTATATGCACATAACAGACGCCAAAGAGCTCTGGGATGCACTGGATGCTAAATTCGGTGCAACCGATGCAGGCAGTGAATTGTATGTCATGGAGAGCTTTAACGACTACAAGATGGTGAACAACCGTGGCGTAGTCGAACAGGCTCATGAAATACAGGTCATTGCAAAGGAGCTTGAACTACTCAAGTGCGTCCTACCTGACAAGTTTGTGGCTGGGTGCATAATTGCAAAGTTGCCTTCTTCGTGGAGGAACTTCGCCACAACGCTCAAACATAAGAGACAGGAGATATCGGTTGAAAACCTGATAGCGTCTCTTGATGTTGAGGAGAAAGCTCGGGCTAAGGACGTTCATGAGAGAGGTGTTGAGGGTCAGTCTAGCGCCAACATGGTGCAGAAAAACTCACACTACAAGAACAACAACAACAACAAGAAAGGGAACTACAAGCCTCCGACAAATGTGCCTGTCAATACTACTTCCTTCAAGAAGAAGAAGAAGCCGAACAAGCTGGCCAGACTAGGGTGTTACACCTGTGGAGTAGTCGGCCACTTTTCCAAGGACTGCCCAGACCGTGCAGACCAGAAGAAGAATGTCAATGTCGTGACCGCTAGCGGTGCTGATGGGTACGGTAATTTACCGTTTGTGTTTTCAGCTTTTCAATCTCCAAGTTGGTTGATTGATACGGGTGCTAATGTTCATGTATGTGCTGACATCTCTATGTTCACTTCTTATCAGGTCGTCCGAGATTCTCCCGTCATAATGGGGAACGGTTCGCATGCTACTGTTCATGGTGTTGGCACGGTAGATCTGAAGTTTACTTCGGGAAAGATCGTGCAGCTGAGGAACGTGCAGCATGTCCCTACTATAAACAAGAATCTCGTTAGTGGCTCCCAACTCTGCAGAGATGGGTTTAAAGTAGTATTTGAGTCCAATAAAGTAGTTGTGTCGAGATTTGGACAATTTATTGGTAAAGGCTATGAGTGCGGAGGCTTGTTCCGCTTATCACTTTCTGAGTTTTGTAATAAGTCAGTATACCATATTTGTGACAATGTTGATTCGGATGCTAGTGTTTGGCACTCTCGTTTATGTCATGTTAATTTTGGTTTACTGTCTCGGCTTTCCAGTATGAGTTTAATTCCAAATTTCACTATTGCCAAAGGTTCTAAGTGCCATAGTTGTGTGCAATCAAAGCAACCTCGGAAGCCTCACAAGGCAGCCGAGGAGAGAAACTTGGCACCTCTAGAACTCATACATTCTGATCTGTGTGAGATGAATGGTGTGTTGACAAAAGGTGGAAAGAGATATTTCATGACGTTAATTGATGATGCTACTAGATTCTGCTATGTTTATCTGTTGCAAACTAAAGATGAGGCATTAGACTACTTTAAAATCTATAAGGCTGAAGTTGAAAATCAATTAGAGAGAAAGATCAAACGTCTTAGGTCGGATCGTGGTGGAGAGTATTTTCCCAAAGTATTTGATGATTTCTGTGAGGAACATGGTATTATTCACGAGAGGACGCCTCCCTACTCGCCCCAGTCAAACGGGGTTGCTGAGAGGAAAAACCGCACGCTGACCGACTTGGTGAATGCCATGTTGGACACGGCTGGTTTATCTAAGGCATGGTGGGGGGAGGCTTTATTGACTTCATGTCATGTCCTGAATAGAATTCCGAACAAGAATAAAGATAAGACCCCTTATGAGGAGTGGGCTGGGAGAAAACCATCACTTTCTTATTTGCGCACTTGGGGATGTTTGGCTAAGGTCAACGTTCCAATTTCCAAGAAACGCAAACTCGGACCAAAGACAGTGGATTGTGTCTTTCTAGGCTATGCACAGCGTAGCGTTGGCTATAGATTTTTAGTGGTTAAATCTGAGGTACCTGATATGCATGTTGATAGTATTATGGAATCTCGTGATGCAACATTTTTTGAGAATATGTTTCCTATGAAAGATATGCATAGACCTGCTAGATTTTCTTCTGAGCTCATTCCTGAATCTAGTACATCTAGTGATTATTCTGAACAACCACATGTTGAGGAAATCCATGAGAAGGATGACAATGAAGCTCCCAAGAGGAGTAAGAGACGGAGGGTTGAAAAATCCTTTGGTGATGATTTCATTGTGTACCTTGTGGACAATACTCCCACGTCCATTGCAGAGGCATTTGCATCTCCTGATGCAGATGACTGGAAAGAAGCTGTCAATAGTGAGATGGACTCGATTCTTTCCAATGGAACTTGGGAGTTATCTGAACGACCCTATGGTTGCAAACCAGTGGGTTGTAAGTGGGTGTTTAAGAAAAAGCTAAGGCCCGATGGTACTATTGAAAAGTACAAGGCACGGCTTGTAGCCAAAGGCTACACTCAGCGAGAAGGCGAAGATTATTTTGACACCTATTCACCTGTTGCTAGACTGACCACCATTCGTGTACTACTTTCCCTGGCTGCCTCTTATGGTCTTATCGTTCATCAAATGGACGTAAAGACAGCTTTCCTTAACGGAGAGTTGGAAGAGGAAATCTATATGGATCAGCCTGATGGGTTTGTGGTAAAGGGTGAAGAGAGAAAGGTGTGCAAATTGTTAAAATCTTTGTATGGGCTGAAGCAAGCACCTAAGCAATGGCATGAGAAGTTTGACAGAACTCTAACTTCTGCGGGCTTTGTCATTAATGAGGCTGATAGGTGCGTTTATTATCGCCATGGTGGGGGCGATACGGTTATACTGTGCTTGTATGTTGACGACATACTGATCTTTGGTACAAGTATGAATGTGATAACTGAAGTCAAGTCTTTTCTATCAAGTTGCTTTGATATGAAAGATCTGGGAGAAGCTGATGTGATTCTGAACATTAAGCTGATTAAGGATGAGAGTGGAATTACGTTAACGCAATCACACTATGTTGAGAAGGTCTTGAGCCGGTTTGGCTTTATAGACAGCAAGCCCTCTCCAACGCCTTACGATCCCAGCGTGACACTGCGAAAGAATAAGAAAGGACCGAGAGATCAACTGAGATACTCTCAAGTGATCGGTTCGCTCATGTACCTTGCGAGCGCGACACGACCTGATATCTCTTTTGCTGTGAGCAAGTTGAGTAGGTTCATGTCTAACCCGGGTATTGATCATTGGCATGCACTTGAAAGGGTCATGCGTTATCTCAATGGTACAATGAGCTATGGGATACACTATTCAGGGCACCCTGCTGTGCTCGAGGGATACTGTGATGCCAACTGGATCTCAGATGTTGATGAGCTCTATGCCACAAGTGGATATGCATTTCTTCTTGGAGGTGGCATAGTGTCATGGAGGTCTTGTAAACAAACCATATTGACGAGGTCAACCATGGAAGCAGAACTTACTGCTTTAGATACAGCCACTGTTGAGGCGGAATGGCTGCGTGAGCTTTTGATGGACTTGCCGGTGGTTGAAAAAACATTACCGGCGATCCTTATGAACTGTGACAACCAAACGGTAATTGCCAAAGTGAACAGTACTAAGGATAATGCGAAGTCATCAAAACACATTAAGAGACGTCTCAAGTCTGTCAGGAAAATGAGAAACTCCGGAGTGATAACTGTCACATATATTCAGACAGACAGAAACCTGGCAGACCCCTTTACGAAGGGACTATCGCGTAATGTGATAGAAGGTGCATCGAGAGAGATGGGTATGAGACCCGTGAATGTTACACCATAGTGGTAACCCAACCTATGTGATCGGAGATCCCGTGAATTAGGACCTGGGAAGAACAAGCTATTGGTTTAACTGAGGAGAGTTCTATGTGAGACCCTCTCTAGTGAAGATGCAGAACTCTCAAGTGCTGTAAGGCAGGTTGGCAATATTGCTTTAATGTGTTCATGTTGGCTATTCATAGCAAAGATGCTGTCCTACAGAGCATTCTTGAAAGAACACACCTATATGAGTCCGACTGTCAAACGTCGCAGTCTATGAGATTTGGGTGATCTCTAGTAAACTCATGAAGAGACCAGGGAGTACGACGCATATGCTCCACCCGCGGGGTAGGCTACTGGCAACCAGGTACTGGTTATGACTTTGAGTGAAGTCTGTTGGCACAAGCTTGCAATTCAAGGCGTAGTCCATTGTTCAAGTTGCTGGCAGATGTAGCTTAAAGCTCTAGGCGGAAGTTCAACTTAACAGTCTCTGCTGAAACACTGGTATATAAACAAGTAGCGAGGATTGGCAAAACTCTAAATGGGCATTTGAGATCTGGTGGGGGATTGTTAGAATTGGGCCCATTATTTGGGGCAGCCCAATAAGCAAATTCTGAAATCTCAAATGGGCCCATGTTTGTGGCAGCTCACTTGCTAGTGGAGTGGGGAGTGGGAGCTAAATTTTAGTCCCACCATGGAAGTTGGAGGAGATGTACACCACCTTATAAGGTGGAGTGTTCTACCACTTGTAAGTGAGTGAGAACAGGAGAGCCTCTCGCGCACTCCTCCGACGACGACGCCGCCGCTCGCACGCACCGCCCGCCCGTCTCGTCACGACGCGCCGCGCCGCGCCGCGCCGCGGGTTGCGGGAATCTCGCCGAGCCGAGCTTATTTTTGCTGTGCAGGAAAAACGTGACAGACGTGTCAACAGTTAGCCAATTCGGGTCGCTCCCGGATCGTGGGCTACTGTAACCGACCCGAACGTGCGCGACGTGGACTCGGCCCACGTTCGCCTCCGTTAGGGTTTTCCTGAGCCGCACTATATAAGTTGTGCACTGCCTGCGACGCAAACCACCGAAACCAATCTAGGGTTTTGCCACTCTCGTTCCTTGCGCCGCCACCGTAGTCTACTCCATCCCGAGCGCCGGCGTGCACCGGCGAACGGGAGAGCAGGTCTCCGGAACCACTCGCTCTTGTGATCCTGTACGGGAGAGGGCGAATTAGGTTTTTGGGAAGCGCCTCGCGCGACTGCTCGCTGCTTCCACCACGGCTCGTCTACCTGCTGCTGCGGCGGTTCGCCACCGACGCCGTCTTCGACCGATCATCACCAACGTCGTCATCAACAACATCGCCACAACGGGCACCGCTGCTTCATCTGCAAACGCTCGGTACGTGCGCAGTGTCTTTGTTCGTTCTCTAAACATGTTTAGTGTGTACGTGTTTAGCGATCTGTTGCTGCTACTCTGCATGTTGATTAGTACATCTACTGTATTGGAGTTTCACATGTTAGTAGCTGCTGTCGTCATGTTTAATATGCTGGAATTAATCATGGAAAAGATGCCTAATTATCCAACAGGATTAAAGTCTGGTGACCCTACATACTAGTATTGTTAATGATGAGCTGGCCTGAAGTACTTGTTCCTTCTTCTATTTTTATCTTTATCGAGTTCAGTATATTTTAGCTTGATATACTATTACGTTAGGAATCTAGAATTGTTCCATTATCTTTCTCAATCTAGGTCAGGGAGGTACAGCGGCAGGTTTTTTCTTTTGGTTTTGTGCCCTTGTTACTCTTTTCTAAATAGTGTGTTAAGAAACATTTATTAATGTATATGTTATGTTTTTTGCATTGCTGGTCATAAAGTTGGGCATTACCGTGCTTCAGAAGATGGTTTGTGCCCATGTCCGCTGGCAGCCTCTGCCTATGATAGGGGTGCTAAATTTTGTCCGCCACTATAAATATGAAGTTATCCTATAGTTTGTGCATTTCAAGCTTGCCGGTTGAGTATTCTGGATCTTTTTTTTTTCCTTGCATATAGAACACAGAACGGAGGAGTCAGCAGTGGTCAGGGAGCAACACAAAATTGTACTCCCTCCGTCTCAAAATAAGTGACTCAACTTTGTACTAACTTTAGTACAAAGTTGAGTCACTTAAGTTAATACAAAGTTGAGTCACTTTTGAGTCATTTATTTTGACGGGGAGAGTGGGACTTATCAAACAACATCTCACGACACAACCTTACTCCCTATGCGAACTAAAATAACATGTTTTAAGTCATTACTTTAGTGACCTAATGTCTCAATTAGGGGAAATTTTTGAATTAGACCGAGCTACTTTGAAATCTGATAGTGTTTTTCGCAGCAGTCCAAGGGGTTGGTTCACTTTTGGTCATGCTACCTTTGTTTTGCTCTTTTTTCGAACACATTTGGCATGGCGCTAGAACATTGTTCCGAGATGTTTTTGCTGGTACTGATCTAGATTTGGATACTCAAGTGGAATTTGAAACATTCCCAAAAGCGGGAGATCCAACTACAAGGAAACAGGCAGTCTGATACACATTGTTATAGTATCTTTCACCTCTCTTTTTTTATTTGACATGGAAAACATCTCCCATCCTTTCTTAGGTGTGGTTGTTGTTTCAAGGTTAATATATTTATTCATCTCGACAATATGTTTCCTTGTTCACTAACAAATCTATTAATTAAACTTTCTATAATCAATTCGATCTCCCGGGCCAATCCAAGGACGCCTACGAAAAGGTTGTTTAGATTTACAAAAAGATTGCTTGAATTTATGAAAAGTTTGCTTGGATTTACGAAAGGGTTGCTTGGATTTATTAAAAGTTTGCTTGGATTTACTAAAGGGTTGCTTAGATTTAAGAAAAGGCTGTTTAGTTGGGAGTAGAATTATCACAGCCTGGTGTGTTACAACTTGCAATTCTTGATAAGGTTGCAACTTGCAAAATATACACAACATGCATTTTCAAAAAAGGAAAAACATAACATCCAGGTGGCAACCCAATCAAACAGGTTTAAGCAAGTTGTAGGGTCGTGGCATCAACACCAAAACATTATTCAAATAGAACAAAACATTATTCAAACAGAACAAAGTTAATTAAAATGAGAAGTTCAAATGAACAGAGTATCTACCACGTCAGCCAGAACCGGTTCTCCAAGAAAGAAAGAAAGAAACGAAAATACAATCCTCATGGCCAAACATCAACCAAATCCAACACACGGAAACACAGAGAGACCATTCCAGTCCAGAGCTCAGATCAGATCGGCCACGTTCATCGGCATCTCGTCAATCTGCGTGCTATAGTACTGCTCAATGTCCCTCAGGATGCGGATGTCATCCTTGCGCACAAAGTTGATCGCCACACCCTGTGCATCATTTTCAAAAACACATGTCAAGCAACAAGGGTATTAATTGTGCAATCAAAATCATTTTGCTCCAGCACATAAACTGAGTAAGCAGCATTTGCGATGCAGAGAGCAAGCGTTTATTTGTTTCAGAAGAGTCACACGCTACATGTTCCCTTTTCATAGAGTATATAACCTTAATTACATCGCCCCATATTACTACTCCTACTTGTTAGTTTTATTGCTATGAGCGACACAAAAACTAACCACCAACAAGTAAATGGACATAAGAAAGCTGACTTAAGTTCTGCACAGGGGTGTGTAACTTTACCTTGCGCCCAAACCGCCCAGAGCGACCGATGCGATGGATGTAAAGCTCACGGTTATTCGGGAGATCATAATTAATGACAAGAGAGACCTGGAGAAAGGCACATACATTCAGTGAATAACCAATAGAAGAATCATGCAACAACGTGCTTAAAGGGCATAAAAGCTATAACTGGGGAACAAGACTTGCCTGCTGAACATCCAGCCCTCGAGCCCAAACATCTGTTGTGATCAGAACACGGGTTGTGCCACCCCTGAACTCACTCATGATCGCATCCCTTTCCTTTTGAGGCATGTCACCATGCATAGCTGATACGGTGAAGTTGTTGGTGCGCATCCTTTCGGTAAGCCAATCCACCTAGCCAAAAGGGAACAACTATCATTTAGCAAGCTATCAACCATCAATTATGTCAACTGGACATGGTTAACAAATCTGGACAAGATTCTATACACTTCAGTCAAAGAAGCACATCGCTACAATTTTTTAGTGTAACCAATAGCAAACCCAAATCATAGTAAATTGTTATAACTGGTAAGCATGCAGCAATAAAGTGAGATGTATATGAAATGTCCACAAGGATAAACAAGAAAATGGTGGGCAAAATGCTAACTGGAGTGCAGTGGTTGGTTAGAATAACAGCAATCAACTGGGCTACACATTACCTTTCTCTTAGTATTGCAGAAAATGACAGCCTGGGTGATGGTCAGTGTATCATAAAGATCGCACAGCGTATCAAACTTCCATTCCTCCTTCTCAACAGCAACAAAGAATTGTTTGATGCCCTACAAACATGACAGAAAAATGTAAGTGCTAAATAAGACAAAATACACTAAAGCAAAACAAGTGGTGACATTTACCTCTAGGGTCAACTCATCACGCTTTACAAGGATCCTGACTGGATCAGTCATGAACTTGCTAGTTATCTCCAAGATGTCATGGGGCAGAGTTGCAGAGATCAAGACAACCTGCATATGGTTCAATAATACACAATTAGAAAAGTATGAGATCTCTGCCAAGGAGATGGCATTATTTCTAGTCATGAGGCTCAGTGCTCATGTTAAGGTTAACTCTAAAATGCCCGTTTTTTCCATTAACAGTTCCCTGCTTAGAGAATGTTACAAATGCTAAACCAATAACATGCTGAAAAAATTTGAAGAATAACAGAAAGGAACAATAAACTGAGGAGCACACAAATCTGTCCCTATAGTTAAAAACAAAACATTCATGGCTGGTTACTGCCAGATGATTATAGTAAAGGCGCAAGACATGGGTATTGCACAAGGAAAAGGTCTAGTCAGAAAGGTGAAAGAGACAAAAATACAAGCAGATGACAACTTGAATTCTGTAGTAGAACACATTAGCACAATGACAGGACAGACTGGTAAACTACACTAAAGAGCAGTTTGAGAAAGGTTTAATTTCGATGACCAACCTGAAGTTCTGGGGGGAGGTATCTGTAGACATCATAGATCTGATCCTTAAAACCTCTGGTCAACATCTCATCCGCTTCATCCTAATATGAAAGAATGTTAACATTTGCAGAACTTGAGCGAACAAAAAAGAGACAAATGCAGTGTGACAAGGGCAAACTAACCAGGACTAGGAGCTTGATGGCTCTTGTGCGCAATGTCCTTCTCTTGATCATATCACATACTCTGCCCGGGGTTCCTGAAACAACATGCACTCCAGCCTCGAGCTTCCTAATATCCTCACCGATACTTTTGCCACCGACACAGGCATGCACAGAGACACTCATGTAGTTACCAACAGCTTGCATCACCCTCTCTGTTTGTGTGGCAAGTTCCCTAGTTGGTGACAGTATCAATGCTTGAACCCTGCAGAATCAAAATTGTACCCAATGTTAAGTTGAGCTTTCACTTTCAGAGCAAGTGCTATATATACATTATCAAAGCTAGAGATGGGGAACCACAATGTTCGCCCATATAACAAGGAAAGCCCAGAGCTAAGCAAGAGATATGCACATCCTTAAGAAAAGTGACATCAGGAAAGTAAATCAAAGGAATTGATCGCGGAGGAGACAAACAAATTTAAGCTATTGCATCAGACAAAACAACTTCAAGTTTGGAGAGTTACCTGAAAGAAAAGATCCACCTGGAGAGTTAGCCTCCCTTCAACTTCCTGAAAAACAAACCATTCCTCTGCATCTTCTTTCATGTTGAAAGAACTGATGGTAGGAAATGGAAAAGTTACAGTTCTAAGGAAAAAGAAATTCCTACAAACATATGTTGGAAGGCATATACACAGGACACTATGTTTAACAGTAGCAAGCTCTGGTGCACTTTTACATCAAATTAATACTAACAAATGATGAAAATGTAGGATTTCAGCAGTTCTACAGTGACAAAAAAATTGATTGATGCAATCTAAAATTGACCCAAATACACGAGCATTTGCATTTTTAACCTAGGAAAAACAAATAGACAATCTAACTGCAGCGGGTCTTACAGTGAGGAAGAAGGACAAAAAAACAACAAAGAGAAACTACAAAAGGAGCACTCAGTTTTACTGAAACTACAGTAAAATCAACTAAAAATGCAGTTACACAAACTGCAGATACAACAACAATTTGGCATTTAAAGCTTACATGCATAAAGAAAGGCAAACAGAACACAAGGAAAGCGGTAAAAATCTGAGAAACCAATCGTAGATGGAGCACTAAGTTGTATGAAACTTACAGTAAGGAAAAACTAAAAATACATGCAACTACTCCCTCTGTAAACTAATATAAGACGTTTTAGATTACTAAAGCAATACCAGAGTGTAAACCACAGTCTAAGAACAGTAATGGGATGTTTGAAAGTTACTGTTAGAGAGAACTAAAAATACAATAAAGATAGGTTGCAATAACAATACTATCCAAGTGAAACCGCAGTATAAGAGCTGCAGTTTTGAAAATTATATTTTTAATAGAACTAAAAATACAATAAAGCAAAGGTTGTAATAACAAGCTATCCATGTGTAAACCAGTGTAATAACAGTACAGGTAGTTTTTAAAAATTACTCCCTCAACCACAAGTCATTTACATCTGGAAAGAAAACCGACCAGTGGAGGCGTGTATCATGAACCGGCAGATTACGAGCGTAACTGGGAGGATACTCTTGTAAATATTACAAGCCTGATACGACAAACCAAGCAGCCCATCTGAATAACCAAGCTACCCATCTGAATATTTTTACAGGGGTAAGCAGGAAACCAAACACTAATCCAAGTGGGGCCTTATTGGACCGAGGTAGTATATACTCCCTCCGTTCCTAAATATTTGTCTTTCTAGAGATTTCAACAAGTGACTACATACAAAGCAAAATAAGTGAATCTACACTCTAAAATATGTCTATATACATCTGTATGTTGTATTCCATTTGAAATGTCTAGAAAGACAAATATTTAGGAACGGAGGGAGTATATAATACTAAGACGTTTTTTGACACTAGTGTAGTGTCAAGGGAGTATATAATAACAGTTTATTAGTGTGCGAATGTTCTAACAGATTCCTTCCACAAATCTATTGCAAAATCACGCATGCCACCACAAACTCCAGAACACGACAGTCGACAGGAACGGATCTAGGCTAACGAGACAGGTTGCAGCTGCGGGCGACGGCAATACAATGCGAACGTTTGAGGATCAAGCGAGAGCGAGGGTGGCAGAGGGGGGAAGGGGGGTGCGCATGGCCTTACTCGTGGATGTTGGTGTCGACGAGCTGGCAGACGGAGAGGGAGACCATGGAGGTCTTGCCGGTGCCGGACTGGGCCTGGGCGATGACGTCGCGGCCGGCGATGATGGGGACGACGGCGCGCTGCTGGATGGCGGAGGGCTTCTCGAAGCCGTAGCCGTAGATGCCGCGGAGCAGGTCCTCGCGGATGCCCATGGCGTCGAAGCTCCCCACGACCTCCACCCCCGCCGAGGTCTCGAAGCTGAGCTGCTCGTCGTCCATCGGCCCGCGCCTGGAGGAGCCCGCCGCCGCCGCCATCGGAGAAACCCTAGCCTGTTGGGGGTGAGACGTGGGGGAGCGGCAGAGGAGGAGGATGGCTCTTTTGCAGGTGGGTACCTGCGGCTCCGGCTTTCTCGATTTTATAGCATGCACTGAGATGCGAGGTCGGTTTGAATGGAGGGAAGAGTTTCGTCGGATTTCGGGGTGGTTTGTGTGAAAATGGCGTCACGGGCCGTGTGCAGTTCCGGCCATGGGCCGTTATCGAGCTTCGTTTCCACTCTATGAATGAGCTGGACAATAAATTCGGCCTGGACTCAAAAGAAAATCTGCCTGTTTTTTTTTTCTACTCCCAAAGTTTTTTTTTTTGAGAAATTCTCTACTCCCAAAGTGGGAGCTGGTACGCCGTTCGTTCCTACACCCTCCGTCAGGTGAAGAGTGTACATTTACAAATGAGTATACTTCTATCTTCCCATGCACTTTAAAGTAGAAAAGAAATGAGTTTCTCTCATCGCACGGTAATCAATACCAAGAACCACCGTTCAAAAAATTGCCCAATTCAACGATTTATCATCCGATTTATCGCTGCTCGGGGATGACCGATAAGATTATACCTTATCTTCATCGTTTACCGTTTGCGTCGGTGTATCGCTCTGACAAGCGATTTATCAGGAATCTATCGGTAAATCGGGCATATTCCTAGCACTATGTTTATTTGTGTTTTATGAACCTTGTTACGCGGTATGTCTGGTTATCCTATTTTGTTTCTCATTGTACGAGCATTCAAAGGCTAAGAATCAAGATAACACTTATGTACAATGTATTTTTTGGTGTTGAATATAATATATTTTAGTGTTGGGAACCTATGATTTAGAAAAAATGATCAATTAATAGTTGACCGATAAAATCCATTAATCAGCCGACTTCACATTAATCTCTAATCCCCAGCTGACCGAGACGATAACGCTAAGCGATATTCTCAACATTGCCAGGAACACATGGTCTCTATAATTTCTACATGCACTTGGCTCATTGAGGGTTTGATAATTAAAGAGGAGAGAGATGGTGGCTTGCATCTTCCCAATACATTGTTTACTTCACTCCATAATTTATTCTAAAAATTCTATATGTGCACTTTTCACCGAACGGAAGGAGTACTTTCCAATCGACTCCGCTCCCACCGATCCCCTCGGTCACCATTTTCTTATTCGCTCTAATCCCCTTCCCGCTAGTGGTAAAAAACCCCAGCGGACCAAGTCCATTAGAAAAAAATTGTCGGCCACATCCCGATCGCCCTCACAACCAACCAGCCACACAAGTGTGCGCAAAAAACCTGGGAAACTACGAGCGCACCCTTCTACCCATCGTCATTCCTTCCCTCTCATGTGATCATCCACACATGCACGATCCAGAGCGAATGAAATTGCCTACATCACCGCCTGCAACCCTACCCCC
>LR738710.1:911385399-911446171 GCA_902687465.1 Secale cereale
GGGGGGCGCCTGGGCCCCCCGAGCCCCGTCTGGTGCCCCCCTTTGGCATATATTTAGAGCGTCCTTCGAAACCCTCGGGACGAGAACTCTTTTTCGCGATCTCATCTCTGTTCCGCCGCCGCCGCCGCTTCCAAGATCGGGAGCACCAGGAGAACTCTTCCCGGCACCCTGCCGGAGGGGAGGATCATCATCGGGAGCCTCTCCACCACCATGGACGCCTCCCGGATGAGTTGTGAGTAGTCTCCCTTGGACCATGAGTCCATGACCAGTAGCTATGTGATGTTCTCCTCCCGTTCTTGTGCTTCACTAATTAGTCCTCGTGAGCTGCCCTACATGATCGAGGCACATATGTAATCCTTATGCTGTTGCTATGATGAGTTTGCTGGGATCCGATGGATTATGAGATTATGTTCAGATTGTGATTGAGTAATATATTTGATCTACCTCTTTTATATTTATGTTCATATGTAATTCTTGCATGTTCTCCGTTGTTATTTATTGCTTTGGCCAAGTAATACGTAGTGACTCCAAGAGGGAACGTTATGCTTGATTGCGGGTTCATGCTCCTCGATGACTAGCTTGAGTGACAGAAACATGAGTCTAGGGGATGTGCTGTTGCCACAAGGGGGAAAGCAACGGTGCTTGTGCCCGCGGGTGCAAGGATTGTTTACTTTACGCAAAGTTCTTTTAATGCAGTTGTCTGTTGCTTTGAGTTTACACTATGGGTGGGGCTCGCAACTTAATACCAGCGAGATGTTCTGGATAGATATCTCAAGGTGGATGATTAGTAGTAGATATTGATGGATTTCGGTCTACTTACTTTGGCATACCGCCCATGCTTTGAACCTCAACCTTTCTTGCAATGTAGTCAGCATTGGTTTGCGTTCGTGGTCCTGTCAATTGCCCACCTGTAATTCGTTTACCTCACATAGCTGTTTTCTCGTCTTTTGGGAGAGAGACATCACTAGTGAACATCATGAGACTCCGGTCCATATTACCATCATTGATCACATCCGCTATTTACTTTTCGCTATTATTTACTATTGCAAACATTATCTATCACTACTATCATTTGCGTTTAATCCTTTGTGAACTACAAGGCCGGAGGGATTGACAACCTCTCTGTACTCGTTGGGAGCAAAGTTATTTGTATCTGTGTGCAGGTCCACGTTGATTGCTAATATCTGGCGCCGTTAGCAGTTGACACCTACTTGTTGAACCTAGGAGTCTCTGGGGATTCGATCCTTGGCATCTTTGCTAAGGGAAAAACTTCCACAACACTGCATCTCACACCTTCCACTTGGGGTAACCAACGAGGGGTTAGAGGCCCATCAAGGAGTTTTTCTGGCGCCGTTGCCGGGGACTCCACTCTTCAGGATAGGGGAGTTGCATGCTATCTTTTACCTTTGCTTTTTAGTCTTGTTAGTTTACCTTTCAGTTTTTGCTTTAGTACCTTTTATCGAAAATCACAAAAATAGTTATCTTGCTTGCTTGCTACTATGGGTTCCACCGAGAACACCAAGTTGTGTGAATTCACTAGTCACAACAACGATGACTTTATCAGCACACCTATCACTACACCTGCCACTTCATCACCTTCATATGAAATTAAACCTGCTTTACTGAACTTAGTCATGAAAGATCAATTCTCCGGTGCTGGAGATGATGCTGCTTTACACTTAAACAACTTTGTTGAACTTTGTGATATGCAAAAGTACCAAGAAATAGATGGTAATATTGTTAAGCTTAAGCTTTTTCCTTTCTCCTTGAGAGGAGGAGCTAAAATTTGGTTTCAGTCTTTGCCTAGAAATAGCATAGATTCATGGGACAAGTGCAAAGATGCTTTTATCGGAAAATACTTGTAATGCCCAGGATGGAGTTATACCTCCTACGTGTCGAGGCACGACTTAAAGGCATAAGTCCATCCTAGAATGATCTCAAGTTTGGTAATCTTTGCACATCTCAAGCTAGAATGATCTCAAGTTTGTAAAAGAGGGGATTGTAAACATAAATAGTTGGCTTACACTCGCCACGTCACACAATTACATAACATGTCTCAATCATCATACATTAAGAATATCACAACCCTCTAAGGGCAAAATCCAAATGCAAGATACCAAACTTAAATAAATAAACCACAGGCGGATCGAATCCTAGTAGAAGTCTCCACTACTGATCATCCGGATAACGAACATAGTAACGACTACGCTCCTCGTCGTACTCCCAATCCAGCTCGGTGCCATCACCTGGATAGCTCACAACTGGACCTGCATCTGGTGTGGTGAAGTAACTGTGAGCCACAGAGGACTCAGCAATCCCGTTCCCGGGTAACAAGACTATTCAAGCCTTGGGAGAGGATAAGGCTGAAGAAAAGAATAAGTGTCTGCAGCAGCAACTAGCAACTAGCTTACGTGAGTGAGAGCGAGAAGAGAAAGCCTCGGACGAGAAGTGATCAAGAAGTGATCCTAGCTACAAGCTCAACAATCATAACCCCTCCGTGTTCAACTCCCGAATCCCTATTCGGAAATTGACAGTCACGGAACACACGCTGGTAGTGTATTAGAAACATTGTGTCAAGTTATCTACAACCGGATATTAACAAGCTCCCATCTGCCACATAACCGCGGGCACGGCTTTCGAAAGTTCATAACCCTGCAGGGGTGTTCCAACTTGACCCATTACAAGCCCACGATCCGCGGAGTCGCAACTCCAAAGTGGGAAGACCCGAGTATTCTCGGAATCCCGTGCTCAAGATATACCGAACTAAGGTAAGGCTAATCCAGCAAATCCTCCCGGCGTGTCGACACCCTGATAGTAGCCGCGCGTATCTAAGTCTCAGGACACGACCGGATGGGCGATTCTACAGGTGTATGCCAGATACCTCGGGTTGCCCCAAGGCGGCCCCGCAGAACCCCCGTTTCGGACCAACACTCATGTGGAGCACTGGCCCGGGGTTGTTGATTAAGAAAGAGGGTTAATTACTCCCTATGCAAGTTTAGTTTGTTATTAGGCAAATAGTACCAATGTTGGGACTTGCTGGAAAAGACTTAGCACTTAGCGGTTTATCGAGGGGGTCCCATACACCCCAACCGTGTTAGGAACGCATAATCAAGGAACATAACACCGGCTTATACGGTTCCTAACGGCATGAGCGGAACAAATCACCAAGCAAAAGGCTTAGCCTTCCACCCTTGCCAATATATAGATGATTTCATTTAGCAATTATATAGTGTGATATAACCCAACAAAACTTCAACATGAAGCAAGCATCTTCGATCTTCACCTGCAACTAGCAATGCTATAAGAAGGGCTGAGCGAAGCGTACTTAGCCAAGCAACGGTTTGCATAGGTAGGTTGGTTAAACAAGGCAATGGTTACAAGTAGGAGTCTGACAAGAAGATCATGGGCATCGAGGCAAAACTATAGAGCGGAACTACTAGCAATAGGCAAAGATAGTAATGTTATCGGGGTTCGGTCATCTTGCCTGAAGAGAAGTCGTTCGGATCGTAAGAAGGGTCCTCGTGCTCAACCTCGTTGGTAACCTCGTGCTCGTACTCGAACTCGGTCTCTGCTTCCGGCTCTAAACAAAACAATCACACCAAGCACAAATCAACAAGATGCAATGCGCACTTGAAAAATGATGGATGCATGATGGATGCACTAAGGATGCACACGGAGCACGTAAAATAGCACTCAAGCAAAACACCTCAAAACACGATAACAATATGATATTATTAATCTACACAGAAAATCAATCAAGTTTCATATAAGATTCACTGAAATCGGAGTTACGGGCTAAAAGTTATGCCCGAAACAAGAAATGAGCGAAAGCTGAAAATTACAGCAACATAGCAACTTCGGAGCACAAAATAATTAAGCTACAGCACTCAAACATCATGGCAAAGACCTAGAACACAAACTAGACATATACTACAGCAACTAAGTCCAAAGGTGCACCCCCAAAGGAGCCACGGTTCAATAGCAATGAGCATGGACATATTGAACTTGACAATAAAATTCTGACAGCAGAATTTTATTGAAACTTTGGAGCAAAATATAAGCATGCTACAGCCACTCAAATAAGCATGTGAGAACATGGATGGAAAGACAACAATATATACTACAAGGAACAATCAAGATCCACTCCAAAACTAACATGGTTTGTCCTAGAACATCACACGAACATGGCATCGGAACATTACAGATTTCAGACTTAGTGAAAATCCACTAAGTCCTAAAACAGCAATTTCATCATGGCATCTAAAAGAGCATGTTTAAGTCACCTCGAAACTAAACATGGCAAGTGGTAAGCACCTCATCAAAGTACACATGATGGTGATTCCGAAACACTCAAGCATGCTTCATGGAGATAAACACAACGATAGCAATGAGCTCAACAAGATGGCATTTCATAACAAGTGAAACAACATCACAGCCACATGGCGCTTTACAACGAAGATAAACATGTCAAGAATAAATCTAACATGCTACCTAGCACATACAACATGTAGATCATTGCAAGACGAACACGTGGACATGTCATTTGCATCATTCGGACAAACGAGCTAAAAGATATCACATGGCAAAGATGGCATAAAAACATCACATAACAGCAGTTTATATCATGATGCACTCTTGCAACAGCAAAACAAGCACCTAGATGATCTCTAACATGCATGACACAAAAACATGAAACGTAGTGCACGATCCCACGAACGTCTGGACATGCTATTTGCGCGAATCGGAGCAACACACAAAAAGATACAGCAGTTCTAAAACAGCATCAGAAACTAATAGATCTGGGACTTAGAGATTTAGGGGTCAACCTTGACAGATCTGAGGAAAAAAAATCACATGGGCTCGGGGAAGCAGATCTGGCGCGGCCCGCGGACTGAGGAGGAGGCTGGGGCCTCGGTGCGGAGGAGTGGCCTGGTGGCCCTGGAAGGCGGCGGTGCGGAGAGGTGGCGGCCTGGCTGCCGCGGCCCGAGCGCGCTGAGGCGAGGCCCAGCCACGGAGTCGGCCTGGCAAGGCTGCGGCTCGGGGCGGACGCGAAGCGGAGGGACGGCCACCCGACGCGGTGGTGCGGCTGGAGAGATGGGCCGGCGAGGGGGCCCCAGCACAGCTGCGACCGGAGGGAGGCGCCGGCCCGGTGGAGCGACTGGATCGGCGGGGCGATGGACCGGAGGCGAAGTGGTCCCGCGCTGGACCTGGGACCTGGCGACGGACGAGGGAGGTGGGCCTCGGGGCCCAGGAGGAGTCGCGGTGGCTCGCTCGGCGGGCGATGGCGAGGCCGGCCTGCGGGGAAGCGGCGAAGTGGTCCCCTGGTGGCCGATCGGGGAGATGGCCCAGGCCGGATCCAGATCGGCGGAGTCCCAGCGGCTGGCGTTGACCTCGAGGGTTCGAGGGGATCCGGTCGGGGAAACTGGAGGCGATCGATGCGATCGAGGAGGATCGCGGCGGATCTGGCTGGCTGCGGTGGAAACTGGCCAAGTGGCTGAGGGGGAGGCCAGATCTGAGAAAAGGGAAAAAATGAGGGGGAGAGGGTGGAGAAGAAGCTATGTATGCCTAAAAAAACCTAGGGGCTATATATAGCAGGTAGCTAGGGTTAGGGAAATTGGGGGTGTTAGGAGCCCTCCGATCGCGATCCGACGGATCCGATCGCGGGGAAAGTCTAGATGGCCTAGGAGAAGGTAGAGACTACAGTAGGGGTGTTTCTGGGCCACGAAGTGAAGGCACTTTGGACCCACACAAATAACTGTTGGGATAGCACATGGAGTCCAAACGCGACGAGATTTGAGAGGCGGGTTGCACACAACAAAACAACAACACACACAACAACCTCACGGCACACCGGTAACGTAACACGCCCAAACACCAAAGTAGGCCTACGGGACGTCACGGACACGTGAGGGAGCTCCGGAACGCGAAACGGACAACGGAAAGAAACGCGTGGAACCGGATGCAACCGACAACACAAATGCAAAGCGATGCACATGTCTACATGATATGAATGAAAGCCACACACGCACACAACAAAACGACGAAAACCCGAAAGACAAAGAACCCGGAATGGAAATAGATGAAGCCGGAGATATATTATATACCCAAAAGGGAAAGTATTACATCCGGGGCATTACAAACTCTCCTCTACTACAAAAAGATCTCGTCCCGAGATCTAGGACTGGAAAAAGGAAGGGTACTCGGAACGAAGATGATCTTCTCGTTCCCACGTAGCCTCTCGGTCGGTGTGATGTGACCACTTGACTTTCAGAAATTTGATGGACTTGTTGCGGGTCTTGCGTTCGGTTTCTTCGAGAATGGCAACTGGATGCTCTCGGTAGGACAGGTCTTGTTGAAGATCAATCTCTTCAAACGGAATCATGCGCTCAGGTGCCTTGAAGCATTTGCGAAGTTGAGACACATGGAAGACATCATGAACATTGGCGAAGTTGGGAGGGAGCTCAAGTTGATAGGCTAGATCGCCTCTTTTGCCAAGAATCTTGAAAGGCCCGACGTATCTAGGAGCAAGCTTTCCTTTGATACCGAATCTTTGGGTGCCTTTCATCGGAGAAACTCGGAGATAGACATGATCACCGATGTTGAAAGCCAAATCACGATGCTTGCCGTCATAGTAGCTCTTCTGACGCGACTGAGCGGCCTTGAGATTCTCACGTATGACTTTGCACATTTCTTCGGCTTCTGAGATCAAGTCATTTCCAAGAAGTTGACGTTCGCCTGTTTCAGACCAGTTGAGAGGGGTACGACACTTTCTGCCATAGAGGATTTCAAACGGAGCTTTGCCTGCACTTGCTTGAAAGCTGTTGTTGTAAGAGAACTCGGCAAATGGAAGGCAGTCTTCCCATTTCATGCCAAAGGAGATGACACAGGCTCTGAGCATGTCTTCTAGAATCTGATTCACGCGCTCGACTTGACCACTAGTCTGAGGGTGAAAAGCAGTGCTGAACCTGATCTTAGTGCCCATGGCGGACTGAAAGGAGTCCCAGAACCTTGATGTGAACAAGCTTCCATGGTCTGAGGATATAACTTGAGGAATGCCATGTAAAGACACAATTCTGGAAGTGTACAACTCTACCAATTGAGCTGCATTGATTGATTCTTTGACTGGCAGGAAGTGAGCGACTTTGGTAAGCTTGTCAATCACCACGAAGATAGAATCATTTCCTCGCTTGGATTTAGGAAAACCAGTGACGAAGTCCATTTCAATGTGGTCGAACTTCCACTCGGGAATAGGAAGAGGTTGGAGAAGACCGGCTGAACGTTGATGTTCTGCTTTCACTCTTCTGCAAACATCACATTCATTCACGAATTGGGCAATCTCCCTTTTCATGCGTGTCCACCAGTAAGACTGCTTGAGGTCTTGGTACATCTTGGAACTGCCAGGATGAATGGAAAGGAGAGAATCATGAGCTTCTTCCATTATGAGCTTCCTGAGATCACCTTTGGGAACAACGAGTCTGTCCTCGAAGAACAAGGTATCTCTCTCATCAACACGGAAGCACTTGTATTTCGGAATGCCCTTAGCAATAGCATGTTTCACCTTCTTCACCATGGTATCACTGAGTTGGGCCTGACGGACTTGATCTTCCAAGGTAGGAGCAATTTGGAGATTTGCAAGAAAACCCTGTGGAACAACTTGGAGGTTGAGCTTCCTGAATGCTTCACAAAGCTCAGGCTGGCACGGCTTGATAAGAAGGCTGTTGCAATATTCCTTTCTGCTCAAAGCATCTGCAATCACATTCGCCTTGCCAGGAGTGTATTCAATGCTGGGATTATACTCTTGGATCATTTCAACCCAATGAGTCTGGCGGAGGTTCAGATGCGGCTATGTGAAGATGTACTTCAAGCTCTTGTGATCAGTGAAGATGTCGACCTTTCTGCCCAACAACAGATGTCTCCACGTAATCAAAGCATGTACCACATCTGCTAGCTCGAGATCATGTGTGGGATAGTTCTTCTCACTTGGCTTGAGCTGACGAGAAGTGTATGCCACAATTCTCTTATCTTGCATAAGCACACCACCAAGACCTTGAAGAGAAGCATCACAGAATACTTCATAGGGCTTGGATTCATCTGGAGGAGTCAGAACTGGAGCAGAGACAAGCTTTTCTTTGAGAGTTTTGAATGCCACTTCACACTCGGGAGACCAAAAGTATTTGACATTCTTCTGAAGCAAGTTTGAAAGAGGCTTGGCAATCTTGGAGAAGTTCTCAACGAACCTTCTGCAATAGCTGGCAAGACCCAGAAAACTGCGGAGCTGCTTGACGTTCTGAGGAGCTTCCCAATTGACAATTGCTTCAACTTTCTCGGGATTAACCGCAATACCGTCAGCTGAGATGATGTGGCCCAGGTACAAAACCTTATCGAGCCAAAACTCGCACTTGGAGAACTTGGCATAGAATTTATGCTCTCGGAGTCGATCAAGAACCAGACGTAAGTGCTTTTCGTGATCTTCTTCATTCTTGGAAAACACCAGAATATCATCCAGATACACAAGCACAAACTCACCAGTATAGGGGTTGAAGATGTAATGCATCATCCTCGAAAAGGTAGGAGGAGCATTGGCGAGACCGAAGGACATGACGGTATACTCGTATGAACCATAGCTCGTTCTGAAGGCCGTTTTGGGAATGTCTTCCTCGCGAATGCGAATTTGATGATAGCCCATTCGGAGGTCAAGCTTAGAGAAGACTTTAGCTCCTTTGAGCTGCTCGAAGAGTTCGTTGATGTTGGGGAGCGGATACTTGTTCTTAATCGTCTTCTTGTTCAATGGCCGGTAGTCAACACAAAGACGCTCCGTGCCATCTTTCTTCTTGACAAATAAGACACCACAGCCCCAAGGAGACGTACTAGGCCTGATGAGACCCATACTCTCCTGTTTATCAAGCTGCTTCTTCAATTTCTTCAATTCATCCGGAGAGAGCTTGTACGGACGCCGGCATGCTGGCTCAGTACCCGGCTCGAGTTCAATGACAAACTCCACCTGACGGTGTGGAGGCATGCCTGGAAGTTCTTCAGGAAAGACGTCTTGATATTCGTTCACCACCGGAATTTGAGATATGGCATTAATTTCGCCCTTATCATTGAGAGAGAAAAGCCTGATAGCGTTATCCCTGGAGGCAAAGATAATCACATCTTCATCAGAATGAGTCATCTTGACTTCCTTCTGTGCACAATCAATATGAGCATCGTGCTGAGAAAGCCAATCCATTCCGAGGATGAGGTCGATGTCAGAATTGCCGAGAATCACCGGTGAAGCCAAAAAGCGATAGTCACCCATACGAATAGAAACATTTGGAGCATATATACTGGAATGCATCTGCTTTCCCGGAGAAGAAACTGCCAACTGTCTCGGCAAAGCTGCTGTGGTCACACTATGCTTGGATGCAAAAGGGTATGACATGAAAGAATGTGAAGCACCCGAATCAAATAACACTTTAGCAGGAAAAGAGTTAACTGGAAGGTTACCCAAAATGACATCAGAAGAATTCTCCGCTTGTGCTGCATTCATCAGATTGACCCTTGCTGCCTTTGGATCATGCCTGGCAATAGCTGAACTCACAGGTGGAGGAGGTGGAAGACGCTTCGGATTTGGACATCTGTTGGCATAATGACCCTTCTGGCCACACTTGTTGCACACCACTTCAGAGAGAGGACGGAAATGAGAGCCACTTGACTTGGAGCCTTGAGACTGAAACTGCTTCTTCGACTGGTTGCTCGGGTTGGGTGGGTGGGAGAAACCACGTCCACTAGAGTTCTTGTTGTTGGAGTTGTTGGGGTTGTTGTATGGAGCTCGAATCACTGGAGGAGGAGGAAGCCAAAATTTCTGATGCTTCGAGACCATCTGAGACGATGAGGAAGAATGAACGGCATCTCGAATTCTCTTCTTAGAAGCCTCCATCTTGAGCTGAGCTGCTTCTTGTTTCAAAGCCATGTTATAGAACTTGTCGAATTCATCCGGCTCGAACAAGGTGAGAGCAAGTTGAAGTTCATCTTTGAGACCTCCACGGAACTGGTAGATTTTGCTCTTGGCATCAGGAATGTCTTGCTTAGCATAGCAAGCGAGGTTTTGGAACTTGACATTATACTGATAGACTGTCATGGAGCCCTGCTTCA
Organism: Secale cereale; assembly: GCA_902687465.1. Classification (NCBI taxonomy): domain Eukaryota; kingdom Viridiplantae; phylum Streptophyta; class Magnoliopsida; order Poales; family Poaceae; genus Secale; species Secale cereale. The sequence goes on from LR738710.1 coordinate 911,395,534, forward strand.
GGTTGCGGAATTGCTCACGCATACCCTCGATGACACTTGTTGGAATGTGGTGCGAGCGAAAGTCCTTGCAGAAATTCTCCCAAGAGATCACTTGACCTGGCCTGGAGTCTTTGTACTGCTGCCACCAATCAGCTGCTTGATCTTTCAGTTGGAAGGCTGCAAACTTCACATAATCATCTTCCTTCACGTTACTGCACTCAAAATGCTTCTTTATGTCGGTTAACCAATCTTCAGCATCAAGAGGGTCGACACAGTAACTGAAAGCTTTAGGATTGTTGGCCAAGAACTGGTTGAGAGTAGCATGGTGCTGCTGGTTGAAGAAGTTGCCTTGATTCCCTGGAACACCCTGATTAGCTTGATTAGCTTGCATCTGCTGCATCATCTGCATCAACAACTGGGTGTTCTGAGCTGTAGTCTGCATAATCGCTCTCCAAGCCTCAGGCGGAGGAGGAGGGGAAGGAGGACGATCTGGGACCTCTTCACCCTCTGGGTTAGCGTTGGGAACCTTTTTCGGAGCCATCCTGAAATAGATGACCACGAATCAGCAATTGATTGACAAAAGGTATAAGCTGAATCAATGGAATGAATTGCAACAAGTCTTCACAATAATCATTCGAACAATAGAACGAATGAAATCATTCGAACAAGAGGAACGAATGAAATTCTCAGTTAAATGATAACATCAATCTTCACGAGAAGCCACATAGGGGACAAAAGGTAAATAAGAAAAATAACAAGGTACGGACGGGAACAAACACAAGAGAGGAGTTTCGTTCTAACATCTTTGTGCTGAAAGCATATGAACGCGTTACGAAAAGGTTTTGCAATCCCCGGATCAGCATAGCCAAGGACCCTTTAAGATGCAACTCCTGATAGTAACATCGGTCATATAACCCCTTCACTCAATGTAGAACCCCGAACTCGCTAACCTGCATCCGTTGGAAGAATGCCTACGATCTACTGGATAAACCCACCTATAAATTTCCGAAAGATTCCAGTTATGCAATCAGGTGTTGGGGATACACGGGAAGCACCGCGCAATCAACTCTAAACCTACATCCAGGTGTATCCATCCTTCAACACATAACCAGTCTTTCTCAGAAACTGCGTACCTCGGACCTTCGAAAAGCATCCACTATAACAAGCTATGGCAATACTCCTGAGCTACCTCCCCAATACTGGGTGATGTCGGGGTTATCTTGCCACTGGCCGTATAGGAGAGATTTTCGATGTCAGCCGTCTTAAGTATTTAGTACTGCCGCGATATGCTTGTGACGACAATACCCCGAAGCTCAACTCCCCGGGACACTGCCACAACCCCTAATGTCAGGAGGCATCGAGAACAATATCCTCGTCACAAGAACATCGAAACAATCCCAGAATACTCGCGGGATTCCTAAAAAAAAATTGTGCAATTTTTGAATATAGGAGAGACAAGAGTAGTCGTCAGGAGTCCTCACCAGAGAGAAAGGGGATGAGAAGCAAAGAAATCCTACTCTCCGATATAATATAGGACTCAAAATGTTTTCAGTGTGTGCCTAGACTCGACCGTCAACGATTCGATCAATCAGTGGGGGCTCCTAGGTCGGAGAAGGCTCTGAGTACCAACTTGTAATGCCCAGGATGGAGTTATACCTCCTACGTGTCGAGGCACGACTTAAAGGCATAAGTCCATCCTAGAATGATCTCAAGTTTGGTAATCTTTGCACATCTCATGTAAAAGAGGGGATTGTAAACATAAATAGTTGGCTTACACTCGCCACGTCACACAATTACATAACATGTCTCAATCATCATACATTAAGAATATCACAACCCTCTAAGGGCAAAATCCAAATGCAAGATACCAAACTTAAATAAATAAACCACAGGCGGATCGAATCCTAGTAGAAGTCTCCACTACTGATCATCCGGATAACGAACATAGTAACGACTACGCTCCTCGTCGTACTCCCAATCCAGCTCGGTGCCATCACCTGGATAGCTCACAACTGGACCTGCATCTGGTGTGGTGAAGTAACTATGAGCCACAGAGGACTCAGCAATCCCGTTCCCGGGTAACAAGACTATTCAAGCCTTGGGAGAGGATAAGGCTGAAGAAAAGAATAAGTGTCTGCAGCAGCAACTAGCAACTAGCTTACGTGAGTGAGAGCGAGAAGAGAAAGCCTCGGACGAGAAGTGATCAAGAAGTGATCCTAGCTACAAGCTCAACAATCATAACCCCTCCGTGTTCAACTCCCGAATCCCTATTCGGAAATTGACAGTCACGGAACACACGCTGGTAGTGTATTAGAAACATTGTGTCAAGTTATCTACAACCGGATATTAACAAGCTCCCATCTGCCACATAACCGCGGGCACGGCTTTCGAAAGTTCATAACCCTGCAGGGGTGTTCCAACTTGACCCATTACAAGCCCACGATCCGCGGAGTCGCAACTCCAAAGTGGGAAGACCCGAGTATTCTCGGAATCCCGTGCTCAAGATATACCGAACTAAGGTAAGGCTAATCCAGCAAATCCTCCCGGCGTGTCGACACCCTGATAGTAGCCGCGCGTATCTAAGTCTCAGGACATGACCGGATGGGCGATTCTACAGGTGTATGCCAGATACCTCGGGTTGCCCCAAGGCGGCCCCGCAGAACCCCCGTTTCGGACCAACACTCATGTGGAGCACTGGCTCGGGGTTGTTGATTAAGAAAGAGGGTTAATTACTCCCTATGCAAGTTTAGTTTGTTATTAGGCAAATAGTACCAATGTTGGGACTTGCTGGAAAAGACTTAGCACTTAGCGGTTTATCGAGGGGGTCCCATACACCCCAACCGTGTTAGGAACGCATAATCAAGGAACATAACACCGGCTTATACGGTTCCTAACGGCATGAGCGGAACAAATCACCAAGCAAAAGGCTTAGCCTTCCACCCTTGCCAATATATAGATGATTTCATTTAGCAATTATATAGTGTGATATAACCCAACAAAACTTCAACATGAAGCAAGCATCTTCGATCTTCACCTGCAACTAGCAATGCTATAAGAAGGGCTGAGCGAAGCGTACTTAGCCAAGCAACGGTTTGCATAGGTAGGTTGGTTAAACAAGGCAATGGTTACAAGTAGGAGTCTGACAAGAAGATCATGGGCATCGAGGCAAAACTATAGAGCGGAACTACTAGCAATAGGCAAAGATAGTAATGTTATCGGGGTTCGGTCATCTTGCCTGAAGAGAAGTCGTTCGGATCGTAAGAAGGGTCCTCGTGCTCAACCTCGTTGGTAACCTCGTGCTCGTACTCGAACTCGGTCTCTGCTTCCGGCTCTAAACAAAACAATCACACCAAGCACAAATCAACAAGATGCAATGCGCACTTGAAAAATGATGGATGCATGATGGATGCACTAAGGATGCACACGGAGCACGTAAAATAGCACTCAAGCAAAACACCTCAAAACACGATAACAATATGATATTATTAATCTACACAGAAAATCAATCAAGTTTCATATAAGATTCACTGAAATCGGAGTTACGGGCTAAAAGTTATGCCCGAAACAAGAAATGAGCGAAAGCGGAAAATTACAGCAACATAGCAACTTCGGAGCACAAAATAATTAAGCTACAGCACTCAAACATCATGGCAAAGACCTAGAACACAAACTAGACATATACTACAGCAACTAAGTCCAAAGGTGCACCCCCAAAGGAGCCACGGTTCAATAGCAATGAGCATGGACATATTGAACTTGACAATAAAATTCTGACAGCAGAATTTTATTGAAACTTTGGAGCAAAATATAAGCATGCTACAGCCACTCTAATAAGCATGTGAGAACATGGATGGAAAGACAACAATATATACTACAAGGAACAATCAAGATCCACTCCAAAACTAACATGGTTTGTCCTAGAACATCACACGAACATGGCATCGGAACATTACAGATTTCAGACTTAGTGAAAATCCACTAAGTCCTAAAACAGCAATTTCATCATGGCATCTAAAAGAGCATGTTTAAGTCACCTCGAAACTAAACATGGCAAGTGGTAAGCACCTCATCAAAGTACACATGATGGTGATTCCGAAACACTCAAGCATGCTTCATGGAGATAAACACAACGATAGCAATGAGCTCAACAAGATGGCATTTCATAACAAGTGAAACAACATCACAGCCACATGGCGCTTTACAACGAAGATAAACATGTCAAGAATAAATCTAACATGCTACCTAGCACATACAACATGTAGATCATTGCAAGACGAACACGTGGACATGTCATTTGCATCATTCGGACAAACGAGCTAAAAGATATCACATGGCAAAGATGGCATAAAAACATCACATAACAGCAGTTTATATCATGATGCACTCTTGCAACAGCAAAATAAGCACCTAGATGATCTCTAACATGCATGACACAAAAACATGAAACGTAGTGCACGATCCCACGAACGTCTGGACATGCTATTTGCGCGAATCGGAGCAACACACAAAAAGATACAACAGTTCTAAAACAGCATCAGAAACTAATAGATCTGGGACTTAGAGATTTAGGGGTCAACCTTGACAGATCTGAGGAAAAAAAATCACATGGGCTCGGGGAAGCAGATCTGGCGCGGCCCGCGGACTGAGGAGGAGGCTGGGGCCTCGGTGCGGAGGAGTGGCCTGGTGGCCCTGGAAGGCGGCGGTGCGGAGAGGTGGCGGCCCGGCTGCCGCGGCCCGAGCGCGCTGAGGCGAGGCCCAGCCGCGGAGTCGGCCTGGCAAGGCTGCGGCTCGGGGCGGACGCGAAGCGGAGGGACGGCCACCCGACGCGGTGGTGCGGCTGGAGAGATGGGCCGGCGAGGGGGGCCCAGCACAGCTGCGACCGGAGGGAGGCGCCGGCCCGGTGGAGCGACTGGATCGGCGGGGCGATGGACCGGAGGCGAAGTGGTCCCGCGCTGGACCTGGGACCTGGCGACGGACGAGGGAGGTGGGCCTCGGGGCCCAGGAGGAGTCGCGGTGGCTCGCTCGGCGGGCGATGGCGAGGCCGGCCTGCGGGGAAGCGGCGAAGTGGTCCCCTGGTGGCCGATCGGGGAGATGGCCCAGGCCGGAGCCAGATCGGCGGAGTCCCAGCGGCTGGCGTTGACCTCGAGGGTTCGAGGGGATCCGGTCGGGGAAACTGGAGGCGATCGAGGCGATCGGGGAGGATCGCGGCGGATCTGGCTGGCTGCGGTGGAAACTGGCCAAGTGGCTGAGGGGGAGGCCAGATCTGAGAAAAGGGAAAAAAATGAGGGGGAGAGGGTGGAGAAGAAGCTATGGATGCCTAAAAAAACCTAGGGGCTATATATAGCAGGTAGCTAGGGTTAGGGAAATTGGGGGTGTTAGGAGCCCTCCGATCGCGATCCGACGGATCCGATCGCGGGGAAAGTCTAGATGGCCTAGGAGAAGGTAGAGACTACAGTAGGGGTGTTTCTGGGCCACGAAGTGAAGGCACTTTGGACCCACACGAATAACTGTTGGGATAGCACACGGAGTCCAAACACGACGAGATTTGAGAGGTGGGTTGCACACAACAAAATAACAACACACACAACAACCTCGCGGCACACCGGTAACGTAACACGCCCAAACACCAAAGTAGGCCTACGGGACGTCACGGACACGTGAGGGAGCTCCGGAACGCAAAACGGACAACGGAAAGAAACGCGTGGAACCGGATGCAACCGACAACACAAATGCAAAGTGATGCACATGTCTACATGATATGAATGAAAGCCACACACGCACACAACAAAACGACGAAAACCCGAAAGACAAAGAACCCGGAATGGAAATTGATGAAGCCGGAGATATATTATATACCCAAAAGGGAAAGTATTACATCCGGGGCATTACAATACTATCCAACTGCTAAAATTATCCAACTGAGAAGTAACATAATGAATTTTAAACAATTGGATAATGAACACGTTGCCCAAGCTTGGGAACGTATGAAATCTCTTATCAAGAACTGCCCTACTCATGGTTTGACTACTTGGATGGTTATCCAAACTTTTTTTGCAGGCTTGAACTTTACCTCGCGGAACTTGTTAGATTCGGCCGTGGGAGGAACTTTTATGTCAACTACACTTGGTGCTGCCACAAAGCTTCTCGATGAGATGATGACCAACTATTCCCAATGGCACACCGAACACGCTCCAACAGGTAGGAAGGTAAACTCTGTCGAGGAGATTTCCTCCTTAAATGAAAAAGTTGACTTGATCATGTCTCTACTTTCGAAGCGATCTTCTGTTGATCCTCGCGATGTTCCTTTAAATTCTTTGATTGCTCAAGAACAAGTAGATGTGAACTTTATCTCTAGAAACAATTTTAACAACAATGCTTATAGGAGTAACTTTGGTAGCAATCCTAGACCGTTCCCCTCTAATTCTTATGGGAACAACAATGCTTATCCTATCACCAAGAACTCCACTACTGAACTAGAGACTATGCTTAAAGATTTCATCACTACCCAAAAAGCCTTTAATAAGAGTGTAGAAGAAAAACTACATAAACTAGATGATCTTTCTTTTAAGGTAGACCATTTAGCCAATGAGGTAAAATTGCTAAAAATTAAAACTTCTCCTCTTGAGGAGAGGGAAGTCACTCCTATAAATGCTATTCAAGTGCAAATTAATGAAAACATTAGGATGATGGCTAAACTTAAAGAAAGATGGGCTAGAGAAAGGGAGGAAGAAGATAGAATTAAGAGCCTTCCTACCCACCACACTGTTGCTACTATCCAAGTTGTTGAGGATGTTCAAACTCTTAGCACCCAATGTACTCCTGGTCCCATTGGACCTATTAATGGTGATGCTATGACTATAGAAACTACCAAACAAGTGAACCTAAAGGACACCACTACCACTTTACTTGATGCTCGTGACCTTGATTTTGATAATTGCACTCTTACCGAAGTTATTGATTTCCTTCACATGATGTCTAGAGATCCCCGCACTAGCACACTTAACCTTGCCTTCACGAAGCATATCACTAATGCTCTCATCAAAGCTAGGGAGGAGAAACTTAGAGTAGAAGCCTCCATACCTAGAAAGCTAGAAGATGGTTGGGATCCTATGATAAAAATTAAGTTGAATGACTTCTCTTGCTATGCATTATATGATGTTGGAGCTAGTACCTCTGTTATGCCCAAAAGAATATATGATATGCTTAAATTGAAACCTTATGATTCTTGTTCTTTTGGTGTTCGTCTCGTTGATTCTTCCATAAAGAAACCTTTGGGGAGGATCGACGATGTTCTTATCGTTGTTAATGATAATTATGTTCCCGTTGATTTTACTATTATGGATATTGAATGTGATCCTTCATGTCCAATTATTTTGGGACGTCCCTTTTTACGCACCGTTGGTGCTATCATTGACATGAAAGAGGGTAATATAAAATTTCAGTTTCCTCTCAGGAAAGGGATGGAATACTTCCCTCGAAAGAAGATCAAGTTACCTTTTGAGTCCGTTGTACGGGCTAGCTATTCTTTTACTCTTGATAAAACTTGATCTCTATGCATTATGCCTAGCTTAAAGGCATAAAAGAAAGCGCTTTTGGGAGGCAGCCCACATGAATAAATTTTTATATTTTGCTTTTGTTGTGTCTTGATGTTGTTTACTACAGTAGCATCATCATTGTATCTTTGCTTTTCATATTTGTGCCAAGTATAGCCTCTGATTGCTAGAAAGTTCAAAAGTTGTGAGGTGCTGTCCAGGAAACAGATTCTGTCCTTGGATAGAAAAATTCGTATAAAATCACCAGATCATCTTTTTGGTCTGAATTGTTTCGACAACGTTCTCTATATAATTGTCTTTCGTGCGTCTGTTCTGAGTTTTTTGATTTGAGTTGCAGAAGTACCCCGAACAAATCATTTACTACCTACTGTTCTGTTTTTCACAGATTCTGTCCTGTTTTGCCTTTCCTTCATTTTGCAAACCAAGAGCTTGCTTTTTCTTTGCAAAAACCTTTTGGCAATCTTGAGAAACAGTAGACCTTCAAGAATATCTTTATTTCCAGCAAGGAACAATTATTTTATTAAGGGTACTAACCTCGCTAATCAGATTATGATGAGTTATGTATGAAGGGAGTTTTCAAGTGTGCGAGGGAAGATGATAAAAAGATTCAGGAGTGTCAAGCGCTCAAGCTTGGGGATGCCCCCGTGCACCCCCAAGAAGTATTCAAGGAGACTCAAGCGTCTAAGCTTGGGGATGCCCCCGTGCATCCCCTTCTCCATCAACATTATCAGTTCGTCTTTCGTTCTGCTATATTTTTATCACTTCATGTGTTATGTGCTATGCTTGGAGCGTCTTGCTTTTAGTTTTCTTTTTAGTTTTTCATAATGAGTCGGAACTCAGCGTTCTTTATGTGGGAGAGAAACACGCTCCACTTCTACCTAGAACATAACATAGAATTTTCATGTCTATCTTTGTTGTGTGTGTTCTTTGTCTTTTAATAGCTACTATCATGTTCAGCTCTTAGTATTCATGCTTATCTTTTCAAAGAGCTTTTGTTTAGTTGGTTGCTTGAACTCTCTTTAATTATCATGCTTATCTTATTAAGAGAGTTTGCTTCTGTTGCATTGGTTGATATGTCTATGATAAGGATGCTACGTGCATAATGGCGCTTAGTAGTTCAGGTTTTCTTATGGTTAGTCTCAAATAGCTGAGGGATTCCCAATGTGTTATTGGAGTACCAACTTGATTTGTTTGCCTATGATGTGGTATGGTTTAGTAATATCTTCCTTCAAGAACTTATTTTGATTGACTTGGCGTATGCTCACGCATATTTAAGACTGTAAAGAAAGTCTGTCAAGCCTTGATGATCTTTTATTTCTGAGTAGCGATATAATTACCATGCCTGATTCAATGTTGCTTTGTCGCTCTACATGATTATGACCGTCATTGCTCTCTTAGTTGGTCGCTCCCAGTCTTTTGCTAACCTCCACCTGTACTAAGCAGACTAACCTTGCAATACATAGCTCATGGGAAAGTAGCTTAAAAACTATTGTGGTAGAGAATATGTTGCCTATGTATCTTATTTCTTATAAGTTGCTTGCTGAGCGGTAACCATGTTTCTGGGGACGCCATCAACTGTCACACTTTTGTTGAATATCATGTGAGTTGCTATGCATGTTCGTCTTGTCTGAAGTAAGGGTGATTTGCCATGGGTTGAATGGTTGAGTATGCATATTGTTAGAGAAGAACATTGGGCCGCCAACCAAAGCCATGTATCATGGTGGAAGTTTTAGCTTGGACATTAATCCTCAATCTCTTATGAGAATATGCTTATGCATTAAAGAGGAGTCCATCATCTATTTTCTATGTTGTCCCGGTATGGATGTCCTCAAGTTGAGATCTATCAAAAACGAGAAATCAAATGCGATTTATCTCCTTGGACCTTTGTACAGGTGGCATAGAGGTACCCCTTTGTGACACTTGGTTGAAACATATGTAATGCAATGATAACCCATGGAAATCCGAGCTAATTAGGACAAGGTGCGAGCACTATTGGTATTCAATGCATGAGGCTTGCAACTTATAGGATGTCTTATGCATGACACATATGAAGTACTACTACCGTTGACAAAATTGCTTCTATGTTTTCAAAATAAAAAGCTCTAGCACATAACCATTCTTTTACTTTTATGTTGAGTCTCCACCTTCTTTCTTCAAGCACCAATTACTGAGAGCATGATTGTCATTCTAAGTGTAATGTGCATTGTTCCAAAGTAGCATTGTCTTTTGCATGATTGTGATATCGTTTATTTTGAAATCATTGTATTTAGTCATCACTTAAACCTTGAAGGTGCCCCTGCATTTATGTTTTGCTTCACTAAAGGGGGCAAGCTAGATATCACTTTATCATATTTGCACATCATGTTCATTGCAAATCTATTTGATGTTTCAATGTCATGGTGTAAAACTTTCAGTCCTTTGTGATTTTCTCATGAGGCAACTTAATTACTACAGATTCATTATCTCAGTAAGCTTTTGTCATATGACTATAAAAAGTCCTATATGGTTAATAGCATGTCACCACAGAAATTATTCTTGTTATCATTTACCTACTCGAGGACGAGCAGGAATTAAGCTTGGGGATGTTGATACGTCCAAAACGTATCTATAATTTCTGCTTGCTCCATGCCACTTTTGGGTGATATTGCTATGATATTTATACACTTCCATACACTTTTGATCATATTTGGACTAACCTACTAATCCAGTGCACCCCAGTGCCAGTTTCTGTTTTCGGCTGTTTTTGTATTTCAGGTTTTCACATTACGAGAACTGTCAGAAAAAATCCAAAAAAATTATATAAAAAATCAGCGTTCCAGAACCTACCTTGCGCCCGAAGTACAGCCGGGGGGGCCACCAGGGCCCCAGGCGCCCTGGCGGCGCCCCCCCCCCCTGGGCCGCGCCGGGGGGCGCCTGGGCCCCCCGAGCCCCGTCTGGTGCCCCCCTTTGGCATATATTTAGAGCGTCCTTCGAAACCCTCGGGACGGAAACTCTTTTTCACGATCTCATCTCTGTTCCGCCGCCGCCGCCGCTTCCAAGATCGGGAGCACCAGGAGAACTCTTCCCGGCACCCTGCCGGAGGGGAGGATCATCATCGGGAGCCTCTCCACCACCATGGACGCCTCCCGGATGAGTTGTGAGTAGTCTCCCTTGGACCATGAGTCCATGACCAGTAGCTATGTGATGTTCTCCTCCCGTTCTTGTGCTTCACTAATTAGTCCTCGTGAGCTGCCCTACATGATCGAGGCACATATGTAATCCTTATGCTGTTGCTATGTTGAGTTTGCTGGGATCCGATGGATTATGAGATTATGTTCAGATTGTGATTGAGTAATATATTTGATCTACCTCTTTTATATTTATGTTCGTAAGTAATTCTTGCATGTTCTCCGTTGTTATTTATTGCTTTGGCCAAGTAATAGGTAGTGACTCCAAGAGGGAACGTTATGCTTGATTGTGGGTTCATGCCCCTCGATGACTAGCTTGAGTGACAGAAACATGAGTCTAGGGGATGTGCTGTTGCCACAAGGGGGAAAACAACGGTGCTTGTGCCCGCGGGTGCAAGGATTGTTTACTTTACGCAAATTTCTTTTAATGCAGTTGTCTGTTGCTTTGAGTTTACACTATGGGTGGGGCTCGCAACTTAATACCAGCGAGATGTTCTGGATAGATATCTCAAGGTGGATGATTAGTAGTAGATATTGATGGATTTCGGTCTACTTACTTTGGCGTACCGCCCATGCTTTGAACCTCAACCTTTCTTGCAATGTAGTCAGCATTGGTTTGCGTTTGTGGTCCTGTCAATTGCCCAGCTGTAATTCGTTTACCTCACATAGCTGTTTTATCGTCTTTTGTGAGAGATACATCACTAGTGAACATCATGAGACTCCGGTCCATATTACCATCATTGATCACATCCGCTATTTACTTTTCGCTATTATTTACTATTGCAAACATTATCTATCACTACTATCATTTGCGTTTAATCCTTTGTGACCTACAAGGCCGGAGGGATTGACAACCTCTCTGTACTCGTTGGGAGCAAAGTTATTTGTATCTGTGTGAAGGTCCACGTTGATTGCTAATATCTGGCGCCGTTAGCAGTTGACACCTACTTGTTGAACCTAGGAGTCTCTGGGGATTCGATCCTTGGCATCTTTGCTAAGGGAAAAACTTTCACAACACTGCATCTCACACCTTCCACTTGAGGTAACCAACGAGGGGTTAGAGGCCCATCAGAGACCATGCGCCAGTCCCTCGCACCTGCACAAACAAATAAGAACTTCGCAGCCAACTTGATAAGGGGTTGTCAATCCCTTTACGGTCACTTACGAGAGTGAGATCTGATAGAGATAATAATTATATTTTTGGTATTTTTGGTTTAATAAAACAGCAAATAAAAGCGAGAAAAGTAAAGTGGATGTAGATTGATATGTTGAGAATAGACCCGGGGCCATAGTTTTCTCTAGTGGCTTCTCTCATGATAGCGATATTCTATGGCGGGTAAACAAATTACTGTCGAGCAATTGATAGAAAAGCAAATAATTATGAGACTATCTAGGCATGATCATTGTATATAGGCATCACGTCCGAGACAAGTAGAGCGAAACGATTCTGCATGTACTACTATTACTCCACACATCGACCGCTATCCAGCATGCATCTAGTGTATTGAGTTCATACGAACAGAGTAACGCCTTAAGAAAGATGACATAATGTAGAGGGATAAACTCAAGCAATATGATGAAAACCCCATCTTTTTATCCTCGATGGCAACAATACAATGCGTGCCTTGCTGCCCCTACTGTCACTGGGAAAGGACACCGCAATATTGAACCCAAAGCCAAGCACTTCTCCCATTGCAAGAACTATAGATCTAGTAGGCCAAACCAAACCAATAATTCGAAGAGACTTGCAAGGATATTATGAGCACACATAAAAAGTTCTGAGAAGAACCAAATATCTTTCATAGATAACCTTGATCATAAACTCACAATTCAACGGATCTCGACAAACACACCGCAAAAAGACATTACATCGAATAGATCTCCTCGAAGACCGAGGAGAACATTGTATTGAGATCCAAAGAGAGAGAAGAAGCCATCTAGATACTAGCTATGGACCCGAAGGTTTGTGGTAAACTACTCATAACTCATGGTGAGGGCGATGATGATGATGATGAAGGCCTCCGTGATGGATCCCCGTCCTGGAACAGGCTCCAAGATGGGATCTCCACGGGAACAGAAGCTACGGCGGTGGAATTAGTGTTTTCTCTCTGCGTATGGAGTTTCTGGGGTACGTAGGTATATATAGGAAGAAGGAGGGCACCGGGGGCCACACGGGCCAGCCTCGAGGCAGGGGGCACGCCCTGGGAAGGGGGGCACACCCCCCACCCTCGAGGGCAGCCCTTTTGTCCCCTGACTTGGTCCTGACGTTCCCCGTGCGTGATTTTCTCCAAAAATATCTCTCGCGAAGGTTTCATTCCGTTTGGACTCCGTTTGATATTCCTTTTCTGCAAAACCCTGAAATAGGCAAAAAACAACAATCTGGACTGGGCCTTTGGGTTAGTAGGTTAGTCCCAAAAATGATATAAAATTGAAAGATAAAGCCCATCAAACATCCAAGACTTCATAAATAATAGCATGGAACAATAAAAAATTATAGATACGTTGGAGACGTATCAAGCATCCCCAAGCTTAATTCCTGCTCGTCCTCGAGTAGGAAAATGATAAAGAAAGAATTTTTTATGTGGAATGCTAACCAATATAGTTTTTTAATGTAATTCTCTTAATTGTGGCATGAATGTTCAGATCTGAAAGATTCAAGATAAAAGTCTATATTGACATAAGAAATAACAATACTTCAAGCGATACTAACAAAGCAATCATGTCTTCTCAAAATACTATGGCTAAAGAAAGTTATCCCTACAAAACCATATAGTGTTGGCTATGCTCCCTTATTATCACACAAAAATATTCATATTATGCACAACCCCGATTTCAGCCAAGCATTTGTTTTCATGCTCTATCTTTTCAAACCTTTCAACTTTCACGCAATACATGAGCGTGAGCCATGGATATAGCACTATGGGTGGAATAGAGGTGGTTGTGGAGAAGACAACAAAGAGGGAGCTAGTCTCACATCAACTAGGCGTATCAACGGGCTATGAAGATGCCCATCAATAGATATCAATGTGAGTGAGTAGGGATTGCCATGCAACGGATGCACTAGAGCTAAATATGAATGAAAGCTCAACAAAAGAAACTTGTGGGTGTGCATCCAACTTGCTTGCTCACGAAGACCTAGGGCATTTGAGGAAGCCCATCGTTGGAATATACAAGCCAAGTTCTATAATGAAAATTCCCACTAGTATATGAAAGTGACTAAGCATGAGACTCTCTACAATGAAGAACATGGTGCTACTTTGAAGCACAAGCGTGGAAAAAGATAGTAGCAATTGCCCCTTTTTCTTTTCATTTCCTTTTTTTCTCTTTTTTTGGGCCTTTTTTGTGTGGAGGGGCTTTATAGATTTAGCATTTCCTCCCATGGGACAATGCTCTAATAATGATGATCATCACACTTTCATTACAACACGAAATTACAACTCGATACTATAACAACAAAGTATGACTCTATATGAATGCCTCCGGCGGTGTACCGGTATGTGCAATGAAACAAGAGTGACATGTATGAAAAGATTATGCATGGTGGCTTTGCCACAAATATGATGTCAACTACATGATCATGCATGGCAATATGACAATATGATGCGTGTCATATAAACGGAACGGTGGAAAGTTGCATGGCAATATATCTCGGAATGGCTATGGAAATGCCATGATAGGTAGGTATGGTGGCTATTTTGAGGAACAATATGGTGGCTGTTTTGAGGAAGGATATATAGTGGGTTTATGGCACCGGCGAAAGTTGCGCGGTACAAGAGAGGCTAGCAATGGTGGAAGGGTGAGAGTGCGTATAATCCATGGACTCAACATTAGTCATAAGAACTCATAATTATTGCAAAAATTTACGAGTCATCAAATAAAAGCAATCAATGCATGCTCCTAGGGGGGAGGTTGGTAGGAGTTAACCATCGCACGCCCCCGACCTCCACACAAAGGTTGGCACTCTACAAATGCCTCATGCTCTAACTTAGTCACACAACGATTCACCATACGTGCATGCTATGGGAATCACTAACCTTAACACAAGTATTTCTCAATTTCATAATAACTCCACTAGCATGACTCTAATATCACTATCCTCATGTCTCAAAACAATTATCAAGCATCCAACATCTCTTTCTATTCAATGCACTTGATGTGAAAGTTTTTACTACATTGACATTGGATGATTATCATGTGAAGACTAGTTTCTTTAGCCTAAACACTTTACCATGCTGTTTTGATAGACTCTCAAATAGATATAAGTGAAGCATGCGAGTTCAACAATTTCTACAAAATATTACCACCACCGTGCTCTAAAAGATATAAGTGAAGCGCTAGAGCAAAAACTATTCAACTCAAAAGATATAAGTGAAGCACATAGAGTGTTCTAATAATTTCTAGGGCATATTTAACTCTCTCAAATAGGTGTGTCCATCAAGGATGATTGTGGCAAACTAACAAGAAAATACTCAAATTATACAAGACGCTCCAAGCAAAACACATAACATGTTGCGAATAAAAATATAGCTCCAAGTATAGTTACCGATGGATGAAGACGAAAGAGGGGATGCCTTCTGGGGCATCCCCAAGCTTAGGCTTTTGATTATCTTGAATTTACTTGGGGTGCCATGGGCATCCCCAAGCTTAGGCCTTTGCTACTCCTTGTTCCATAGTCCATCAAAGCAATACTCAAAACTTGAGAACTTCACAACACAAAACTTTAGACAAAAATTCTCGTGAGCTCCGTTAGTAAGAGAAAACAAACCACTACTCAAAGGTACAGCAATGAATTCATTCTTTGTTTATATTGGTGTTAAACCTACTGTACTCCAAGTTCTCTATGGTTCATATCCTCCAATATTACTCATAGATGCATCGGAATAAGCAAACAACACACGAAAAACAGAATCTGTCAAAGACAGAACCGTCTGTAGTAATCTGCAGGGTTCGCCTAATTCTGGAACTCCAAAGAATTCAAACTAAATTGGTAAATTTGCGCAATTTGTCGACCAATCAGCATAAAAAAGAATCAACTAAGAATCACGCTCTAGTAAAATCCCACGACTACTTTAGCGAGAGCTAACGATTCTGTTTTTCACAGCAAGATCAAATAAACTTCACACAAGTCTTACCAAAGGTTCTACTTGGCAGAAACACTAAACAAAACATGAAACCACATCTAATCAGAGGATATATGCAATATTTATTCCCTAACAACAACAAAAGCAAAAAAAATAAAATTGGGTTGCCTCCCAACAAGCGCTATCGTTTTACGCCCCTAGCTAGGCACGATACAAGATAGATATAGGTATTGCCATCTTTGGAAGGCAATCCATAAGTGGCTCTCATGATAGATTCATATGGTAATTCGATTTTCTTTCTAGGAAAGTGTTCCATGCATTTCCTTAACGAAAATTGGAATCTAATATTTCCTTCCTTCATATCAATAATTGCACCAAACGTTCTAAGGAAAGGTCTACCAAGAATAATAGGACATGAAGGATTACAATATATATCAAGAACAATGAAATCCACGAGCACATAATTCCTATTGGCAACAATAAGAACATCATTAATTCTTCCCATAGGTTTCTTAATAGTGGAATCCGCAAGATGCAAATTTAAAGAGCAATCATCAAGCTCATGGAACCCTAGCAAATCACACAAAGTTTTTGGGATAGTGGAGACACTAGCACCCAAATCACACAAAGCATAGCATTCATGATCTTTTATTTTCGTTTTTATAGTAGGTTCCCACTCATCATAAAGCTTTCTAGGTATGGAAACTTCCAACTCAAGTTTTTCTTCATAAGATTGCATCAAAGCATCAACTATATGTTTAGTGAAAGCTTTATTTTGACTATAAGCATGCGGAGAATTTAGCACGGATTGCAATAAGGAAATACAATCAATCAAAGAGCAATTGTCATAATTGAATCCCTTGAAATCCAAAGTAGTGGGTTCATCACTATGCAAAGTTTTAATCTCTTCGTTCCCACTGTTAACAATTTTAGCATCAAGAGCTAAAAACTCCGAATCATTGGGACACCTTGAAGCAGAATCATCTCCAATCCTATTCTCATCAAGATTAATACTAGAAAACAAGGATCTAATAGGATACACATCAATAGCTTTCAGATCTTCATCTTTATTTTCATGATAACTAGAAGAACACGATTTAATATAATCTCTCTTTTAGCGCGCATTCTAGCGGTTCTTTCTTTGCATTCATCAATGGAAATTCTCATGGCTTTGAGAGACTCATTGATATCATGCTTAGGTGGGATAGATCTAAGTTTCAAAGAATCAACATAAAGAGTAATTCTATCCACACTTCTAGCCAATTCATCAACCTTAAGCAATTTCTCTTCAAGCATAGCATTGAAATTCTTTTGCGAGACCATAAACTCTTTAACACTAGTTTCAAATTCAGAAGGCATCTTTCCATAAGAGTTGTTGTGGGAATTACCAAAATTATTAGAGGAATTACTAGGAAAAGGCCTAGGATTAAAATTACCTCTATAAGCATTGTTACCAAAATTATTCCTACCAACAAAATTCACATCCAAAGATTCATTGTTATTCTCAATCAAAGTGGACAAAGGCATATCATTAGGATCAGAAGAAGCACTCTTAGCAGCAAACAATTTCATAAGTTCATCCATCTTTCCACTCAAAACATTAATTTCTTCGATAGCATGCACTTTTTTACTAGTAGATCTTTCGGTGTGCCATTGAAAATAATTAACCATAATATTATCTAGGAGTTTGGTAGCTTCTCCTAAGGTGGTTTCCATGAAAGTGCCTCCGGCGACCGAATCTAAAAGATTTCTAGATGCAAAAATCAAGCCAGCATAAAAGTTCTGAATAATCATCCATAGATTCAAACCATGTGTAGGGCAATTACGTATCATTAATTTCATTCTCTCCCAAGCTTGTGCAACATGCTCATGATCTAGTTGCCTAAAATTCATAATATCGTTTCTAAGAGAGATGATCTTAGCAGGAGGGAAATACTTAGAGATAAAAGCATCTTTGCACTTATTCCATGAATCAATACTATTTCTAGGCAAAGAGGAGAACCAAGTTTTAGCACGATCTCTAAGTGAAAACGGAAATAACTTCAATTTAACAATATTGTTATCAGTATCCCTTTTCTTTTGCATATCACACGAACCAACAAAGTTGTTTAGATGGGTAGCGGCATCTTCACTAGGAAGGCCGGAGAATTGATCTTTCATGACAAGATTCAACAAAGCAGCATTGATCTCATAAGATTCAGCATCAGTAATAGGAGCAATCGGAGTGCTAATAAAGTCATTGTTGTTGGTATTGGAGAAGTCACACAATTTGTATTGTTCTGAGCCATAGTGACAAGCAAGCAATCCAACACACACAAGCGAACAAGAAGCAAGCGAACGAAAAACACATGGCAGAAGAAGGGCAAATAAAATGGCAAGGGTGAAGTGGGGGAGAGAAAAATGAGAGGCAAATAAATGTAATGCGAAGCCTCCCCGGCAACGGCGCCAGAAATTCTTCTTGCTACCTCTTGAGCTTGCGTTGTATTCCCTCGAAGAGGAAAGGGAGATGCAACACAGTATCGTAAGTATTTCCCTCAGTTTTTTAGAACCAAGGTATCAATCTAGTAGGAGACCACGCGCCAGTCCCTCGCACCTGCACAAACAAATAAGAACTTCGCAGCCAACGCGATAAGGGGTTGTCAATCCCTTTACGGTCACTTACGAGAGTGAGATCTGATAGAGATGATAATTATATTTTTGGTATTTTTGGTTTAATAAAACAGCAAATAAAAGCAAGAAAAGTAAAGTGGATGTAGATTGATATATGTTGAGAATAGACCCGGGGGCCATAGTTTTCTCTAGTGGCTTCTCTCATGATAGCGATATTCTACGGCGGGTAAACAAATTATTGTCGAGCAATTGATAGAAAAGCAAATAATTATGAGACTATCTAGGCATGATCATTGTATATAGGCATCACGTCCGAGACAAGTAGACCGAAACGATTCTGCATGTACTACTATTACTCCACACATCGACCGCTATCCAGCATGCATCTAGTGTATTGAGTTCATACGAACAGAGTAACGCCTTAAGAAAGATGACATAATGTAGAGGGATAAACTCAAGCAATATGATGAAAACCCCATCTTTATATCCTTGATGGCAACAATACAATGCGTGCCTTGCTTCCCCTACTGTCACTGGGAAAGGACACCGCAATATTGAACCCAAAGCCAAGCACTTCTCCCATTGCAAGAACTATAGATCTAGTAGGCCAAACCAAACCAATAATTCGAAGAGACTTGCAAGGAAATTATGAGCACACATAAAAATTTCAGAGAAGAACCAAATATCTTTCATAGATAACCTTGATCATAAACGCTCAATTCATCGGATCTCGATAAACACACCGCAAAAAGAGATTACATCGAATAGATCTCCTCGAAGACCGAGGAGAACTTTGTATTGAGATCCAAAGAGAGAGAAGAAGCCATCTAGATACTAGCTATGGACCCGAAGGTCTGTGGTAAACTACTCACAACTCATGGTGAGGGCGATGATGATGATGAAGAAGGCCTCCGTGATGGATCCCCCTCCCAGAACAGGCTCCAAGATGGGATCTCCACGAGAACAGAAGCTACGGTGGTGGAATTAGGGTATTCTCTCTGCGTATGGAGTTTCTGGGGTACGTAGGTATATATAGGAAGAAGGACGGCACCGGGGGCCACACGGGCCAGCCTCGAGACAGGGGGGCGCGCCCCCACCCTCGGGGGCAGCCCTTCTGTCCCCTGACTTGGTCCTGACGTTTCCCGTGCATGATTTTCTCAAAAAATATCTCTCGCGAAGGTTTCATTCCATTTGGACTCCGTTTGATATTCCTTTTCTGCAAAACCCTGAAATAGGCAAAAAACAACAATCTGGACTGGGCCTTTGGGTTAGTAGGTTTGTCCCAAAAATGATATAAAAGTGAAAGATAAAGCCCATTAAACATCCAAGACTTCATAAATAATAGCATGGAACAATCAAAAATTATTGATACGTTGGAGACGTATCAAGTGTGTGCCAAACCATGTTGCGCAACAAGTATCTAGGCAAAGAAACATCTCATTCGCTTTGGGTCTTTTGCGATAAGGGACGGGTCGGAAGTTCGTTTCTGGGAAGACATCTGGCTAGGTAATGTCAATCTTCGAGAACAATATCCAGCCCTGTACAACATTGCCCGCGATAAAAATAATACTATTGCGCAAGTGCTCAGTTCTTCCCCACCCAACATTTCATTTAGGCGGGATTTGATTGGCCCCCGACTTATGTCATGGCACAATCTTTTATCTCCTATGGATTCGATTAATCTTAGACAAGGCCGGAATGTGTTTCGCTGGAACCTTACTACATCAGGATCATTCACAGTAGACTCTATGTACCGTGCACTCACGCACTCTGAGGTACTGGTGAGTAATAACAAGAAAATCTGGAAGTCGAAGATTCCACTGAAAGTTAAAATCTCCACGTGGTATCTTCGTAGGGGGGTTATTCTAAGCAAAGACAATCTCGCATGGCGCAACTGGCAAGGGAGTAAGAAGTGTTGTTTTTATACTCATGAAGAGACAATCAAACACCTCTTTTGTCAATGCAATTTTGCACGGCCTATGTGGTCAGTCATCCAAATAGCGTCAAATTTGTATCTGCCCACAAGTGTCGCCAATATTTTGGTCATTGGTTGGACGGTATTCCAAATAAATTTAAAACGCTAATATGGGTGGGAGCGTATGCCTTAGTATGGCCGCTTTGGCTATGTAGAAATGATTTGGTTTTTAATGATAAAAATGCTTCTCCTTTGCAGGTTATTTTCCATTGTACGCACTCGTTTTGTACGTGGTCTACGCTACAACGAGCGGAGTACCACCCGCTGTTCAAGGCGATGTGTACGCGGTTGGAACAAGAGGCTACGGTGGTTTTTACCCAACATGGGTGGCAGCGTAATCTCCGGATTGGTCCACCATACCTTTCGACATAGGCATAGTGTCGGTCTATAGGACTCTACTGTCGCCAATTTGTCGATTTTTTACTTTCTTTTTGTCACACTTTAGGTGTTTGGCTGCGTGCATTTTAGTTATGCAGAGACCGGGTGTTACTCATAATGATTTATATCCACTTGATGCTACATTATAATAAAAGCGCCCTTTATAAAAAAAGTCATGCATATTTGTCCGAACTGAAGTACTCTTCCAAATGGTTGGTTAGTTCAACGCACAAGAAAAACACTCTAATATATGCTGCAGAATAGTCTTGTACTTGTATATTGTCATGATATTTCATGCCTATATGTTCTAATACTATTTTTTTATACTATGGCTAAGAGTAAGGACGATGATGGGGGCCAGCTTAAAGAAAAATCCACATGACCTTTATAAGCTCATATAGTTTACGCGGCGAATGAAGTTAAGAGTATAGCGGGAAAAAAGAGTAAGGAGAATGACGGGGACTAGTTTAAACAAAAATCCATATGAGCTTATTTTATTATATGGCAACTGAAGTTAAGAGTAAGGACGATGGCGGGACTAGTTTTCAATGACACCATTTCCTTAGACACATATAAACGCCAACCAAAAACATGTGAGGTTGTTTATATGGACATTCTGAAAGGTCGCAATGGCACACAAAAAGTTATCGTTTCTCTATGGGTTTAGATGACGAAAAAGTTTTTTTACCGGAGCTGGTAGCTACCGGTGGAGCATCCATCGTTGTAGTGCTTTTAAGGAGTTGGGCCCTTGTTTTATGTATAAGAGAGATGAATAGGAATACATGTGGGCCTTCTCCACGCTCTTGTCAGCTTTTATGTTAGGAGAGATAAGGGCATGCCCAACGGTTAGCCTCAGAGGTGATGCTTCATAGGCCAGCTAGGCTCGGATGCCAGCGTGGTGTAAAAGAGGTAGCTTGCAGAGTACAGGGGGATCCTGCAGAGGAGGCCGCTTCTTCAAACCAAAAAGCAAGAAAAGCTAACAAAAGGAGAGAGAGAGAAGACCAGGACCGGTGGTGGGATAGGTTGGAGAGGGAGACTGTGTGGACCCGAACAAGATGGTGGCCTCACGTCATTGCATTGGGGAATTGAAAATTAAACCAGATGCCTCAAGTATTTTTGCCTACGTGCCGGGCTGGGGCAGCAGTAAGGTGCTGCCCCGTTGTACATGCCCTAAAATGAGGGAGAGAAGACCGCTGCATGCATATGCTAAAATAATCCCTCTTCCCCATCAAAAGACTTCCATTTAATTTCATCCTCGTATTTTGAATGATTGATATCTGTTAAACGAAATATCCTTTTTTTATTTTTATATATATTTGGAATCATGGTGACAAGATCTTCAGAACAAGATCAATCTTGTATACATTTAAACTACATGTTATTTCATATATTTCAGCAATCTTTGAAATGAGTTTCATAAAACGAAAAAAATCACTTGAAAAGATATTTCATATATTTGAAAAAAAATCAGTTTCACACATGAAACAATCCATTTCACATATATGAAGTAACCAGTATCACATATTTAAAAAGTGAACCTAAATTGTTGCATAAAACTCACTTCACTTATTTCAGAATATGATTTCACTCATTGAAGAAAACTAATTTCAATTATAAAGAGACAGATTTCACATGTTTTGGCATCAATCACTTTGATTTACTAATTTCAATTATTTCAAAAAAATCAATTATTTCCGGAGACAATTTCACTCACATCATAAAACATATTTCACTCATTGTTAAAAGTTTTGAAATAATAAGTTTCACATGTTTGAAATAACTAGTTCGAAAAACTGATTTTCCTGAAATTTAAATAAGTTGAGTGAAATAAATTTCACATCTTGACAAATATAAGTTTCACATTTTGTAGATAACCAATTTCACATCTTTTCACACACCGGAATAAGCAAACTCGACAAAAAACATTGAAATAAGTTTCATACAAAATTCCATTAATTTAGAAAACAGATTTCACTCATTTGAAAAAAAGCATATTTCACTCAAACTTTAACCATATTTCACTCATTCGAAACAACCAATTTCACTTATTTCAAATGATTTCACTCATTTCAAAAATAAATATTTCAATGAAAAGTTCCGTTATAGTTACACACAAAAAATATCCAATTTCACTATGTTCCAAAAAATGATTTCCCTGACATTCAAATAAGTTTGAAATATGTTTCATAAGTTGAAACATTCAATTTCATGCATTGAAACAATCAAATTCACATGTTTGTAAGAACACGTTTGACATATTTTGACTCATTACAAATAACAGATTTCACTAGAATGTGTGAAATTAGACGTAAAATTTAAATGTGTTTGAAGTCTATCCAATATTGATCTTTTTCTATAGATCTTAGTGTCAGGAGTTCAAATATATAAAATATTTCAAAAACAAAAATACTGTTTAGAAGATATAAACGATTGGAAATGTCAAATACAAAATAAAAAGGCATGAAGTCACTCGATGAGAGATGAGACAAATATCACTTTCATGCATTTCCACAGAGAGTGGATATCTCATGCATCCATGCATTTGTGGGACCTACGCATGATGCGACGTAATGGTGTATATGTGCCGACAAAGTTGGAATATGCAGATACAATGATGTGGGCCACAAAATCGCACGAATTTCAAACTAGACCAACGGTGGATGCTTCACTTGTACCTCCCGCCATCGGTAAAAGAGGTTTGTGGTTTAGAAGAGCTTTGCCACACCTACGTACAATTCTTAGAGCATATCCAGCCGTTGGCACCCCCAAGAACATCACCGAACCAAAAAAGTTGGTGTCTTGGGTGTCATCCGGCGGAATTCGGCGAAATAAAGAGGGCATCTTCCAAGTCACAGCCGACCCCAAGCAAAAGTTTGTGAGGAGAATGGTTAAGTGGGCCAAGAAAAAGGACATGTGGTGAGACGCGATTCGCAAAAACTTCTGCCGGCGTCCCAAAGAGACCCCCAGCGCACTGTGTGATGGCCTGACTTATTAGGGATGATAGACTACTCATATCAATAAGGAATTCCTTCTTTTCCGGGAGCCCATTCGGATAGAACTCCAAAGTTAAGCGTGCTCAGCTTGGAGTAGTTTCAGGATGGGTGACCGACCGGGAAGTTGCTCCCGGGTGCGCACGAGTGAGGACAAAAGTGCGCAGAAAAGACTAGTATTGATATGTGAGGCCAGTCTAGATCCCACCAGGAGTAACGACCACCGGCGGGTGTGTCCGGGGCTTTACAAGTTGGTATCAGAGCCGACCCTCGCGGTTACACGGATGTTTGCGGACAGTTTGCAGTCATGTTGTGCATGACGTTTGTGACCCGTCGTGGCACACGGCATGGCACATGTGCTGTCCTGGAAGCACAGACGGTTGTGCCAAGAGGGAATGTTCCTGTGGCCCGACGAGGACGTCGGTTCCTCTGAGTGAGGGTGTATGTGATGGCCTGGCTTATTAGGGATGATAGACTACTCATATCAATAAGGAATTCCTTCTTTTCTGGGAGCCCATTCGGATAGAACTCCAAAGTTAAGTGTGCTCAGCTCGGAGTAGTTTCAGGATGGGTGACCGACCGGGAAGTTTCTCCCGGGTGCGCACGAGTGAGGACAAAAGTGTGCAGAAAAGACTAGTATTGATATGTGAGGCCAGTCTAGATCCCACCAGGAGTAACGACCACCGGCGGGTGTGTCCGGGGCTTTACACACTGGGTTTCGCCTGTGTTTTCCGGCGCTATTTTGACGTCCTGGGGGGCGTTGGGGGCGTGGCTGGGTTGTTTTTCGGCGAAAAGCGCCATCCGAGCCTAAAACCGAGCCTAAAAAGGTGTCCTGGGGGGCGTCTTGGGGGCGCGGCTGGAGATGCTCTTACATAATTTTACGAACGTGCTGACCTGGCCTGATTTGATTTGAATAAAAAAAGGCCCATGGCCACCCGATGAAATTGGGGAGGGGCTAATTAGTTGAGGGGGTAGGTTACATTTTTTGCTAGGGTCAGCGGGTTACATTTTTTGTTTCCGAGGGCTAAGGGTCAGGGTATGTTACGTTTGTTTAGCGACAAACCAATCTTTATTTAGCAAATTCCACAGAGTGTGGGATACATCTCAGGTCATGGGATTGGCCAAACCAAACGGGACATCACAGACCCAATTAGAGTGCATACTTGGCTAAAGTGGTTGCAACAAGCACTAAGCAACTAGCTTACGAAGTCAGAGTGAGATGAGGAAAGTGCCAACGGTCGCCAAAGATGATCAATAAGTGATCCTAGCTACTCACGTTCATGCATAACCCCACCGTGTTCACTTTTTGAAAACCCCTTCAAAAAGAGACCGTCACAGTTACTCACACAGGTAGTGTATTCTTAAGGATATGATGTTAAGTTATCTACAACCGGATATTAACAAATTCCCATCTGCCACATAACCGCGAGCACGGCTTTCGAAAGTTCATAACCCTGCAGGGGTGTCCCAACTTACCCATCACAAGATCACGATCTGCGGAGTCACAACTCCATGTTGGGAAGACCCGAGTATTCTCGGAATCCCATGCTCAAGATATTTCGACAAAGGTTAAACTAATACAGCAAGACCTCCCGGTGTGCCGACACCCTGATAGGAGCCGCGCGTATCTCGTCTCAGGCCACGTCCGGATAGGTCAGCCTACAGGTATATACCAATCCTTGAGTTTCCCCGTGGTGGCCCGTAGTCAGCCCAGTTTGGACCAACACTCATGAGGAGCACTGGCCCCGGGTTGTTGATTAAGAACTCGGGTTAATTACTCCCTATGCAAGTTTTAGTTGTTAGGCAATTGTAGTACCAAAGTTGGGCCTTGCTGGAAAAGCTTTAAGTAGTGCGAATTATCGAGGGGGGCCCATAAACCCCAACCGTGTTAGGAACGCAAAATCAAGGAACATAACACCAGTTTATCGGGTCCTAAGGTGGCATGAGTGGAACAAAACACCAAGCAGAAGGCCAAGCCTTCCACCCATTACCAATATATATATGTGCATTAATTAATTAAGATATATATTGTTTTATCCCAGTAAACAAGTCCAAAACATGGAGCAATCTTCAACTTCACCTGCAACTAATAACGCTATAAGAGGGGATGAGCAAAAGCGTACTTAGACAATCAACGGTTTGCTAGGAAGGCGGTTAGAGTGTTTCATGGCAACATAGGAGGCTGACAAGACAAGAATAGGCATCGCGGCATATCTAATAGAGCGAGACAACTAGCAAAGCAAAGATAGAGGTGATATCGGGGTACAGTCATCTTGCATGAGATCCCGCAAGGAAGAAGAACGAGCCATGAAGAAGACAGAGGACGATAGTATGTCTATTATCCTTAGTAGACCATTTTTGGTAGGCCAAGGTGACATCGGGGAACGGTCATCTTGCCTGAGATCCTGCAAGGACGATAGTATGTCTATTATCCTTGGTAGACCATTTATGAATACTGCAGGGGCTGTTATTGATTGCAACAAAGGCAATGTCACTTTTCATGTCAATGGTAATGAGCATACGGTACACTTTCTGAGGAAACAACCTCAGGTCCACAATATCAATTATATTGGAAAAATTTCAACTATTACTATTGGAGGTTTTGAATTTCCTCTTCCTACTGTCAAGAAGACATACAATATTATTATTGTTGGGGACATACATATCCCCATTGAGGTAACCTAGTGTTATTCGAAAATTCTCCGGTTTCATGTTATTCGGAAAGATTTTTATTAACAAGACTTGATCAACCTTGTTAATGGATTCCTTTTGATGAGCATGAGATGGTTGAATCTAGATAGCACAACCTTCTGTATCCTCCTTTTACTTTCTGTTAATTAGATTAAATAAAGCAAAAATAGTATTTTCTGTCTGTTTCCAGACTTATCTGTGCAATAAAAATTTCCTTGAAAATAAAAGTTCTCCAAATGCCCTGAAAATGAAATATGTTTTTTCTAGAATATTTGAGAATGTTTGGCACAGAGAACACAGCAGGGGGAGCCAGTACCTGTCCACGAAGGTCCAGGGCGCGCCCACCCTCACTGGGCGTGCCCCCTGCCTCGTGGGCCCCACGTGGCCCCCCTCCCCTTATTTCTGCACCCACACACTCCTTCTTCCTCCCCAAAAAATCACTATCCAGCTCAAGCACGAGTTCTAGCTCATGTTGCTGCCATTTTTGATCTCCTTACTCAAAAGCTCCATTCACAAAACTGTTTGGGGGAGATTGTTCCTTGGTATGTGACTCCTCAATTGGTCCAATTAGTTTTTGTTATAGTGCTTTATTTATTGCAAATTTTTGCTGCTGTGGTGACCTTGTTCTTGAGCTTGCATGTCAAATTTCTTTGGTCCCAAGTAGTTCTAATGCATGCTATAGTCTCTAGACACTTGTAGGAGTAGTTGCTACCAATCTTGTTGAATTTGGTTCACTTTTATTTTGAGTTACTGAAAATTTCAGAAAATTTCAGAAAAATGCATAGGAAAATCTTCCAAGGTGGTTCCTCAAGGAAGCAAGGACCAAGGCTCGCGATGCGTGAGCCGGACGATGAATTACCTAGGGAAGCTCAAGTGCGGCCTTGTGAATGGCCGTCGGAGGAGTTTATGGTTCAGGCAGGCATTAAGGAGGAGTTTGACGCATGTGTGCGTAACGCTGACCTCGAGGGATCCATGCTAGATAAGTGCCCTCAATACCATTACTTAACTGATACCTTTGTTAGAAGGTTTAAATTTACATCTTCACGTAATTCTCACAATGTCCTGTTTGATCTATATGATAAATCTTATACCATTGACCTAGAAGATTTGAATGATGCTTGTAAGCTCCCGTAGTGGGGCAATATTAGTGAACCTCGCAAATCTGAATACAAAGACTTCCTTTCTAGTATCACTGTGGGGGAATCTAGAGAGATCACACAAGCTACAATAGGGAGCATTCATTTTCCTGCTATTCATTACTTTGCTCTCTTTATTGGTAGATGCATCAACGGTAAAGATGAGGCTTGCCATATGTGCGTCCCGGATCTTTGTGTTCTCAAGAGTGCTGTATTAGGTGATAGACAATATAATTTGGGGGCCATTGTTGCACGTAGGTTACATCATAATGATTTAAATGGAGATTTATTTGGTGGGATTGCCACTCGCATAGCCAATCGTCTTAGTTGTAGTTAGTTTACTTTCCACGCCTGTAGTAGTAGTAATTAAAAGAAAACCCAAAAAGATTTCTTGTTCTTCTTTTGCTTGTTGGGAGCTTTCCCATGTAAATAAGTATCTTTTCCTTTCTTTGGGGGTCAAGAGGAGAAGACCATGATGAAAATGCTTAGTGGCTCTCATATGCTTTTTTGTAGACTTAACCTTGAGCCATATTACTTTGTCTTCTCTCTTGTATTAAATGCTGACAGATTCGAGCTTAGTCCAATGCACGTGCACTATTATTATTATCCACACCATTCGGTCGTGCGAGTGAAAGGCAATAATGACGATATATGATGAACCAATTGAGATGAGAAAAGCTGGTATGAACTCGACCTCTCTTGTTTTTGTAAATATGATGGTTCGTCGTTCCTGATTCAGCCTATTATGAATGAAACATGCTTGCAATGACAATTAGAGATCATAGTTGCTCATGCCATGCTTAATTAGCTAGGAGTTTATAATGGTCTATCTTGCGTGCCAACATGATATTAAAATAGTTGTGATGTGGTATGATAGGGTGGTATCCTCCTTTGAACGATTCAAGTGGTCTGACTTGGCACATGTTCACCCATGTAGTTGAAATAAAATCAACATAGCCTCCATGATATTTATGGTCATGGTGATTTATATCCTGCTCATGCTTGCATTCATTGTGGATTAATTTTAGTGCATGTTCATGACCGTTGTCGCTCTCTAGCTAGTCGCTTCCTAGTCTCCTTCTAGCCTTCACTTGTACTAAGAGGGAATACTGCTTATGCAACCACTTCCATAAACCCCAAGTTATTCCATATGAGTCCACCATACCTTCCTATATGCGGTATCTAACTGCCGTTCCAAGTAAATTTGCATGTGCCAAACTCTAAACCTTCAAATAAATTTCTGTTTTGTATGCTTGAACAGCTCATGTATCAACTAGGGATGTCTATATCTTCCATGCTAGGTGGGTTATTCTCACGATGAGTGGACTCCACTCATCATTCATGAGAAAATGGCTGGTAACCGGGATGCCCAGTCCCATGCTCAAATCATAATAATTAAACAAAACTCCCCCAGGGCTATTGCCGGTTTGGACGGTACCCGTTGTTTCGGGCTAGCTGGGGAGTGTGCTTGTTGGTGGTTGGGGGAGTATAAACTTTACCATTCTGTTTGGGAACCACCTATAGTGTTTGTAGCATGGAAGATATCGAGATTCTTGGTTGTTATGTTGACAATGAGAGAAATACATGGTCTTGTTATGTTGCCCCGGATATTGTTATCTTGCGCCATGTATTGAGAACATGCAAGATATGAACATCAATTTGCATGTATTTCTTCAATAGGTGGTAAATTCTAACATCTTCAGCTTTAATACCTTTTTCTTTCATATATTTCTTTGCCTCCTGCATATCTTTAGGATTGAGAAATAGAACACCTCTTTTCTTCGGAGTTGGCTTAGGGGATGGTTCAGGAAGTGTCCAATTATTTTCATTGGCCAACATATTATTCAATAGTAATTCAGCTTGATCAACTGTTTTTTCCCTGAAAACACAACCAGCACAACTATCCAGGTGGTCTCTGGAGGCATCGGTTAGTCCATTATAAAAGACATCAAGTATATCATTCCTCTCAAGAGGATGATCAGGCAAAGCATTAAGTAATTAGAGAAGCCTCCCCCAAGCTTGTGGGAGACCCTCTTCTTCAATTTGCACAAAGTTATATATTTCCCGTAAGGCAGCTTGTTTCTTATGAGCGGGAAAATATTTAGCAGAGAAGTAATACATCATATCCTGGGGACTACGCACACAACTAGGATCAAGAGAATTAAACCAAGTCTTAGCATCACCCTTTAACGAGAACGGAAACAACTTAAGGATATAGTAGTAACGAATCTTTTCATCATTGGTAAACAGGGTGGCTATATCATTCAACTTAGTAAGATGTGCCACAACAGTATCAGATTCATAGCCATGGAAAGGATCAGATTCAACCAAAGTAATTAACTCAGGATCAACAGAGAAATCATAATCCTTATCAGTAACAAAGATAGGTGAAGTAGCGAAAGCAGGGTCATGTTTCATTCTAGCATTCAAGGACTTTTCTTTCAGCTTAGCTAATAATTTTAAGATCATATCTATCGTTGCAACCAAGAAAGTCTCTAGCAGTTTCTTCATCCATAACATAACCCTCAGGAACAACAGGCAATTCATATCTAGGGGGAGAAGCTTCATCATCACTTTCATAAATATTATCAGTTTCAATATTTGCATTCTCCCTAACCTTAGCAATTTGTTCATCTAGAAATTCACCTAATGGCACAGTATTATCAGGCATAGAAGTAGTTTCATCATACATAGCAGAAGTGGCATCATCAAGAACATACGACATATCAGATTCAATAGCAGGAGTAGGTGTCGCAAATTTACCCATAACATATGGTGAATCAAGTGCAGAGCTAGATGGCAGTTCCTTACCTCCCCTCGTAGTTGAGGGATAGATCTTGGTTTTTGAGTCCTTCAAATTCTTCATAGTGATCAACAGATATAAATCCCAAGTGACTTAAAGAATGGAGCTATGCTCCCCGGCAACGGCACCAGAAAATAGTCTTGATAACCCACAAATGTAGGGGATCGCAACAGTTTTCGAGGGTAGAGTATTCAACCCAATTTATTGATTCGACACAAGGGGAGCCAAAGAATACTCTTAAGTATTAGCAGCTGAGTTGTCAATTCAACCACACCTGGAAACTTAGTATATGCAGCAAGGTAGTTTAGTAGCAAAGTAATATGGAGATAGTGGTAACATCAATAAAAGTAACAGTAGTGTTTTTGTAGTTTTTGTAATAGTAGCAGTGGAAAAGTAAATAAGCAACAAACAATATGTGAAAAGCTCGTAGGCATTGGATCGGTGATGGGGAATTATGTCGGATGCAATTCATCATGCACAAGTTATAACCTAGGCTGACACAGAACTAGCTCCAGTTCATCAATGTAATGTAGGCATGTATTCCGAATATAGTCATACGTGCTTATGGAAAAGAACTTGCATGACATCTTTTGTCCTACCCTCCCGTGGCAGCGGGGTCCTAGTGGAAACTGGGATATTAAGGCATCCTTTTAATAGAGTACCAGAACAAAGCATTAACACATAGTGAATACATGAACTCCTCAAACTACGGTCATCACCGGTAGTGGTCCCGATTATTGTCACTTCGGGGTTGCCGGATCATAACACATAGTAGGTGACTATAGACTTGCAAGATAGGATCAAGAACACACATATATTCATGAAAACATAATAGGTTCATATATGAAATCATGGCATTCGGGCCCTAGTGACAAGCATTTAGCATAGCAAAGTCATAGCAACATCAATCTTAGAACATAGTGGATACTAGGGATCAAACCCTAACAAAACTAACTCGATTACATGGTAAATCTCATCCAACCCATCACCGTCCAGCAAGCCTACGATGGAATTACTCACGCACGACGATGAACATCATGAAATTGGTGACGGAGGAAGATTGATGATGATGATGGCGACGATCTCCACTCTCCGGAGCCCCGAACGGACTACAGATCAGCCCTCCCAAGAGAGATTAGGGCTTGGCGGCGGCTCCGTATCGTAAAACGTGATAATTCTTTCTCCCTGATTTTTTCTCTCCCCGAAAGTGAATATATGGAGTCAGGGGGTACGTCGGTGGAGCATCAGGGGGCCCACGAGGCAGCGGGGCGCGCCTAGGGGGAGGGGGTGCGCCCCCCACCCTCGTGGACAGGGTGTGGGCCCCCTGACGTGGATCTTTTCGCAGATATTTTTTATATTTTCCAAAAAAATTCTCTGTGGATTTTCAGGTCATTCCGAGAACTGTTTATTTCTGCACAAAAACAACACCATGGCAATTGTGCTGAAAACAGCGTCAGTCCGGGTTAGTTCCATTCAAATCATGCAAGTTAGAGTCAAAAACAAGGGCAAAAGTGTTTGGAAAAGTAGATACGTTGGAGACGTATCATTGCATCCTAAAGAAAGTTAGGTAACAAGAAAGAGGATCGCAATAGAGACACAAGAAACTGCCTGAAACTTAACATCGTATTGACATTTTTGAGTGGAAAAAGGATGTTGTCTCTAGAGTTAGGTCTTAAGTTAGGGCATGCCTTAATGTATGGCTAACCCCTCTGATAAAATACTAGATGATACCCCGCACGTTGTTGCGAGAATCATTTTTCAATGTGATTCGTTGTTACTCCATCCGTCCCATAATATAAGATCATTCTGCAAGCTATTTGAGACGGATGGAGTAGTTGTTTACATGCAAATTGATGTTCCTATCTTGCATGTTCTCAATACATGAAAATCTATGTTCTGAACAATTCTTTTGTTTGCATGTGTAACTTTGGCTTGAGTTTCCTATGTCAAGATTGTGAAATATATGATGTCCTGCTATAAATATGAGAAACTCATGGTAAAACAATAATAAAATAATTACATCAAACGTTGATGGGCCTCGAACCCCTCGTTGGTTACCCCAAGTGGAAGGTGTAAGATGCAGTAAGTAGAAGTGTTTTCCCCTAGCAAAGATGCCAAGGATCGAATCCCCAGAGACTCCTAGGTTCAACAAGTAGGTGTCAATTGCTAACGGCGCAATTAGCAATCAACGTGGACCTGCACACAGATGCAAATAACTTTGCTCCCAACGAGTACAGAGAGGTTGTCAATCTCTCCGGCCTTGTAGTTCACAAAGGGTTAAAAGCAATATGATAGTAGTGATAGATAGTGTTTTGTAATAGTAAATAAAATAGCGAAAAGTAAATAGTAGATGTGATCAATGATGGTAATATGGACCGGAGTCTCATGATGTTCACTAGTGATGTCTCTCTCCCAAAAGACGATAAAACAGCTATGTGAGGTAAACAAATTACAGCTGGGCAATTGACAGGACCACGAACGCAAACCAATGCTGACTACATTGCAAGAAAGGTTGAGGTTCAAAGCATGGGCGGTACGCCAAAGTAAGTAGACCGAAATCCATCAATATCTACTACTAATCATCCACCTTGAGATATCTATCCAGAACATCTCGCTGGTATTAAGTTGCGAGTCCCACCCATAGTGTAAACTCAATGCAACAGACAACTGCATTAAAAGAACTTTGCGTAAAGTAAACAATCCTTGCACCCGCGGGCACAAGCACCGTTGTTTTCCCCCTTGTGGCAACATCACATCCCCTAGACTCATGTTTCTATCACTCAAGCTAGTCATCGAGGGGCATGAACCCACAATCGAGCATAACGTTCCCTCTTGGAGTCACTACCTATTACTCGGCCAAAGCAATAAATAACAACGGAGAACATGCAAGAATTACTTATGAACAAAAATATAAAAGAGGTGAATCAAATATATTACTCAAGATCAATCTGAACATAATCTCATAATCCATCGGATCCCAGCAAACTCAACATAGCAACAGCATAAGGATTACATAGGTGCCTCGATCATGTAGGGCAGCTCACGAGGACTAATTAGTGAAGCACAAGAACGGGAGGAGAACATCACATAGCTACTGGTCATGGACTCATGGTCCAAGGGAGACTACTCACGAGTCATCCGGGAGACGTCCATGGTGGTGGAGAAGCTCCCGGTGGTGATCCTCCCCTCCGGCAGGGTGCCGGGAAGAGTTCTCCTGGTGCTCCCGATCTTGGAAGCGGCGGCGGCGGCGGAACAGAGATGGGATCGCGAAAAGAAGTCCTGTTCTGAGGGTTACGGGGAACCCTTTAAATATATGCCAAAGTAGGGCACCGGGGGAGCCTCGGGGGGCCCAGGCGCCCCCCCGGCGCGGCCCAGGGGGGGGGGCCCACAGGGCGCCTGGAGCCCCTGTGCCCCCCCCCCAGGCTGCCCTTCGGACGCAGTGTTGTTTCCGTATCGCTGATTTTTTATATATTTTTTCTGGATTTTTCTGGGCAGTTCTCGAAACGTGAAAACCTGAAATACAAAAACAGCCGAAAACAGAAACTGGCACTGGGGTGCACTGGATTAGTAAGTTAGTCCAAATATGATCAAAAGTGTATGGAAGTGTATGAATATCATAGCAATATCACCCAAAAGTGGCATGGAGCAAGCAGAAATTATAGATACGTTTTGGACGTATCAAACGTACCATGGATTTCTTGGCATTTTGACTTGCTCGTACTTCTGACTTGCCATGCCCTTCTTTGGCTGGGGTATTTCTTGGCTGAGATATTTGTGGTTGTGAAGGTTGTCCAATTCACATATCCTTCCTCGCATTTGCAGCCCAACTGCTGCCTACAGAAAGATGTAAAAAGTAAGACCTTTGCTTTAGTATGTACTCACCCACTTTGCTCTAGCATAAAATTACACCTTTCCTTTTTTAGCATTTTCTGCTTGCATTGCATCTTTGTCTTGTTTCCTTTTCCTTGCAGCATCTCTCACAATGTGTGAATTGCCCTGGTGCTTGCCAGCTCCATTGTTTGGGCAAGCTTTCATGTTGTGACCTGTCCTCTGGCAAGAACTGCATGTTATTGTCCTTCCTATCTCCCTCATCTTATTCCCCTTTGGTGCTTCTCCCTCCTCTCTTCTTCTCTCCGTCTTTGGCCTTCCTGGCAAGCTAATGTACCCTGAAGGTGTAGGCTTAACATGATCTGATCTTGGCCAGCTTTCTTCCCCCTCCAAAGGCTCCAGGCAATGGGAATATATTTTGTTGTACACTTCAATAGAGTAGCACTTGGCAATAAAATCATCATTTTTCCTTCCAGTTTTGTAGATAGCACTTATTGCATGACAATACAGAAGGCCTCAAAATTGCCAGTATCTGCATGAGCATGTCCATGCTTCCAAGTTCACAGTGAATTTGAACTTCTCATGTTCAAGTACCTCAAACCCCTCTTTGCCATTCCAGAGGACATCACAATTGCCTAATTTTAATGTTCTGTTTCAGCTTTTTGAGTACATTAGGACAGATGGTTCCTTCCCATTTCTCAGCTTTAGTTCTATTTTGTTGTATCCTCACCGTGTTTTTCTGTCTGATCCAGTCTAACATAGATATGCATGGGAGATACCTTGCTTCCAAGATCCAGTTATTAAAGGACTCACACATGTTATTATTCATTGAGTCACAGTTCGAGCCTAGCTTCATGTATGCCCTACACCAATGCTCTGGAGCAGTATTCATCATGTCCTTTGCACCTTCAAGAGTAAATTGTGCAAGCCTTGCTCTGTTATAGTTGAATATAGTTCTGTTGGAAGACTTAGCACACCTCCAAAACCTCTTATGTAGATCATGATCTGGGTGTTTTTTTTTTCAGTTTGCATATATGTGCCTTGCACACATCCTATGCTCTGACTTACGGAAGATATCCTCTATAGCACCAATCAACCCCTTCTGCTGATCAGACATAAACACCCGGCCATCACCCTCATTCTTGATCTTCAAATCTTTATTGAGCTTCACAAGAAACCAAAACCAAGACTGGTAAGTCTCCTTCTCCACTATGGCCCATGCTATAGGGTACATATGATTATTCGTGTCTCTACCCAGAGCACAAAGCAGTTGACCATAACACGCACCCTTGAAAAAACATCCATCAAGACCGATCACTTGTTTGCAACCAGCAAGAAAGCTTGTCCCTTGGAATGTATAAGTCTTCCTCTTGTTCTCCTGTGTAATCAAGCTTCCCACTACTCTTGTCAAATAGTCCATAATAATGCATTCTCACTCCGAAATGATCAAGTTCAAGTGGGTCAGGTGGATCATCTACAAAAACATAGAAGTTTATGGTCATTGTGTATTAATAAGAAATTTGTTCTGGACGAAATAAACCACCTCGCTTTCCTCCCAGAATTAGATTGCAAATAACTAACAAAGTGCAAATATTCAGTTACATGCAGATTTAACACAGTGCCCATGTTCAGTCAAAAGCAGAGTTAACACAGTGCACGTATTCAGTCAAATTCAAAGTAACATGGTGCACTTGTTCAGTCAAATTCAGAAATAACACAAAAGCCTAGCCTAAATGCAGTCAAAATCGCTAATATCATTTTCTATCAACCCAAGCAGTACTGAAACCATATAAAAGACCTAACTTTCCTCCAAAAATAAGGGCGATCATCTACAAAATCGAATCCTTTTCATATAAGAACAACGGCATGAACAACCATACATGATGCAGTCTACCCCACGAACCAAAACAACGAGAACATGATGATATCTGCACGACGTACATACCTGCAGCCATAGTCACAGTCGACGGTGGAGATCACGGGCGGACGACGGCGGCGTAGCCCTAACCGCGGCGACCACGTGTCGCACGCTTGCTTTATCCCATGAGAAGTCGACGCCCAGAGGCCACATGCTTGAAGGCGGCGGTCGACGGCGGCGGCGGTCGGCGGCGGTTGGTAATAATGAATGTCAGGAGGAAGCGGCGACGACGGGTGGCTGCGGCGCTTCCAGCTCGGGCGAACAGGGGAATCGAAAAAGGGAACCCACAAACACAATTACTCCCTTCATTCCCTTATACGAGGCCACTCCGTTTTTCGTGTCAAACTTTGACTTATAATTTTGGTCAACAAAATATGGATTATATGTCATCAAAAACATATCATCGGAAGTTCTTTGAAATGTGCATCTAATGAAATATTTTTTGTGATATATGACTCACTTTTTGTTGGTGAAATTAATGGTCAAAGTTAGACATAGAAATATGAAGCAGCGGAAAGGAGGGAGTACAGTTATTTCTTCCGCGCCACGTCACCAACACATATGTGCCAAATCACAGACCCACCGAGCGAAACCGCTTCTGTTGTGACTTGTGACCCATTGAATACTTAGCCCCACATACGGCGGGCCCGCCTGTCATTGAAGATTGGTTCTAGGCTGTCTCCCAGTGCTAGGCTGGCTATTTCAGCGCCAAGGGCGTAGACGGGATGGGAGAAAGAAAGAAGGGAAGAGAGAGAGAGATGGCTCAGCCACCGCCATGGAAGGCGATGTACCTGTATGTGACGAGCGAGGCGCGCGACGGCTGCGACCGCGCCAAGCAAAGCGTCAACGCCGCGCGTGGCGCGCTGGCGTCTCCGGAGGTGCTGGACACCCGCGACGCCGAGGGGCGGTACACCCTGTTGCA
This sequence comes from Secale cereale, assembly GCA_902687465.1. Lineage (NCBI taxonomy): Eukaryota > Viridiplantae > Streptophyta > Magnoliopsida > Poales > Poaceae > Secale > Secale cereale. Next base: position 911,432,565 of record LR738710.1, read on the forward strand.
GTCCGCGGTGACCCACGTCGAGCACGCCTCCGACTCCCTCTCCGGTTTCATCGTCAACGCGATGGTGGCCGAGCACCTGGCGCTCCATGGCTGCGGCGCCGTCCCGTCGCAGCCGGTGGCCCGCGTCGGCGACCTCCGCGACCACCACGACTACGAGTGGCTGGGTCTGATCAGGCTCGAGGCCGCCAGGGAGCACGCCCAGGACGCGCTCCGCGGGGTGGAGGGCGCCTTCACGCTCGTGGACTCCGTCCGGTTCATGCTTCTCTGCGGGAACCCCGACGCGGCCGGGCGCCGGGAAGCCACTGAAGGGCAGCTCCGCGCCGCCGCCCTCGAGCTCCAGGCCGTGGTGATGAGCGTGGAGAACATGTCCGCGCTGGCCTCCTTTGCCATCCGCGACCGCATCCAGTGAGAGGTCGATCTCTTTCTTGTCTTGATTAGCTCTCCACGACTCTGCTTGCTTGTTATCGGTCGTTTGCGTTAGCTAGGGCTATTTTGCCTCCTTCATCTTGTGATTGTGAAACCATGAATGATCTATCGGTCCCTCGGATTTGAGCTACTTTTTTCGGTTCTGTTGTTACTTGAAAGGAACAATCGGCGAATAAATTAGATGACCGATTATGCAGTAGACCAGTAGTGATTCCAACTACTTTGCTGTTTGTCGATCTGAAATCCCAGAATTACTTGTTGGTGATTTGGTTTGGTTAATCACTTTATTACTAATTCGCAAAAAAAAAATCACTTTATTACTGCCGCCATGATGTATGATGCGTCGATCATGCCTGCGTGCGTACGTACTTTCGTTGCAACATGCATGCGTGTGTACTTGCGTTTGTTGCAACGTGCATTGGCAGTGCTGTTTCTCTTTTCTGTGGCATTGTACTTTGCAGCTTTTTAAACAACGATCACCGAACACACTCGCCTGCTTTTTGCTTTTTACTATGCAGTCAAATTATCTTTTCAACGTACCGGTAAAGAGTCAAGGCTTGTTCTGTCTCCACAAGAGAACTCCAACACTTGAAAAGAAAAACATATCCCCCGTCGGGCTATACCCAGGTTAATTTCCCTTTTTTCTTGAGAGAAACCCATCAGGTTTCTGATAATTGGGACCGAGCAGATATCAATTTTTTTAGTGATTTCGATCAAGGGAGCAACTAGTTAACGAGCGCTTCTTCGGGAACCTCGCAACGATCAGCGTCACTTGGCGTGCTCTCAGTCATTCGCCACGTGTCACGCTCTGTGCGCTCCCTCTGGATATATTTTTTATTTTTCCGTACGAGAGCCGAAAACACGTGCGGAAAAATAATAAAAAAAAAACGCCTGCAAAGGTTCTGCTCGGGTCGAGCTCATTCGCAGTTCTACTCAATGGAGTGCTCGACGCCATCCACCATGACGGCGGCCATGCCGGGGCTGGAGATGAGCGGCAAAAAAACACAACTAGGGTCACAAAGTTGTTGGAAACGAGCAGGCGGAGAGGGAAGCTGTTACGATCAAGTATATAGCGATCGGGATTTTGGAAAAACGGATAATAGTCGATTTTCGACAAACCTGAAATCCAGGGTTTTGGAGAACCAAGTTTCCTATAAATGTGGATTAGTGATTGTAGCCAAACAAGATTTTATTGGGTTGAACTGTTTTCTGGTTTGTAGAGATCAGATTCTGTGTATGCGCCCTATCCAAACAACGCCTAAACCGTTCAGGGTCTGATTAAAATGGTTTTGACATTTTCATGGTTGAAATCATACCATCATTGAGTTCAGGGGTGAAAACTATACTTCTTTCTATGATAAATTTCTCGGCCCATAGTCACTCCAACACGCAGATTGCCCATTCTACAGCCCATTTAGGCCATCGCCTACCAGTCTCGTGCTAACTCCCACACATCACCGCCGCCGCCGCCGCCGCCAACACCGACGCCGAAGAACGGCCGGGAAATGGCCTTGCCGACGATCCCCAACGAGCTCCTGGCGGATATCTTCCTCCGCCTTCCCACCCCAGAGGACCTCATCCGCGCCTCTGCTGCCTGCGTCTCCTTCCGCCGCCTCGTCGTCGACCGCGCCTTCCTCCGGCGCTTTCGCAAGCTCCACCCCGCGCCCCTCCTCGGCTTCCTCGACTACAGCGGTTTCCACCGCGCAGTACGGCCTCACCCCTCTGTTGGTAATATGAGCAATTTACCAAGTGATTTTATTAACAGAACTACTAGATAAAGCATGACTAATAAAACAGTAATAAAGCAAGTCATGCGATCTGATAAAGAGAAGGTAAATAGTATCTTCATATATAAAACTAGTTGCATATATGAAGTAGGACCTAACATATTTAGAGCAAACACTAGATCGAAGAACAGTGACAGTGTTTCTAATAGAAAGACCATGAACACATACGGGCCAAAGAATAGAACAAGACAAACTAGAGAGATCATGGAGACATACGAAGCAGCAGCCGAAGCTCCGGTCTTGGGTGAGTTGTCCTCGCTGGCCATGTCGTTGAAGAGGTTGTCGACGTCGGGGAAGAAGTCATCGCCGGGGAAGTAGTCATCGATGACCGGATCGTCCGTGATGAAACAGCCAGTAGTCGCGCCGAGCGCTCCCCAAAAACCTTATCACCCTTCTCCCGTACAGGACTCAAAAGGTGCGGTTTTGGAGGCCTACTGTCCCGACCTACGGTGCACGCCGCAAGCCGGGATGAGGAAGACATCAGCAGCTCAGAGATGGAACCGGTGGCGAGAGGAAGGAGAGATTCTGGTGCGTCTCTCTGGGGAGGAGCGACCTCCCTTATATAGGCGCAAGAGAAGGAGGTGAACAGGTCGCGCAGGGAGCTGAAGCAAAAGAGGGAGGCGAAGTGAACAGGCAGCAGCCGAAGGGGTTGCATCGTTCGGATTTATTCTCCACTACCGAAAAATGTTTCAGCTCCCGTGTGACCGTTCAGATTTATTACCCGTCGTGCGTGGCAAAAATAAGACATCGGCTCGGCTCATTCCCGCAAGGCGCGGCGCGGCGCGGCCCGTCGTGACGAGGCGTGGCGAGGCGGGCGGCGGAGGAGGAGCACGCCTGGATGTCCCTCTTGTTCCCATGCTCGTACAAGTGGAGAAAGAGCCTCCCTTATAAGGAGGTCCAACTCCCTGTAAACTAGCAATGTTGGACTAAACTTTACTAGTGCCCCTTGCCTTGCACGAATGGGCTAAATGTGCCTCTAGGATTTATTAGGAATTTCTGAAATTAATATTGGGCTGGGCCATAATAGACTAAAATTCCAGCAATCCCCCACCAGATCCCAGAGGCACACAAAAATTTGCCTTTGGTTCCAAACACTGTTTTATATACCGGTACTGCAGTGGAGACTGTTAAGTTGAACTTCCACCTAGAACTCTGTGCTACACTAGTAAGGAACTTGAACAGTGGACTGGGCCTTGAACTGCAAGTTTTCTGCGAATCTAGCTTCACACAAAGCCTTGAACGATACTTGACTACCGTGGGTCTTCCGCGTGGGTGGAGCTTATGCGTCATACTCCGTGACCTTTCATGAGTTTACTAGAGAGAACCCTACTCTCATAGATTGCGACGTTTGACAATCGGACTCATATAGGTGTGTTCTTCAAAAGATGTTCTGCAGGACAACATCTCTGCTTACAAGAGCCACTTAGAACATATTAAGATATACATCAACCTGCCATGCAGATTTAGGAGAGTATTGCGTCTTCATGGAGTGGTATTGATAGTAAGGCTACTCTTCTCTCAGTTGACCAACAGCTTGTCTTCCACATCTAATTCACGGGATCTCCGATCACAAAGACTAGGTTACCACTGTGAATCAACTCATATTGTGGGTCTCATACCCATCTCCCTTGATGCATTATCTATCACATTTCGTGATAGACCCTTAGTAAATGGATCTGCCAGATTTTTAGACGTTTGGATATAATCCAATGCAATTACTCCGGAGTTTTTCATTTTCCTGACAGACTTTAACCTTCTCTGAATGTGTCTTGATGACTTCATGTTATCCTTTGAGCTGCTCACTTTTGTGATCACTGTTTGATTGTCGCAGTTCATAAGGACACCCGGTACAGGTTTCTCAACTATCGGCAAGTCATTCAAGAGCCGACGAAGCCAATCCGCTTCGACCGTAGCTGTATCTAGTGCTGTGAGCTCTGCTTCCATAGTTGACCTCGTTAAGATGGTCTGCTTGCAAGACTTCCAAGAAACAGCGCCACCTCCATGAGTGAATACATATCCGCTCGTGGCCTTTATCTCATCAGCATCTGAGATCCAGTTTGAGTCACTATACCCTTCAAGCACCTTTGGGTGCCCGGTGTTGTGAATTCCATAATTTGCAGTGCCTTTCAAATAACGCAAAACTCTTTCTAGAGCTTTCCAATGCACATCTCCTGGTTTTGAGACAAACCGACTCAGTTTGCTAACAGCAAAAGAGATGTCAGGTCTTGTAGCACTTGCTAAGTACATAAGCGAGCCAACAATCTGAGAATATTTCAGTTGATCTCTAGCAATTCTTCGATTCTTTCGAAGTAGCACGCTTGCATCATATGGTGTTGGAGAGGGCTTGCAGTCGCTATAGCCAAAGCGACTCAAGATCTTTTCCACATAGTGAGATTGAAGCAAAGTAATCCCACCATCATCGTCTCTCAACAGCTTGATATTCAGAATGACATCAGCCATTCCTAAATCCTTCATCTCAAAACAACGAGATAGGAAATCCTTGACCTCCGTAATAACATTCAAATTTGTTCCGAAAATTAGTATGTCATCAACATACAAGCAAAGGATAACTCCCTCGCCCCCACCATGGCGATAGTACACACATTTGTCAGCTTCGTTCACAACAAAGCCTGCAGCTGTTAAAGTTCTTTCAAACTTCTCCTGCCACTGTTTGGGTGCTTGCTTGAGTCCATACAAAGACTTCAGCAACTTGCACACTTTTCCTTCCTGACCATCTATTACAAACCCATCTGGTTGTTCCATATAAATTTCCTCATCCAAATCTCCATTTAGGAAAGCAGTCTTAACATCCATTTGATGAACGAGAAGACCATGTGAGGCAGCTAGTGAAAGTAGAACTCGAACAGTGGTCAACCGCGCCACAGGTGAGTAAGTATCAAAGAAGTCTTCACCTTCCTTTTGGGTATAACCCTTAGCCATGAGCCGTGCCTTGTACTTTTCGATAGTACCATCAGGCCTAAGCTTCTTCTTGAATACCCATTTGCACCCTATTGGTTTGCACCCATAGGGACGATCAGTAATCTCCCAAGTTTCATTCGCCAAGATGGAATCCATCTCACTACGAACCGCTTCCTTCCAGTAGTCATCATCTTCAGACGCATAAGCTTCTGAAATAGAACTGGGAGTGTCATCTATTAAATAGACAAGAAAATCATCACCAAAGGACTTTGCAGTCCTCTGTCTCTTGCTCCTAGTAGGAGCTTCATCGTTTTCCTCCACGGGTTTGTCAAAATGTTCCATCGAAATGGTAGGTTCAGTAATTGCAACTAATTCTTGATTCGATGAACTAGGCATCTCCTGAGTAGATGAGGTAGCTATATCCTTCATGGGAAAGATATCTTCAAAGAAAGTCGCATCATTCGACTCCATGATTGTACCGTCATGCATGTCAGATACTTCAGATTTTACAATCAAGAATCTATATCCAATGCTTCGAAAAGCGTATCCCAGGAAAACACAATCCACAGTCTTTGGTCCAAGTTTGCGCTTCTTTGGAATTGGCACATTGACTTTCGCCAAACAACCCCAGGTTCGTAGATAAGAGAGTTTTAACCTTTTCTTCTCCCATTCCTCAAATGGAGTTATTTCTTTGTTCTTTGTGGGAACTCGGTTTAGGACATGACATGCAGTCAATATCGCCTCCCCCCACCATGCCTTGGATAGACCCGATGTATCTAACATGGCGTTGTCGGTGTACTAAGATAGGGGTACCTTAGTACCCCAACTTGTGCACGGGCAGTAGCAGCTTCCCGCGGCAGGGTTTACCACGTGTTCGCCGGAAACCTTTTCGGTCCTTATAAAGCCATTCAAAAACAAAGTATACAAGTCAGAAGATCAAGGCCCCGGCAAGTGGAGCTTGCCGGGAAGGCCGTACCAGGCTCAAGATTACCATATTAACGCAAGACCCTGGCAAGTGGGACTTGCCAGGAAGACCAAGGAACGCATATCCCAAGAGATGCCTCGGCGCATCATGCGCCCCGGCGACGGGGCCCGGGGAGCGACAAGCTTCCGGGCCCGGCAAGATCAGTACCCCGGCAAGGTGCTTGCCGGGGAAACCCACGCTGTGTGCCCGCGCTCCAGCTCATCTGCCCACGCATCGCCCTGGGACCCTTCCAGGGACGCGTGGCGGATGGCTGTGCAGCCTGGGGCACACGGTGGCAAGCCATGGTGACGAGGCTACCGCCGTGGCGAACGGAGAGGCATGGACGAGCGCTTTTGGGGTCGACGGTGACGGGCATTTAATGCCCTTGTCCCCCACTGTCAAGGTTAGGTGAAGACCACTATTCATCCACTGTTCATGCACTGTTCCCGCACTGTTACAACTACCACCAAAGTTACATTTTTACCCTCCTCTACGTTGACACCTGTCGGTGACCCCTTGAGCTATAAAAGGAGGCCCATGCACAACGTAGAGAGGGTTCGGAACCTAGACAGCTCTCTTGCTCGGTATAGCTAGCTCTTCAAGCTCCCGAGCTCAAGAACTCAATACAATCCAAGCAGGAGTAGGGTTTTACGCGTCCGCGCGGCCCGAACCTGGGTAAACTGCCCGCGTGTGCTCCTCGATCTGCTCTCCGTGCTCCCTCCGCTCCCTTACCGCAACGTAAAAGGGGCTCCGGTCCCATAGGTGTTCGTGGTGGGCAGTTTCCCCCGACATCTTTGGCGCGCCAGGTAGGGGGCGTCGAGGTTGTGCGAACCTGATCCGGCGCTCACGCGGGCGCAATCTTCATCAACCTCTCCAGCTTCATCAACTTCATCAGCAACAACATGGCCCCGAAGAAGAAGGCTTCGGAGGTCGCAGGCCCGTCTGCATCGATCCCACCACCACCAGAACCAACAGTTGGTGGAGGAGATGCCGGCGGAAGGGTGGTCGCCGGCGAGGAAACTCACGGCGCCACCAAATCCAAGGACAAGACGGACGACCGGGCGAATTCCAAAGCCTCGGTGTCCGTAGACGCACCACGTCCCTCTCAGCAGACGATAGGCCAGCAGCGCCGTGGTACAGGAAGTACCATACGCTTGCTGGGGCAAGGACAAGCCGGAGGATCGCGGGACGCTCAAGGTTACCGTCCTGGTACGAGCAAGGCGCGGTCGCCGGGGCGAGAAACTGTTCCTTCTAACCCTGTTAGAAGTCCGAGCATATCTCGCTCCTCGCACCGCTCGCCGCCGCTCCCCTCCTCTCCAGCAGAAGCTCTAGCAAGAGCACAGCTGTTTCTCGATTTCCCTCCAGCGGCAGACAAGGCCGAAGACTGGAGGGCGATGATCCAAAGTCTCATCGCCTTCGCCAACAACGACACGCCGCAGCAGCCGGCGACATCGCGGCCACGGCAAGTCGACCAGACGAAGGCCGATGGCGACAAGACCGCCGGGGGTGCGACCACCGTGCACTCCCCGCCGCGGAAGCAGAAGACGCCACCCCGCCGGATTAACGTCGACGACGACTCCACGGCGTCGTCGGAGCCCGCGCCAAGTCCTCGACGACCGGCGGCAAGAAGACGTTCGAACGCGCATCGAGCGCCGACGAGAAGCCCGGCGACAATCGAATCAGCGCGCTGGGACCGCTGTCGACACGTACGCGCCCGGTGAGCCAGGCGACTTGCCGTACGCAGCAAGTTGCCATGCGTTCACCCGTGAGCTGCGGCGCGTCCAGTGGCCCAGCATGAAAAACTTCAAGCCCGACGTACCCGAGAAGTACGACGGCAAGACGCACCCCTCGGAGTTCCTCAACATCTACACCATCGCGGTGCAGGCTGCCGGAGGACGCGACGAGAAGATACTGGCTAACTACTTCCCGCTGGTGCTTAAGCCAAACGTCCGCTCTTGGCTTATGCACTTGCCGGAAGGCTCCATTTCTTCATGGGCAGATCTGTGCCACCAATTTGTTGGCGCCTTCACGGGCGGCCACAAACCCCATGGCCAGGAGAGTGATCTCCACATCTTGGCCCAGAAGGAAGGAGAATCCCTGCGCAAGTATATCCAGAGATTCAGCCGCGTGCAGCACAATATTCCCGACGTCCACCCTGTCGCGGTTATCAGCGCGTTCCACCAGAACGTGCGTAACCGCCGCATGAGGGAAGAGATGGCCATGACCAAGATCCGGGATGTCAGCGAGCTCTATGCTCTGGCTGACAAGTGCGCACGCGCCGAAGAGGGGAGGAGACTCCCCGGAGAGGATACTGGCGCAGGAGGAAGCGACAGTGAGGACGCCGCCCCGGCAAAGAAGAGCCGGCGGCGAAACAACAGAAGAAAGAAGAGCAAGCAAGTGCTGGTCGTCGAGCAGTCCGGCAAGGAGGCTCCCGCCAAGACAGCACAGGCTGGCGGTTCCGGCAAGGAACCTGCCCCTGTAGCGGCAGCCGACAAGCAGGACGGCTCCGACAAGCAATATTGCAAGATCCACCGCACCAAGGGCCATGACCTTTCGAACTGCAAGCGAGTCGAGTACCTCGTAGAACAGCAGAAGGCTGAATACGAGCGGCGCGACAAGGAGAAGGCCTAAGGTGGTGGAGGAGAGCCAAGCAAGAAGCGGCCATTCAATGGCCGGGGAGGACGCCGCGGCAAGGCCAAGCAGCGGCAAGGTGATCGACCTCCCCGGGGCCGCGACAAGGACGAGGAAGAAGACGACGACGACATGGAGGAAGGAGATAACAGCGAGCAGGAGTTCCAGAAGGCCACAGAAGTTCTGTGTGTCGACGGAGGCGCCTCTCTGCACACTTCCCACCGCCAACTCAAGCAGTGGGTGCGGGAAGTGAATGCAGCTGAGCCGCCCGTTGAGTCACGCAGGCTGCTGAAGTGGTCCAGCACGTCCATCATTTTTGATCTTGAGGATCACCCTGACCGCACAACGGCGGTCGGGTGCTTGCCGATGTTGGTCTCACCAACCATCCGCAACCTCAAGGTCACCAAAATGTTGGTTGACGGCGGGGCCGGCCTGAATTTGATCTCCTCGGCTGTGATCAAGAAACTCCAGATCCCAGACGGCGAGCTCGAAGAAACCGGGTCGTTCCAAGGAATAAACCCGGGAAGGAGCAAGCCGAAGGGGAAGATTACTCTGCCAGTGACCTTTGGCGGGGAGCTCAACTTCAGGACGGAGAGGATAACCTTCGATGTTGCCGATATCCCATTGCCATACAATGGGATACTTGGACGTCCTGCCCTCGCCAAGTTCATGGCAGCTTCCCACTATGCCTACAACGTACTCAAGATGCCGGGGCCGATAAGCGTCATCTCTGTCCCTGGCGACAAGAAGGACGCGCTTATCTGCGCCGACAAGATATACCGGGATGCAGCAGCCGCAGCAGAAAGCAACACACTTGCCGCTGAAGCTCCCGGGGGGAAGACCAAGACCAAGTCCGGCAAGAGCTCTGGGGCCCACTCCGGCAAACGCACCTCTTCGGAGTGCTGCGCTGCCGTCGAGGACGTTCCATCGAGCTCCACCGGCAAGTGCAAGAAAGGGATGGCCGCTCCACCGGCAACCAAGAAGGTGTCCGCCAAGGAGGACGGCACTGGTGGTACCTTCACCATCAGTGCTACGCTCGACAGCAAATAGGAAAGCGCGCTCGTTGCCTTCCTGCGGGCGAATGTCGATGTGTTTGCGTGGCAACCATCTGACATCCCCGGCGTTCCCAGGAAGGTAATTGAGCACAAGCTTGCTGTTTGTCCTCATGCGCGGCCCGTCAAGCAGAAGGTCAGGAAGCAAGCCGTGGACCGCCAAGAATTCATCGCCGAAGAGATAAAGAAGCTAGAAGCAGTGGGCCTGGTTAGAGGCGTGATCCATCCTACGTGGTTGGCCAATCCAGTTGTCGTACGCAAGGCCAATGGGAAGTGGAGACTTTGTATAGACTTCACTGATGTGAATAAAGCATGTCCCAAGGATCCATTTCCCTTGCCGCGTATTGACCAGATTGTTGACTCCACCGCTGGATGTGAGCTGCTTTCCTTCCTTGATGCATACTCAGGTTACCACCAGATTTTCATGGCCAAGGAAGATGAAGAGAAGACTGCATTCATTACTCCATGCGGCACATATTGCTTCATACGCATGCCCTTTGGATTGAAGAATGCAGGCTCAACATTTGCAAGGGTGGTGCATACTGCTTTTGAGCCACAGATCCACAGAAATGTAGAAGCTTACATGGATGACATAGTGGTCAAAAGTAAGAGCAAAGATACCTTGATCCAAGACTTGGAAGAAACATTTGCAAATCTGCGCAAGATCCAGCTTAAGTTGAACCCCGAGAAGTGCGTCTTCGGAGTTCCCTCCGGCAAGCTTCTCGGGTTCTTTGTGTCCCAGAGGGGGATTGAAGCCAATCCCGACAAGATAAAAGCCATCGAGCAGATCGAAGCCCCGAAGCGCGTCAAGGACGTAAGGAGACTTGCTGGTTGTGTGGCTGCCCTCAGCAGGTTCATTTCAAAGTCTGCAGAGCGCGCCCTGCCTTTCTTCAAGATTTTGAAAAAGGCAGGCCCTATGAAATGGACTCCGGAAGCGGAGGCAGCGCTGCAAGACTTGAAAAGGTACCTGTCCTCCACTCCAATACTTGTCGCACCTAGGCCACAAGAGAAGTTGCTGCTATACTTAGCGGCAACCAATCAAGTGGTTAGTGCTGCGTTGGTAGCGGAAAGGGAGGCAGAGGAAGAGCCCACGCCTCCGGCAAGCGAATCCGGCGACAAGCAGGGTGCTTCCCCGACAAGCTCTGGCTCCGACAAGAACAAGTCTACGCAGGAGCAAGGAGAAGTGCGAAGGAAGATGGTGCAGCGCCTAGTGTATTTTGTGAGCTCCCTCTTGCAGGGGGCTAGATCAAGATACTCTGGGGTGCAGAAGTTGCTTTTCGGCCTCCTCATGGCCTCGAGAAAGCTGCGCCATTACTTCCAAGCACACGAGATAACGGTGGTCACTCGCTTCCCGTTGAAGAGGATATTGCAAAATCCAGAGGCAACAGGCAGGATCGTCGAGTGGGCACTGGAACTGTCAAGCTTTGGTCTCAAGTTTGAAAGTACTTCAACCATACAGAGCAGAGCTTTGGCAGAATTCATAGCCGAATGGACCCCAACACCAGATGAGGAAGTTCCAGAGACAAGCGTCCCCGTCCAAGAAACGAGCAGCGAATGGGTAATGTACTTTGATGGTGCTTTCTCGCTGCAAGGCGCCGGTGCCGGCGTAGTACTCATAGCGCCCACCGGAGAGCACCTCAAGTATGTTGTCCAGATGCACTTTCCCAAGGAGCAAGCGACAAACAATACTGCTGAGTATGAAGGTCTGCTTGCCGGCCTCAGAATTGCAGCCGAACTTGGGATCAAGAAGTTGATTGTGCGGGGAGATTCACAGTTGGTGGTACGACAAGTGAACAAGAGTTATCAGAGCCCTTTGATGGAAGCTTATGTTGATGAAGTGAGGAAGCTTGAAGAGCACTTTGAAGGTCTGCAAATGGAGCACGTCCCAAGGGCTCAGAACGATATTGCAGATGGCCTCTCAAAGTGTGCTGCGATGAAGTTACCTGTGGAACCAGGGACCTTCCTGCTCAAGCTAACTCAACCATCCGTTGCACCATCAGTTGGGCAAAATAAGAAGAGAAAGTTGGTCTCCGGTGACTACTTGCCGGCGGATCTTCCCGAAGCCGCCGCCAAGGTCCCCAGGATCGACAGCCAGAACGCTGAGGAACAGTTTGCTCCTGCGGATCCAAGGGTCTGTACAGTTGAAGCAAGCGTTCCCGACAAGCCTTGCCCCGGCAGGCTTGCCGGGGGACCATCAGCTCCGGCAGAACCAGAGGTTCTTGCCGTAGAAGCTGAGGTTCCCGCAGCGGCCCTCATGCCTTTAGTCCTTGCCGTTGAGCCCCGGGCTCCGGCATGGGCACAGCAAATCGTCTGTTTTCTGCAAACTGGAGAACTTCCCGACGAGCCGGAAGAGATAGAGAAAATAACCAGGCAGTCAAGTATGTACCAGTTCGTTGACAATGAACTGTACAGAAGAAGGCTCAACGGTGTCAGGTTGAAGTGCATTTCCAGAGAAGATGGACAGAAGCTGTTGGCAGAAATACATGGAGGCATATGTGGCCACCACATTGGCGCAAGGGCACTTGCCGGGAAGGCGTTCCGGCAAGGGTTCTTTTGGCAAGAAGCCCTCCAAGATGCGACTCACAAGTAACCAAGTGTGAAGCGTGCCAGTTCCATGCCAAGCAAATTCATCAGCCAGCTCAAGCTCTCCAGACGATTCCTTTGTCCTGGCCCTTCTCGGTCTGGGGGCTCGATATCCTCGGCCCCTTTCCCCGCGCAGTCGGGGGCTTTGAGTACTTGTACGTTGCGATCGACAAGTTCACAAAGTGGCCGGAAGTGGAACCGGTGAGAAAGGTGACAGCACAGTCAGCAGTCAGGTTCTTCAGGTCAATTGTTTGCCGTTTCGGAATCCCTAACAGGATCATCACCGACAACGGTACACAGTTTACTAGTCGCACCTTCATGCAGTACGTCCAAGACCTTGGCGCCAAGGTCTGCTTCGCTTCTGTTGCTCACCCGAGGAGCAATGGTCAAGCGGAGAGGGCCAATGCTGAAGTGCTGCGCGGACTCAAGACAAGAACCTTCGACAGGCTGCGCAAGTGCGGAAGAAACTGGATAGACGAGTTGCCGGCGGCTCTTTGGTCAATCAGAACGACACCAAGTCGAGCCACCGGACAGACACCCTTTGCTCTTGTCTATGGAGCAGAGGCAGTTCTCCCCACGGAACTCGTATACGGATCTCCTCGAGTGCTCGCTTATGATGAGCTCGAGCAAGAGCAACTGCGACAAGATGATGCATTGCTCCTTGAGGAGGAACGTCTCCAGGCTACTGTACGAGCTGCTCGATATCAGCAAGCCTTGCGCCGCTATCATAGCCGCAAGGTTAAGGCCAGGAGTCTCGAGGAAGGCGACCTTGTTCTTCGGCGTGTTCAGTCCGCCAAGAATTCCAACAAGTTGACGCCGAAGTGGGAAGGCCCTTATCGGGTGAGACAAGTTACAAGGCCCGGCGCTGTCCGCCTTGAGACTGAAGAAGGCTTACCGGTGAGCAATTCCTGGAACATAGAGCATCTTCGCAAGTTTCACCCATAAGGCGCGGTTGCCGTGATCCGCTCCGGCAACCACCTTTTGTACGAGTCTTGCCGCTGTTGCATGTAAACCTTTGTACAAAGCCGGGCGCAGATCCCGTGCATCAGTAAAGCTTTTGTGTTTTGCACTATTTGCCATTTCCATGCTTTTCTTTGTTATTTGCATGCATTGTTTGGCATCTTGTGCAACCCACATCTCCGGTAAGCATTAATGGGCCAAGAAGCCCTATACTTGTTTTCCCTTCTCTTTTTCTTTCCCTCTTAAGCAGAAGGAACGTTCCTCGCGCACAAGTTTGCCGGGGGG
>LR738710.1:911446217-911467981 GCA_902687465.1 Secale cereale
GGAATGAACGAACTATGAAAGCTAAGTTACCAGAATTTGAGCAATTCAAAATTTTAAATTTTAGTTGTCTTCCTTGAACAACCACACTTTGTATGGAAAACCTGTGCGCGGAGGAACCTGCCCGTGGCTAGCCGCACCCTTACCTTGTTTTCGAGCACGCTCAACGACTTAAGTGAGCTGCGACAAGTGTCGCGCCATTACTTCGTTTCCGAGTTCGCTCAGCAAGCTAAGCGCGCTGCGACTAGCTGCGGCAAGGTTTCTTGCCGACAAGGCCTTTGCCAGCAGGCTGCTCAGAGTCCAGCACTCAGCGCTCGCGGCAAGGGCCCCTTGCCGGCAAGTTCCCTAAAAGCGTAGGGTAAAAAGCATACAAAGTAAAGGACCAAAGCAAGGGAGATAACACTGCATTGATTGATCAAAATAAGATTCTATATTACAAGGATAACTTGCCGCAATAACTAATCGATTCATGTCCATAACATAACTTGCAGCGGGAAAGGAAACAGAAGGGAAGAAATCTAATCTACGCGGTCGCCTTCACGCCTCGTGACTTTGTTCACCTTGGCGACGATGTGGGCGACCTGCGCCTTTAACGCCTCCTGGTCAGCGTCGTCCGGCAAGGAGCGGAGGACGTTGACGAGGTTGATGCCGGGATTGCGGTAGACTATCTTCGTCAAGACACGCTCCAAGGTGCCCGCGCAGAGCCGACACGACTCGTCGGCCAACTGCGCGGGGAGCTTCTCCCGCAGTCATGCAAGCCCCGACGCGATTCCCCTGAAGAAGAGACTTAACCTGGCGCTGTGGGGGAGGGCCTCGTCGGGAGAATACACGAGGTGCTCCGCCCTCAGCGCCATCATCTCCTTGTCAATGTTGGCAGCGGAGGTGACCAGATCGTCAGTCCATTGCTCCACCGCCCGACTGAAGTTGTTAGCTGAGACGGCGGCGCTCTCCACCAGGCCTCGTTCCTTGCGGAGCTCGTCCTTCAGCTTCGTCTCGCGATCCCGGGCGGCGTCGAGCGAATCGGTCAGAGTGGAGACCTTCAACTCCAAGTCAGCGATTGAATCCTTGGCGGCAGTGAGCTCGTCGCCCTTCTTGGAGAGACGTACCTGCAGGTCAGAGTTGGTGTGGGTGTCTTTCTCCCGCTCCACATTGAGCGCGGTGACCCTGTCCTCGCTCGCCTTCAGGTACCGCTCCAGCTGCTCCACCTTGAGCTCCAAGTCCCTCTTGGCAGTCTCCGCGGCGGCGGCAGCATCCTTTGCCTCCTTTAGGGCCCCGCCAATGGCCTGCTCCCGGGCGGTGAGGTCGTCCTCGTGGGCATCGAGGTCGACCTTCCGCTGGTTGAGCACTCCTTCTCGCCGGGACAGCTCCTCGGCGGCCAGTCGCTGCTGCTCCTCGGCATCAGCCTTCTCCAGGAGGAAGGCTTGCTGCTCCCCGGCAAGCTCTTCCCGCTCCTCCGCCAAGTTGCGGAGGGCTGCCTGGTTGGCGGCGCGGAGCTCCGCAGCGCGCTTCTCCAAATCAGCTCCAGCCTTGGCGGTGAGAGCTTCTCGGGACTCCAGTTTCGCCTGCCTGGCCCGGTACAGGGCCAGGAGCTGGCGAAGAAGCTTCTCCTCTTCGGGCTCGTCACTCCCGCCAAGCGCTTCAACGACCTTTAACCCCGCGGAGGCGAGGACCTCTCCATCATAGGTCTCTCCCTCCACGGGGGCTCGCGACGAGGACGCCCACGGGACTTGTATGAAGATCCCGTTGGGAGCCTCAAGACAGACGCCCGACCGCTCCGTGGAGGCGGAGGGGTCGGCGGCCGGCGCAGCGCTTGACGCTCCTGCTGCCTCTGGGCCAGCAGTGCGGTCGCCGGTCCCTTCTCCAGCCGCGGCATCTGCGGTCAGGGCGGTCTCCTCAGCAGCGGGCTCGTCGGCTCCGGCCATGCCCTCAGCAGCAGTGGCGTTACCGCCGCCACCGTGCACCTCCTCCTCGACGGTGGCCTCCGTCTCCATCCGCTCTGGGGCAGGAGGATCTAGCAGAAGAAAAAGAAAAGAAAAAGTCAAGCAAATATCCAAAAAGACAAGTCCAAGAAGAAGAAGCTACAAGACTTACCTTCGCGGACTTCTTCGACGACAGGCTCCCTCGCCGGGGAGTCCACCCTTGGCGGCGGAGTGGTGGCCCCTGCTAGCGGAGGGCCGCCCGCGCCCTCCCTTGGCGGGGTGCTCACCCTTGTCGGGCTGCTCACCCTTGGCGGGGTGCCCGCCCTTGGCGGGGTGCCCGTCCTTGGCGGAGCGTCCTCCCTAGCCGGGGAGTTCGCCCTTGGCGGGGAGGGTGGGACAGGCAGCTCCTCGGGGGTGACCTCCGGTTGCTCCTGCGGCTGCGGCCCCATTTCTGCACAAGACAAACAAGGCAACAAGATATCAACATAAGCAACAACCTAAAGCGCGCCCGAAGAATAGAAAGAATAACTACCAGACTTACGCTGGGGGCTGCGCTGGGGGCTGCTCCTCGGAGCAGCAGGTTGATCCGGCAAGCTTGCCGCTGGCGCGTCTCCGGTCGCCGCGACGGGCGAGTCGTCGTCAACCTCAACCACAGGGATCTTGGCCCTCTTCGCCATCCGCTGTGCCAGGAACCTGAAAGCAAAACAAAAAGCAAGATCAGAATCATCAAGGAAGATCAAGACAAAGTCAAAGAAATTACAAGTTGCAAGTACTTACTCCTCTTCCTCATCGTCGGAGCTGAGGGCGGAGAAGTCGAACTCCACCTGAGATGCTCCCGCGCGAGGAGCAGGAGGAGAAGGCTCCCTCGGGCGCTTGGCGGTCTCCGGAGCTGTGGGCTGTGAAGACCCAGCCTCCGTTGTCGCCGAGGGCCGAGGAGCAGAAGTAGCAGCCGTCCCACTCCGGGAGGATCCTCCTCCGCTTGGCGCTGGTGCGCGGGGCACCTCCTTCGCGACTTGGCTCGCCTTGGTGGCGCGCGTCGCCCGGCGCGCAGGCTGCTGTCGAGGCGCCTGTGGCCTCGTCACCGTAGCCGCCTTGCGGAGGCGCTTCCTTGGTTGCTGCGTGGGACTTGCCGGAGGCGGGGAGTTCTCTGAGGACGAGGAGACGTCGTCGTCTAGTCCCAGAGATCCACCAGTATCCTCATCGGCCTCGACGTCCTCCTCCTCCTCCCTGGCAGGCCCGCTGGACCCAGCACCCTGCCCGGCGGCCTCGCTCCCTCCGGCAGTTCCGCTCCCTCCGGCGGCCTCGCTCACCCCGGCAACCCCAGCTATCCCGGAAAGCCTCAAGGAAGGAACCCCGGCAAACTCGTCGGGCGGAAGCTTGAGCAGCCTGAGGATTTCCGCCTCCTCTGCTTGGCACGACGCGTCCGCAGCCTCTGCATCGTCCACAGAGTATCCAAAATCACCCGCCGCCGCAGCTGCGGCGGCCTCCTCCATCCTAGAAGCGATGTAGGCTATATCCCGAGCCGTAGTGGCCCGGGTAAGGCCCCTGTTCTCCTCAGCGTTCTTGGGCGTCTCGACCAAGTTGTCGAAGAAGCTCAGCACTGCATCCGGCGGAGGCTCTATCCAGGTGGGGTCGACGCCGTGGGAGTCGCACGCAGGCATCATCGCGCGCAAGGAATCCCGGGCGGTGCTGTTGCACAGCGGCACCACTCCCCGGGGAGGTCTAAACCACTCCGGGTGGGCCGGGTCATGCTTGAAGAGCTCCCGGACCATCCCCTTCAACTCCAAAGCAGTGAAATTGAAGTTCAATCCAGGGCGCAGCCTCATGATATCCGCCGCGTTGCCAAATTCCCATGCTGGCCTTTTCCTTTCTTGTAAAGGGGCAATGCGGCGGCGGAGGAAATCTGCCCCTACCTCTCCGATGGTTAGTTTGGCTACCCGGAGACGAATAATCCTAATGAGGGCAATGCTGAGCTTGTTGTCCTTCGGGGCCAATTCGCTCCAGTCTCTGCCGCACACTATGGCAGTTGTGCGCGGCGCGGTGAAGGGCTCCGGCTTATCCTCCACTATCCAGCACCAATCTGCATGCCACTCCTCCCACTTGCCGCGGAGTTCTCCCTTCAGGTATGAATCCTTCTTGTTGAGCCGGAAGATCCAGGAGATGCCGCCGGAGAGGGGAGCGCCCGATTCTACTCTAGGCATGAAAAAGTGGCGGAAAAGGGCGACATTGGGATGAATCCCAACATAGTTTTCGCACAGATGTGCGAAAACGGCCATCGTAAGGATGGCGTTGGGAGTGAAGTCTAGGAGGTGGAGGTTGTATGTGTTCATGATATCGCAAAAGAACTCCGAGTACGGAGGGCACAATCCACAGTGGAAGAAAGCAGCGAAGAAGAAGTACCCGCCGGGGAACAGATCTTTGGCGATGGCGGGGAAGGCTCTGGTGCGGGGATGAGCTTTGGTCTCCCCTGACCAGAACAGATAGTACTTGTTCCGCAGCTCCTTCGCGCCAAGCCTCGGCGCGAAGACCACGCTCTTCTTCCGCAGGGCGGCCAGCTTCGCCGCCTGCTCGGACTTCTCCTTCTTGGCCTTGTCGCTCTTCGCCTTGTCGCTCTTCGGAGCCATGGCGGGGGCGGCGGGGGAAGAAGCGGGGAGCTCGACGGCGCCGCGGATGCGGAAGACGGCGGAGGAGGGGCGGATGCAAGAGGCAGCGGAGGTTTCTGGAGAAGAGAAGCGCAATGAAGACGAAGGAGAGGAACTGCCCCTGCTTCCTCTGCTTTTAAGGGGGAAGTGGGGGACGTTCCGCATTTCCCATTAAAGAACGAGGCCACGATCTCCCCCACGACGCCGCAATCGACGCGTGTCGTTGGGGGGGGGGATGTGGCGGATACGGAAGGAGATTCGGCGTGCCGTGGGCCGCGCGTGCCCGTGCACTGTCTTGGGCCTGGCCCAACAGCGCTCGGCACCGTGTGTGGCCCAGGCCCGGGGGCTCCTGTCGGTGTACTAAGATAGGGGTACCTTAGTACCCCAACTTGTGCACGGGCAGTAGCAGCTTCCCGCGGCAGGGTTTACCACGTGTTCGCCGGAAACCTTTTCGGTCCTTATAAAGCCATTCAAAAACAAAGTATACAAGTCAGAAGATCAAGGCCCCGACAAGTGGAGCTTGCCGGGAAGGCCGTACCAGGCTCAAGATTACCATATTAACGCAAGACCCTGGCAAGTGGGACTTGCCAGGAAGACCAAGGAACGCATATCCCAAGAGATGCCTCGGCGCATCATGCGCCCCGGCGATGGGGCCCGGGGAGCGACAAGCTTCCGGGCCCGGCAAGATCAGGACCCCGGCAAGGTGCTTGCCGGGGAAACCCACGCTGTGTGCCCGCGCTCCAGCTCATCTGCCCACGCGTCGCCCTGGGACCCTTCCAGGGACGCGTGGCGGATGGCTGTGCAGCCTGGGGCACACGGTGGCAAGCCATGGTGACGTGGCTACCGCCGTGGCGAACGGAGAGGCATGGACGAGCGCTTTTGGGGTCGACGGTGACGGGCATTTAATGCCCTTGTCCCCCACTGTCAAGGTTAGGTGAAGACCACTGTTCATCCACTGTTCATCCACTGTTCCCGCACTGTTACAACTACCACCAAAGTTACATTTTTACCCTCCTCTACGTTGACACCTATCGGTGACCCCTTGAGCTATAAAAGGAGGCCCATGCACAACGTAGTGAGGGTTCGGAACCTAGACAGCTCTCTTGCTCGGTGTAGCTAGCTCTTCAAGCTCCCGAGCTCAAGAACTCAATACAATCCAAGCAGGAGTAGGGTTTTACGCGTCCGCGCGGCCCGAACCTGGGTAAACTGCCCGCGTGTGCTCCTCGATCTGCTCTCCGTGCTCCCTCCGCTCCCTTACCGCAACGTAAAAGGGGCTCCGGTCCCATAGGTGTTCGTGGTGGGCAGTTTCCCCCGACAGGCGTTAACCAAATCAGTTAGAGTATGGTTTTTTTCTTTCGGCCACCCCATTTGACTGAGGTGAATAGGGAGGCGTCCTCTCATGTATTATACCATGTTCCGCGCAAAAAGCATCAAATTCATTGGAAAATACTCTCCACCACGGTCGGACCTAAGCCTCTTGATCTTACGATCAAGTTGGTTTTCCATTTCAGCTTTATAGATCTTGAAAAAGTTCAAAGCCTCATCCTTAGATTTCAGAAGATACACATGACAGTATCTAGTGGAGTCATCAATTAACGTCATGAAATATTTCTTTCCACCTTTTGTCAAAACACCATTCATTTCACATAGATCTGAATGTATGAGCTCTAGTGGTGCAAGATTTCTCGTTTCCGCAGTCGTGTGAGACTTACGAGGTTGCTTAGCTTGCACACAAACTTGACACTTAGATCCCTTAACGGTGGTGAAACTAGGGGTTAAGTTTAATTTGGCTAGTCGCGACATGCAACCAAAGTTAACATGACACAAACGTGAATGCCACACATTTGATTCACTGTTGTTGCAAACATGATTAACTACTTTATTGCAAACATCTGACTAGGATAAACGAAACAGGCCTCCTGACTCATAGCCTTTGCCAACAAACGTTCCATACTTGGATATTACAAATTTATTCGACTCAAAGACAAGCTTGTAGCCATCTGTACATAACAGAGATCCGCTAACAAGATTCTTATTGATGGAGGGGACATAATGCACGTTCTTCAGCCGCACGATCTTCCCCGAAGTAAACTTCAGATCGACCGTGCCAACACCACGAACAGAAGCACTTGAACCGTTTCCCATCAGCACGGTTGAAGTCCCTGCGGTCTGATAAGACGAAAACATGGAAATATCACCGCATACATGCACATTAGCACCTGTGTCAATCAACCAATCAGGAGAATGACATACTGAAAGAATAGTAGGAAATATACCATACCCATCGTCCTTCATATCAGTGTCTCCAATGACAACATTGACGGTCTTCCCGCCTTTCCCAAGATGACGCTTGTCATAGCGATTAGGGCAAATAGGAGCACAATGATCAGGATCTCCGCACACATGACAGACACCTTTCTTCTTGTCATTATTCTTCTTGAAGTTCATGTGTTGCACAGCCTTGTTCTTCCCATCAAACTTTGCTTTTCCATCAAACTTGCCCTTGTTCTTGAGCTTGTTGGGCTGAAAGTTCTTCTTCTGTACCAGATTGGCACTAGAACCTCCCTCAATAGCTCGAGCACGTGTGTCCTTTGCTCTCGCCTTTTCTTCCACATCAAGAGTACCAATGAGATCCGGAACGGAAAACTCCTGTCTCTTATGCTTCAGTAAGGTAGCAAAGTTCCTCCACGAAGGAGGAAGCTTAGTGATGATACCCCCGGAAACAAACTTGTCCGGCAGCATGCAATTGAAGTGCTCAAGTTCTCTAGCAAATGACTGTATCTCATGAGTTTTCTCAACCACGGAGCGCTCTTCAGTCATCCTGTAATCATAGAATTGCTCCATGATGTATAGCTCAGTGCCGGCATCCGAGACCCCAAACTTGGCCTCGAGTGCGTCCCACATATCTTTTCCATTATCAATTGACGTGTAAGCATCAACTATTTTCTCACCAAGAACACTCAAGAGAGCAGCCCTAAACAGGGTATCCATTTTCAGAAAAGCTTGTTCCTGTTGAGCATCAGAATCTCCTTCAGGTTTGCCAAGAGTGGCGTCATAGCAGCTCATGGTTTGAAACCACAAGACTGCTCTCACGCGCCACCTCTTATAGTGGATAACCTCGAACACAGGAGGTCTCATGGAAGCAGCAAAACCACTTGGGGTAAATTTCCTATCATAAGGTTTTTGGATTGTTGGAAATATGAGCAATTTACCAAGTGATTTTATTAACAGAAATACTAGATAAAGCATGACTAATATAACAGTAATAGAGCAAGTCATGCGATCTGATAAAGAGAAGGTAAATAGCATCTTCATATACAGAACTAGTTGCATATATGAAGTAGGACCTAACATATTTAGAGAAAACACTAGATCGAAGAACAGTGACAATGTTTCTAACGGAAAGACCATGAACACATACGGGCCAAAGAATAGAACAAGACAAACTAGAGAGATCATGGAGACATACGAAGCAGCAGCCGAAGCTCCGGTCTTGGGTGAGTTGTCCTCGCTGGCCATGTCGTTGAAGAGGTTGTCGATGTCGGGGAAGTAGTCATCGACGACCGGATCGTCCGTGATGAAACAGCCAGTAGTCGCGCCGAGCGCTCCCCAAAAACCTTATCACCCTTCTCCCGTACAGGACTCAAAAGGTGCGGTTTCGGAGGCCTACTGTCCCGACCTACGGTGCACGCCGCAAGCCGGGATGAGGAAGACAGCAACAGCTCAGAGATGGAACCGGTGGCGAGAGGAAGGAGAGATTCTGGTGCGTCTCTCTGGGGAGGAGGGAAGCTGAAGCAAAAGAGGAAGGCGAAGTGAACAGGCAGCAGCCGAAGGGGTTGCACCGTTCGGATTTATTCTCCACTACTGAAAAACATTTCAGCTCCCTTGTGACCGTTCAGATTTATTACCCGTCGTGCGTGGCAAAAATAAGACATCGGCTCGGCTCATTCCCGTAACCCGCGCCGCGGCGCGGCGCGGCGTGGCGAGGCGGGCGGTGGAGGAGGAGCGCGCGTGGATGTCCCTCTTGTTCCCATGCTCGTACAAGTGGAGAAAGAGCCTCCCTTATAAGGAGAGCCAACTCCCTGTAAACTAGCAATGTGGGGCTAAACTTTAGTAGTGCCCCTTGCCTTGCACGAATGGGCCTCTAGGATTTATTAGGAATTTCTGAAATTAATATTGGGCTGGGCCATAATAGACTAAAATTCCAGCACCCTCCGCCCCGGCCGCCCGCGCCGTCGCCAAAGCTGCCGACTTCGACTTCGACTTCCTCCCCGTGTCCTCCTTGGACTGGATGGTGCAGGAAGTCCGCGACGGCCGCGTCCTCCTCAACAGACCCGGCCGGCACGTCGAGCTCGACCCCCTCTTCAAGGAGATGGTGGTGTGCGACCCCTTGCACTGGCAGTGTAATGCCCTGGATGCGACTATATCTCCTACGTGTCGAGGCACGAGTTAGAGACATAATCGCATCCTGGAATGATCGCAAGCGTGGTATCTTTGCGCAACTCATGTAATGAACATGGATGAAAGAGTTAAATAGTTGGCTTACACTCGCCACGTCACACAATTAATTCAACATTCATACATTCATCCAAATAACACAGAGTCCGTCTACAGACGAAATCAAACGAGAAAAGATACCACAACCACAAGTCCTGATCACCCCTAGTAGGAACCACTACTGATCGTCGGGTTACGTCACATACATATGGCCACGCTCTTCATCGAACTCCCAGTGAAGTTCTTGTCCATCTCCTGCGTCGTACTCTGTTGTACCTGCATCTGGTGTGTGTTGTAATCTGTGAGTCACAAGGACTCAACAATCCCATTCCCGGGAATCAAAACTAACAAAGCCTTATAGGTGTGGAGAGGTAATAAAGTGGCTGCAACAAGCACTAAGCAACTAGCTTACGAAGTCAGAGCGAGATGAGGAAAGTGCCAACGGTCGCCAAAGATGATCAATAAGTGATCCTAGCTACTCACGTTCATGCATAACCTCACCATGTTCACTTTCCAAAAACCCCTTCGAAAAGAGACCGTCACGGTTACTCACACAGGTAGTGTATTCTTAAGAATATGGTGTCAAGTTATCTACAACCGGATATTAACAAATTCCCATCTGTCACAAAACCGCGGGCATGACTTTCCAAAGTTCATAACTGATACATCTCCAATGTATCTATAATTTTTGATTGTTCCATGCTATTATTTATGATATTTTGGATGTTTAATGGGCTTTGTCATACACTTTTAAATTATTTTTGGGACAAACCTACTAACCCAAAGGCCCAGTACAGATTGCTGTTTTTTGCGCACGGGAGACTTGAGAACCACGGAGTAGGGGCCACGAGGTGCCCACGAGGGTGGGGGGCGCGCCCCCTGCCCAGGGCGCACCCCCTGCCTCATGGGTTCCTCGTGAGTCCCCTGGTGTCCTCCTTCCTCTTATATAAGCCTACGTACCCCAAAACCAACAGAAGAACAGAGAAAATCCTAGTTCCACCGCCTTAACCTTCTGTTCCAGTGAGATCCCATCTTGGGGCCTGTTCCAGAGCTCCGCCGGAGGGGGATCCATCACGGAGTGCTTCTACATCATCATCATCGCCCTCACCATGAGTTTTGAGTAGTTTACTACAGACCTTCGGGTCCATAGCTAGTATCTAGATGGCTTCTTCTCTCTCTTTGGATCTCAATACAAAGTTCTCCTCGGTCTTCGAGGAGATCTATTCGATGTAATCTCTTTTTGCGGTGTGTTTGTCGAGATCTGATGAATTGTGGGTTTATGATCAAGATTATCTATGAGAAATATTTGGTTCTTTTCTAAACTATTTATGTGTGCTCATAATATCCTTGCAAGTCTCTTCGAATTATTGGTTTGGTTTGTCCTACTAGATCTTCTTGCAATGGGAGAAGTGCTTGGCTTTGGGTTCAATCTTGCGGTGTCCTTTCCCAGTGACAGTAGGGGCAGCAAGGCACGTATTGTATTGTTGCCATCGAGGATAAAAAGATGGGGTTTACATCATATTGCTTGAGTTTATCCCTCTACATCATGTCATCTTGCTTAAGGCATTACTCTATTCTTATGAACTTAATACACTAGATGCATGCTGGATAGCGGTCGATGTGTGGAGTAATAGTAGTAGATGCAGGCAGGAGTCGGTCTACTTGTCTCGGAGGTGATGCCTATATACAATGTTCATGCCTAGATAGTCTCATAATTATTCACTTTTCTATCAATTGCTTGACAGTAATTTGTTTACCCGCCGTAGAATATCGCTATCATGAGAGAAGCCACTAGGGAACACTATGCCCCCCGGGTCTATTCTCAACATATCAATCTACATCTACTTTACTTTTTCCGCTTTTACTTTCTGTTCTTTATAAATAAAAATACCAAAAATATAAACTATCATCTCTATCAGATCTCACTTTCGTAAGTGACCGTAAAGAGATTGACAACCCCTTATCGCGTTGGCTGCGAAGTTCTTATTTGTTTGTTCAGGTGCAAGGGACTCGCGCGTGTTCTCCTACTGGATTGATACCTTGGTTCTCAAAAACTGAGGGAAATACTTACGCTACTGTGTTGCATCTCCCTTTCCTCTTCGAGGGAATATAACGCAAGCTCGAGAAGTAGCAAGAAGAATTTCTGGCGGCGTTGCCGGGGAGGCTTACGCAAAATTCATACACCAAGTACCTATCAAAAACCCTTATCCTTCGCATTACATTTTTTGCCTCTCGTTTTCCTCTCCCCCACTTCAACCTTGCCGTTTTATTTGCCCTTCTTCTGCCGTGTGTTTATCGTTCGCTTGCTTCTTGTTTGCTTCTGTGTTGCTTGCTTGTTTGTCATCATGTCTAGCACACCTATTATTATCAACACTCCCGAGAGTGAGGTTCTCAACTTTAAACAAAGGGAGGAAGAAAACTTAAAAGATGCCTGGTATAGAATTTGCAATGCTCAAAATAGATCTAATTGGAAGCTTTCCACTTCCGGGCTTCTTCGCAATTTTTATGTTGGCATAACTCCGTGGAATAGATTTATCTTAGATACCATTACCGGAGGGAATTTCTTGGGTAGCCATACCTTTGATTCTTATAATGCTAAGACTGAATTATTTGGCTACCACCTCTTATGGTTAATGGGACCGTTTTAACTTTGGAGCATGTTATGCAAAGGTTAGAAATCATTGAAAACAAAGTTGCTATGGTAGAACTGGTAGAGAACTTGGATAGAAAAATCCGTAATGAAATTTCCCAATATGGATCCAAGGTAAGAGTTGTTCTGAAAAATCTTAAGGAAAATGAGCCCATTGTTAAAGAAAAGCTAGATCAGGATTCTACTAGAATCAATAAGCTTGAGGATATTATTACTAATGTGGGTTCTGCTCTTTCTGCTATAATAACTACTCCAAATACCTCTACCACTAAATTATCTAAGTTCATGTATGTCCCTAAAGACAAGGGTGAAACATCTAGTAAAGGAATTGCTGATCTCAAATCCATAAGTGTTCACCCTAATTTTCTTACTTTCGCAAGAGACCCTTTTGACACTTTAGAATTTCTTGATTTCTTGCCCAAGAGTTTAATTATTAATAGGTATAAAGAAGTGCCTAAGAAACATAAGTGCTTAATTAAAGAATTGCCTTCCAAGGATGGCAATACCTAGATCTATCATGTATCGTGCCTAGCTAGGGGCGTAAAACGATAGCGCTTGTTGGGAGGCAACCCAATTTTATATTTTTTGTTTTTGCTCCTGTTAGGGAATAAATATTGCATCTAGCTTCTGTTTAGATGTGGTTTTATGTTCTCTTTAGTGTTTGTGCCAAGTAGAACCTTTGGGAAGTCTTGTGAAAAGTTTATGTGATCTTGCTGTCAAAAACAAAATCGTTAGCGCTCGCTAGAATGGTCATCAGATTTTACTGGAGCGTGCTATTTAGTTTATTCTTTTTGCAGATGATTAATAGACAAATTCCTCACGTTTAACAATTTAGTTTAAATTTTTTGGAGTTACAGATGTATGTGAAACCTGCAGATTACTATAGACTGTTCTGTTTTTGACAGATTCTGTTTTTTCGTGTGTTGTTTGCTTATTTCAATGCATCTATGAGTAATATTGGGAGGTATGAACCATAGAGAAGTTGGAATACAGTAGGTTTAACACCAATATAAACAAAGAATGAATTCATTGCAGTACCTTTTAGTAGTGGTTTTGCTTTCTTATACTAACGGAGCTCACGAGAATTTTTGTCTAAGTTTTGTGTTGTGATGTTTTCAAGTTTTGAGTATTGCTTTGATGGACTATGGAACAAAGAGTAGCAAGGGCCTAAGCTTGGGGACGCCCATGGCACCCCAAGTAAAATTCAAGGACAATCAAAAGCCTAAGCTTGGGGATTCCCCGGGAAGGCATCCCCTCTTTCGTCTTCATCCATCTGTAACTATACTTGGACCTATATTTTTATTCACCACATGATATGTGTTTTGCTTGGAGCGTCTTGTATAATTTGAGTATTTGCTTGTTAGTTTGCCACAATTATCCTTTCTGGACACACCAATTTGAGAGAGTTAAATATGGCCTAGAAATTGATAGAACACTTTATGTGCTTCACTTATATCTTTTGAGTTGAATAGTTTTTGCTCTAGTGCTTCACTTATATCTTTTAGAGCATGGTGGTGATAATATTTTGAAGAAATTGTTGAACTCTCATGCTTCACTTATATCCTTTTGAGAGTCTATTAAAACAGCATGGTAATGTGTTTAGGCTAAAAAACTAGTCTTCACATGATAGACATCCAATATCAATGTAATAAAAACTTTCACACTAAGTGCATTGAATATGATGAGAAGTTGGATGCTTGATAATTGTTTTGAGATATGAGGATAGTGATATTAGAGTCATGCTAGTGGAGTTATTATGAAATTGAGAAATACTTGTGTTTAGGTAAGTGATTCCCGTAGCATGCACGTATGGTGAACCACTATGTGACGAAGTTAGAGCATGAGGTATTTGTAAAGTGTAAGCCTTTGTGTGGAGGTCGGGGGCGCGCGATGGTTAACTCCTACCAACCTCCCCCCTAGGAGCATGCGTTGATTTCTTTGTTTTGATGACTCATAGATTTTTGCAATAAGTATATGAGTTCTTATGACTAATGTTGAGTCCATGGATTGTACGCACTCTCACCCTTCCACCATTGCTAGCCTCTCTTGTACCGCGCAGTTTTCGTCGGTACCATACACCCACTATATATCCTTCCTCAAAACAGCCACCATATTATTCCTCAAAACAGCCACCATACCTACCTATCATGGCATTTCCATAGCCATTCCGAGATATATTGCCATGCAACTTTCCACCGTTCCGTTCATATGACACGCATCATATCGTCATATTGCCATGCATGATCATGTAGTTGACATCGTATTTGTGGCAAAGCCACCATGCATAATTTTTCATACATGTCACTCTTGATTCATTGCACATCCCGGTACACCACCGGAGGCATTCATATAGAGTCATACTTTGTTCTAATATCGAGTTGTAAATCAATAAAAGTGTGATGATCTTCATTATTAGAGCATTGTCCCGTGTGAGGAAACAAAAAAAAAGATAAAGGCCAAATAAAAAAGGAGATGGCCCAAAAAATAGAGAGGGGCTAAAAAAAAGAGAGAAAACCCCTCCAAACAAAATGAGAGAAAAGAGAGAAGGGACAATTACTACTATCCTTTTCCACACTTGTATGTTCTTCATGATAGAGAGTCTCATGTTCAGTCACTTTCATATACTAGTGGGAAATTTCATTACAGAACTTGGCTTGTATATTCCAACGATGGGCTTCCTCAAATGCCCTAGGTCTTCATGAGCAAGCAAGTTGGATGCACACCCATTAGTTTATTTGTTGAGCTTTCATACATATTTAGCTCTAGTGCATCCGTTGCATGGCAATCCCTACTCACTCACATTGATATCTATTGATGGGCATCTCCATAGCCCGTTGATACACCTAGTTGATGTGAGACTATCTCCCTCCTTTTTGTCTTCTCCACAACCACCTCTCTATTCCACCCATAGTGTTATGTCCATGGCTCACTCTCATGTATTGCGTGAAAGTTGAAAGGTTTGAAAGAATAGAGTATGAAAACAAGTGCTTGGCTAAAATCGGGGTTGTGCATGATATGAATATTTTGCGTGATGAAGGGGGAGTATAGCCAGACCATATGATTTTGTAGGGATAACTTTCTTTAGCCATAGTATTTTGAGAAGACATGATTGCTTTGTTAGTATGCTTGAACTATTATTATTTCTTATGTTAATATAGACTTTTGTCTTGAATCTTTCAGATCTGAACATTCATGCCACAATTAAGAGAATTACTTTGAAAAACTATGTTGGTTAGCATTCCACATCAAAAATTCTGTTTTTATCATTTACCTACTTGAGGACGAGCAGGAATTAAGCTTGGGGATGCTTGATACGTCTCCAATGTATCTATAATTTTTGATTGTTCCATGCTATTATTTATGATGTTTTGGATGTTTAATGGGCTTTGTCATACACTTTAATATTATTTTTGTGACTAACCTACTAACCCAAAGGCCCAGTCCAGATTGCTGTTTTTTGCCTGTTTCAGGGTTTTGTAGAAAAGGAATATCAAACGGAGTCCAAACGAAATGAAACCTTCGGGAGAGATATTTTTGGAGAAAATCACGCACGAGAGACTTGAGAACCACGGAGTAGGGTCCACGAGGTGCCCACGAGGGTGGGGGGCGCGCCCCTTGCCTCATGGGTCCCTCGTGAGTCCCCCGGTGTCCTCCTTCCTCCTATATAAGCCTACGTACCCCGAAACCAACAGAAGAACAGAGAAAACCCTAGTTCCACCGTCGTAACCTTCTGTTCCCGTAAGATCCCATCTTGGGGCCTGTTCCGGAGCTCCGCCGGAGGGGGGATCCATCACAGAATGCTTCTACATCATCACCATCGCCCTCACCATGAGTTGTGAGTAGTTTACCACAACCCTTCGGGTCCATAGCTAGTATCTAGATGGCTTCTTCTCCCTCTTTGGATCTCAATACAAAGTTCTCCTCGGTCTTCGAGGAGATCTATTCGATGTAATCTTTTTTTGCGGTGTGTTTGTCGAGATCCGATGAATTGTGGGTTTATGATCAAGATTATCTATGAGAAATATTTGGTTCTTTTCTGAACTCTTTATGTGTGCTCATAATATCCTTGCAAGTCTTTTCGAATTATTGGTTTGGTTTGGCCTACTAGATCTATAGTTCTTGCAATGGGAGAAGTGCCTGGCTCTGGGTTCAATCTTGCGGTGTCCTTTCCCAGTGACAGTAGGGGCAGCAAGGCACGTATTCTATTGTTGCCATCGAGGATAAAAAGATGCAGGCAGGAGTCGGTCAACTTGTCTCGGAGGTGATGCCTATATACAATGACCATGCCTAGATAGTCTCATAATTATTCGCTTTTCTATCAATTGCTTGACAGTAATTTATTTACCCGCCGAAGAATATCGCTATCATGAGAGAAGCCACTAGAGAACACTATGCCCCCCGGGTCTATTCTCAACATATCAATCTACATCTACTTTACTTTTTCCGCTTTTACTTTCTGTTCTTTATAAATAAAACCAAAAATATAAACTATCATCTCTATCAGATCTCACTTTTGTAAGTGACCGTAAAGGGATTGACAACCCCTTATCGCGTTGGCTGCAAAGTTCTTATTTGTTTGTGCAGGTGCGAGGGACTCGCGCGTGGTCTCTGATACGTCCAAAACGTATCTATAATTTCTGCTTGCTCCATGCCACTTTTGGGTGATATTGCTATGATATTTATACACTTCCATACACTTTTGATCATATTTGGACTAACCTACTAATCCAGTGCACCCCAGTGCCAGTTTCTGTTTTCGGCTGTTTTTGTATTTCAGGTTTTCACATTACGAGAACTATCAAGAAAAATCCAGAAAAATTATATAAAAAATCAGCGTTCCAGAACCTACCTGGCGCCCGAAGTACAGCCGGGGGGGCCACCAGGGCCCCAGGCGCCCTGGCGGCGCGCCCCCCAGGGCCACGCCGGGGGGGCGCCTGGGCCCCCGAGCCCCGTCTGGTGCCCCCCTTTGGCATATATTTAGAGCGTCCTTCGAAACCCTTGGGACGGGAACTCTTTTTCGCGATCTCATCTCTGTTCCGCCGCCGCCGCCGCTTCCAAGATCGGGAGCACCAGGAGAACTCTTCCCGGCACCCTGCCGGAGGGGAGGATCACCATCGGGAGCCTCTCCACCACCATGGACGCCTCCCGGATGAGTTGTGAGTAGTCTCCCTTGGACCATGAGTCCATGACCAGTAGCTATGTGATGTTCTCCTCCCGTTCTTGTGCTTCACTGTTAGTCCTCGTGAGCTGCCCTACATGATCGAGGCACATATGTAATCCTTATGCTGTTGCTATGATGAGTTTGCTGGGATCCGATGGATTATGAGATTATGTTCAGATTGTGATTGAGTAATATATTTGATCTACCTCTTTTATATTTATGTTCATAAGTAATTCTTGCATGTTCTCTGTTGTTATTTATTGCTTTGGCCAAGTAATACATAGTGACTCCAAGAGGGAACGTTATGCTTGATTGTGGGTTCATGCCCCTCGATGACTAGCTTGAGTGACAGAAACATGTGTCTAGGGGATGTGCTGTTGCCACAAGGGGGAAAACAACGGTGCTTGTGCCCGCGGGTGCAAGGATTGTTTACTTTACGCAAAGTTCTTTTAATGCAGTTGTCTGTTGCTTTGAGTTTACACTATGGGTGGGGCTCGCAACTTAATACCAGCGAGATGTTCTGGATAGATATCTCAAGGTGGATGATTAGTAGTAGATATTGATGGATTTCGGTCTACTTACTTTGGCGTACCGCCCATGCTTTGAACATCAACCTTTCTTGCAATGTAGTCAGCATTGGTTTGCGTTCGTGGTCCTGTCAATTGCCCATCTGTAATTCGTTTACCTCACATAGCTGTTTTATCGTCTTTTGGGAGAGAGACATCACTAGTGAACATCATGAGACTCCGGTCCATATTACCATCATTGATCACATCCGCTATTTACTTTTCGCTTTTACTTTCTATTGCAAACATTATCTATCACTACTATCATTTGCGTTTAATCCTTTGTGAACTACAAGGCCGGAGGGATTGACAACCTCTCTGTACTCGTTGGGAGCAAAGTTATTTGTATCTGTGTGCAGGTCCACGTTGATTGCTAATATCTGGCGCCGTTAGCAGTTGACACCTACTTGTTGAACCTAGGAGTCTCTGGGGATTCGATCCTTGGCATCTTTGCTAAGGGAAAAACTTCCACAACACTGCATCTCACACCT
This sequence comes from Secale cereale, assembly GCA_902687465.1. Lineage (NCBI taxonomy): Eukaryota > Viridiplantae > Streptophyta > Magnoliopsida > Poales > Poaceae > Secale > Secale cereale. The sequence goes on from LR738710.1 coordinate 911,464,141, forward strand.
TCCACTTGGGGTAACCAACGAGGGGTTAGAGGCCCATCAAGGAGTTTTTCTGGCGCCGTTGCCGGGGACTCCACTCTTCAAGATAGGGGAGTTGCATGCTATCTTTTATCTTTGCTTTTTAGTCTTGTTAGTTTACCTTTCAGTTTTCTTTATGTCTTTTCACTAGTTTTGCTTAATGGAAAACAACAAAAATATGAGAGAGCTTTATAAGCTGTACCTTGCTTTGGGACATGATGTGTTTGAAGAGAAAATTAAAAAACCTATGGAACTTTATTATTTGCATAACAATCATGATGATGGTGATGTTATTAGTATGCTTTCTTTGAATATCAATATTGCTAATGACATGGGAAGCTCTAAGCTTGGGGATGACATGTTTGATGAACATGATATTTTTAGTCCCCCAACTTTTGAAGAGAAAAATTACTTTGATGATACTTTGCTTCCTATATATGATTACAATGATGAATATGATGTTTTCAGTCCACCTACTATTGAGGATAAAATTTATTATGATTATGATATGCCACCTAAATACAATGATTACCATGATGGTTATGATTGCTTTACTCTCACTATTCCTAATAAAAAAGATTTTGCTTATATGAAGAGTAATGATACCTTTTTGCATGTGGATCATGGTAACAATGCTTTATGTGATGCTTATATTGTTGAGTTTATTCGTGATCCCACTGAAAATTATTATGAGAAGGGAACATATGCTTATAGATATTTCAATAATATCAAGTTCCCTCTCTTTATGTTGAAGGTTTTGAAGCTGCACTTGTTTTGTCTTCCTATGCTTATTGCTTTGTGCTTCAATGAATTATTGTATTGCAATATTCCTATGCATAGGAAGCATGTTAGGCTTAAATGTGTTTGGAGTTTGCTTCTTGATGCTCTCTTTTGTTCTTCAACTCTTATTCCTACGAGAGCATCATTAAAGTCTTAAGCCTATCTTTATGGCTATAAAGAAAGAGCTCTAGGGAGACAACCCTTGTTATCTTTGCTTTCAGTTTGTTCTTTCAGTTTTAGTGGTCTTGATGTTTGTTACTACTGCAGCAACATCATTGTATCTTTGCTTTTCAATTTTGTGCCAAGTGTAGCCTCTGATTGCAATAAAGTTCAAAAGTTGTGAGGTGCTGTCCAGGAAACAGATTCTGTCCTTGGATAGAAAAATTCGTATAAAATCACCAGATCGTCTTTTTGATCTGAATTTTTTCGACAGCATGATCTATATAATTGTCTTTCGTGCGTCTGTTCTGATTTTTTTGATTTGAGTTGCAGAAGTGCCCCGAACAAATCAATTACTACCTGCTGTTCAGTTTTTCACAGATTCTGTCCTGTTTTGCTTTTCCTTCATTATGCAAACCAAGAGCTTGCTTTTTCTTTGCAAAAACTTTTGGTAATCTTGAGAAACAGTAGACCTTCAAGAATATCTTTATTTCCAGCAAGGAGCAATTATTTTATTAAGGGTACTAACCTCGCTAATCAGATTATGATGAGTTATGTATGAAGGGAGTTTTCAAGTGTGCGAGGGAAGATGATAAAAAGATTCAGGAGTGTCAAGCGCTCAAGCTTGGGGATGCCCCCGTGCACCCCCAAGAAATATTCAAGGAGACTCAACCGTCTAAGCTTGGGGATGCCCCCGTGCATCCCCTTCTCCATCAACATTATCAGTTCGTCTTTCGTTCCGCTATATTTTTATCACTTCATGTGTTATGTGCTATGCTTGGAGTGTCTTGCTTTTAGTTTCCTTTTTAGTTTTTCATAACGAGTCGGAACTCAGCGTTCTTTATGTGGGAGAGAAACACGCTCCACTTCTACCTGGAACATAACATAGAATTTTCATGTCTATCTTTGCTGTGTGTGTTCTTTGTCTTTTAATAGCTACTATCATGTTCAGCTCTTAGTATTCATGCTTATCTTTTCAAAGAGCTTTTGTTTAGTTGGTTGCTTGAACTCTCTTTAATTATCATGCTTGTCGTATTAAGAGAGTTTGCTTCCATTGCATTGGTTGATAAGTCTATGATAAAGATGCTACGTGCATAATGGCGCTTAGTAGTTCAGGTTTTCTTATGGTTAGTCTCAAATAGCTGGGGGATTCCCAATGTGTTATTGGAGTACCAACATGATTTGTTTGCCTATGATGTGGTATGGTTTAGTAATATCTTCATTCAAGAATTTATTTTGATTGACTTGGCGTATGCTCACGCATATTTAAGACTGTAAAGAAAGTCTGTCAAGCCTTGATGATCTTTTATTTCTGAGTAGCGATATAACTACCATGCCTGATTCAATGTTGCTTTGTCGCTCTGCATGATTATGACCGTCATTGCTCTCTTAGTTGGTCGCTCCCAGTCTTTTGCTAACCTCCACCTGTACTAAGCGGACTAACTTTGCAATACATAGCTCATGGGAAAGTAGCTTAAAAACTATTGTGGTAAAGAATATGTTGCCTATGTATCTTATTTCTATAAGTTGCTTGCTGAGCGGTAACCATGTTTCTGGGGACGCCATCAACTGTCACACTTTTGTTGAATATCATGTGAGTTGCTATGCATGTTCGTCTTGTCTGAAGTAAGGGTGATTTGCCATGGGTTGAATGAGTATGCATATTGTTAGAGAAGAACATTGGGCCGCCAACCAAAGCCATGTATCATGGTGGAAGTTTTAGCTTGGACATTAATCCTCAATCTCTTATGAGAATATGCTTATGCATTAAAGAGGAGTCCATCATCTATTTTCTATGTTGTCCCGGTATGGATGTCCTCAAGTTGAGATCTATCAAAAACGAGAAATCAAATGCGATTTATCTCCTTGGACCTTTGTACAGGTGGCATAGAAGTACCCCTTTGTGACACTTGGTTGAAACATATGTAATGCAATGATAACCCATGGAAATCCGAGCTAATTAGGACAAGGTGTGAGCACTATTGGTATACGATGCATGAGGCTTGCAACTTATAGGATGTCTTATGCATGACACATATGAAGTACTACTACCGTTGACAAAATTGCTTCTATGTTTTCAAAATAAAAAAAGCTCTAGCACATAACCATTCTTTTACTTTTATGTTGAGTCTCCACCTTCTTTTAAAGCACCAACTACTGAGAGCATGATTGTCATTCTAAGTGTAATGTGCATTGTTCCAAAGTAGCATTGTCTTTTGCATGATTGTGATATCGTTTATTTTGAAATCATTGTATCTAGTCATCACTTAAACCTTGAAGGTGCCCCTGCATTTATGTTTTGCTTCACTAAAGGGGGCAAGCTAGATATCACTTTATCATATTTGCACATCATGTTCATTGCAAATCTTTTTGATGTTTCAGTTTCATATTGTAAAACTTTCAGTCCTTTGTGATTTTCTCATGAGGCAACTTAATTACTATAGAATCATTGTCTCAGTAAGCTTTTGTCATATGACTATAAAAAGTCCTATATGGTTAATAGCATGTCACCATAGAAATTATTCTTGTGATCATTTACCTACTCGAGGACGAGCAGGAATTAAGCTTGGGGATGTTGATACGTCCAAAACGTATCTATAATTTCTGCTTGCTCCATGCCACTTTTGGGTGATATTGCTATGATATTTATACACTTCCATACACTTTTGATCATATTTGGACTAACCTACTAATCCAGTGCACCCCAGTGCCAGTTTTTGTTTTCGGCTGTTTTTGTATTTCAGGTTTTCACATTACGAGAACTGTCAGGAAAAATCCAGAAAAATTATATAAAAAATCAGCGTTCCAGAACCTACCTGGAGCCCGAAGTACAGCCGGGGGGGGGGGCACCAGGGCCCCAGGCGCCCTGGCGGCATGCCCCCCCTGG
>LR738710.1:911468006-911484820 GCA_902687465.1 Secale cereale
TGGGCCCCCCGAGCCCCGTCTGGTGCCCCCCTTTGGCATATATTTAGAGCGTCCTTCGAAACCCTCGGGACGGGAACTCTTTTTCGCGATCTCATCTCTGTTCCGCCGCCGCCGCCGCTTCCAAGATCGGGAGCACCAGGAGAACTCTTCCCGGCACCCTGCCGGAGGGGAGGATCACCATCGGGAGCCTCTCCACCACCATGGACGCCTCCCGGATGAGTTGTGAGTAGTCTCCCTTGGACCATGAGTCCATGAACAGTAGCTATGTGATGTTCTCCTCCCGTTCTTGTGCTTCACTAATTAGTCCTCGTGAGCTGCCCTACATGATCGAGGCACATATGTAATCCTTATGCTGTTGCTATGATGAGTTTCTGGGATCCGATGGATTATGAGATTATGTTCAGATTGTGATTGAGTAATATATTTGATCTACCTCTTTTATATTTATGTTCATAAGTAATTCTTGCATGTTCTCCGTTGTTATTTATTGCTTTGGCCAAGTAATATGTAGTGACTCCAAGAGGGAACGTTATGCTTGATTGTGGGTTCATGCCCCTCGATGACTAGCTTGAGTGATAGAAACATGAGTCTAGGGGATGTGCTATTGCCACAAGGGGGAAAACAACGGTGCTTGTGCCCGCGGGTGCAAGGATTGTTTACTTTACGCAAAGTTCTTTTAATGCAGTTGTCTGTTGCTTTGAGTTTACACTATGGGTGGGGCTCGCAACTTAATACCAGCGAGATGTTCTGGATAGATATCTCAAGGTGGATGATTAGTAGTAGATATTGATGGATTTCGGTCTACTTACTTTGGCGTACCGCCCATGCTTTGAACCTCAACCTTTCTTGCAATGTAGTCAGCATTGGTTTGCGTTCGTGGTCCTGTCAATTGCCCAGCTGTAATTCGTTTACCTCACATAGCTGTTTTATCGTCTTTTGGGAGAGAGACATCACTAGTGAACATCATGAGACTCCGGTCCATATTACCATCATTGATCACATCCGCTATTTACTTTTCGCTTTTACTTACTATTGCAAACATTATCTATCACTACTATCATTTGCGTTTAATCCTTTGTGAACTACAAGGCCGGAGGGATTGACAACCTCTCTGTACTCGTTGGGAGCAAAGTTATTTGTATCTGTGTGCAGGTCCACGTTGATTGCTAATATCTGGCGCCGTTAGCAGTTGACACCTACTTGTTGAACCTAGGAGTCTCTGGGGATTCGATCCTTGGCATCTTTGCTAAGGGAAAAACTTCCACAACACTGCATCTCACACCTTCCACTTGGGGTAACCAACGAGGGGTTAGAGGCCCATCAGTATCCTACTGGATTGATACCTTGGTTCTCAAAAACTGAGGGAAATACTTACGCTACTGTGTTGCATCTCCCTTTCCTCTTCGAGGGAATACAACGCAAGCTCGAGAAGTAGCAAGAAGAATTTCTGGCGCCGTTGCCGGGGAGGCTTACACAAAAGTCATATACCAAGTACCTATCAAAAACCCTTATCCTTCGCATTACATTTTTTGCCTCTTGTTTTCCTCTCCCCCACTTCAACCTTGCTGTTTTATTTGCCCTTCTTCTGCCGTGTGTTTATCGTTCGCTTGCTTCTTGTTTGCTTGTGTGTTGCTTGCTTGCTTGTCATCATGTCTAGCACACCTATTATTATCAACACTCCCGAGAGTGAGGTTCTCAACTTTAAACAAAGGGAGGAAGAAAACTTAAAAGATGCCTCATATAGAATTTGCAATGCTCAAAATAGATCTAATAGGAAGCTTTCCACTTCCGGGCTTCTTCGCAATTTTTATGTTGGCATAACTCCGTGGAATAGATTTATCTTAGATACCATTACCGGAGGGAATTTCTTGGGTAGCCATACCTTTGATTCTTATAATGCTAAGACTGAATTATTTGGCTACCACCTCTTATGGTTAATGGGACCGTTTTAACTTTGGAGCATGTTATGCAAAGGTTAGAAATGATTGAAAACAAAGTTGCTGCGGTAGAACTGGTAGAGAACTTGGATAGAAAAAACCATAATGAAATTTCCCAATATGGATCCAAGGTAGGAGTTGTTCTGAAAAATCTTAAGGAAAAGGAGCCCATAGTTAAAGAAAAGCTAGATCAGGATTCTACTAGAATCAATAAGCTTGAGGATATTATTACTAATGTGGGTTCTGCTCTTTCTGATATAAAAACTACTCCAAATACCTCTACCACTAAATTATCTAAGTTCATGTATGTCCCTAAAGACAAGGGTGAAACATCTAGTAAAAGAATTTGTCAGGGATATTACTAGCAGGTATAAACCGGCTAGGGAGATCCGTATTATGGTAATGTAGCTATGTAATTATAAATTCAGTAGAGGTTACGGCCCATGAAGGCTTAAGGCCCATGTGTAAAGTTTTTGTAAACCGTCTTATCATGTAACTTGAGACACAAGGAAGAAAGAGTAGAGACCGAGGCGGACACAATTATGAGCTAGCCTCGGGACTCTGTAAACCGGACCGGGCGTCGCCTCTTATATAAAGGGACGACCCGGCGACGGTTCAAGGGCAAGGAACAATCCGTCGAGAGACAGGCAAGCAATCTGCTCCCTGTTCACACAACCATAGCAGAGACGGGAGTCACGGCGAGTTCCTTTGGAGTGCAGTGTCCTATTCCCGCTTTACGAAGCGTGAAATTACCTAAGGACTTTAAGGGTCCACGTAAAGTGCCTAACTACACAGCAGATTTGGCGCCAGAGGCTTGGATCGAGAGCGATGAGATGGCTATGGAGATGCTGGACGTAGATGAAGCGGCATGCGCAAAGTATTTTACCATGATGCTTGAAGGTACAACCCGGACCTGATTAAAGGGCTTACCGCCTAACTCCATCGGATCCTGGGGTGAGTTGCACCGCCAGTTTATTAAAAATTTCAAGGACACGTGCAAACAGCCAATGTCAGTGGTAGACCTAGCGGCATGTATACAAGGAGAGCAGGAGCCTACGAGTGCATGGGTGCGGCGAGTGTCAGAAATCTTACACTCTTCGAACGGTATCAGTCCCAGTATGGCGATAGTGACACTGGAAAACAATTGCCGGTTTGAATCTCTGAAGTTGAAGCTGGGACGGCTCAAGCGGGATTGTAATGACATGGGAACTCTCATGAGCGCTTTGGTAAAATATGGGGACTCTGACAGCACTAAGTACCCAGAAGCGGATGGAGATAAATCCGGAAAAGCAAATAAGCCTGGTAAACCGGCGCAGGCTAGTCCGGTCGGAACAAACTTCAACGGTAAGCGAAAGGTAGAGGGTGGCTCTGATTTTGTGGCCAACACCAAAGTTCAAGGTAACTTTCAATGCAACAAGGGTAAACCGCCTCCACAGAGCGACGGAGGGTTCATTAATCTGGAGCGACATCTGAATGAGCCTTGCCCGAAGCACAACACAGAGGAACGCCCAGCTAAACACACATGGGGAGAATGCCGGCTTATGATGGAGGCCATGAACCGGGCCAGATTCAACAACGGGCCACCGGGCGGCGGTTCATGCCCCGGGTTTCATGGTCCGGGTCACCAGGGTAATGGCTCCGGATCAGGATATCATGGCAGCAACAATGGTTATAACAAAGGCAATCATCAGTATGGTCAGGGCGGTTACAATAACCAAGGGAACCATCAGTATGGCCAGGGCGGTTACAATAACCAGGGCAACCAACAACAGGGCCAGGGTAATCACAACAACCAAGGAAATCAGTAGCGTCAGCAGCAGCAGCAGCAGTCCGGATATCAGAGTAATCCGAAGGAGCTGAGTAGTGGACAATATCATGTGTTCACTACGAGTTTGTGCAAACGAGATCAAAAAATCCTAAAGCGGGCGGTACACACATTTGAACCGGCCACACCACGATTCCTGCGCTGGTCGGAACAACCTATTGTGTGGAGCAGAGAGGATCACCCGCCGCGGGTTGATAATCCGGGTCAGTTGGTGATGGCTTCTCACCCCTCGTTGGTTACCCCAAGTGGAAGGTTGAGATGTAGCGTAGCGGCAAATTTCCCTTGGAAAAGATACCAATGATCGAATCCCGTGAGACTCCGAGGGTCGACAAGTAGGTGTCAACGGCGCCAGAAACTTAGCGGTTGACGGGACCTGCACACAGATACAGATAACTTTGCTCCCAACGAGTACAGAGAGGTTGTCAATCCCTCCAGCCTTGTTGTTTACAAAGGATCAAACACAAGAGATAATAATGATAGCTATGACTGCAACTAGGAAATAAAAACAGGAAGTAAATAGAAGGTGTGATCAGCGGTGGTAATATGGACCGGGGTCCCATGATGTTCACTAGTGATGTCTCTCTCCCAAAAGACGATAAAACAGCAAAGCGAGGTAAACAAATTACAGCTGGGCAATTGACAGGATTATGTGCGCAAACCAATGCTAACTATGCTGCAAAGAAAGGTAGAGGATCAAAAGCATGGGCGGTACGCCAAGGCAAGTAGACCGAAATCCATCTGCATCTACTACTAATCATCCACCTTGAGATATCTATCCAGAACATCTCGCTGGTATTAAGTTGCGAATCCCACCCAAAGTGTAAACTCAAAGCAACAGACAACTGCATTAAAAGAACTTTGCGTAAAGTAAACAATCCTTGCACCCGCAAGTACAAGCACCGTTGTTTTCTCCCTTGTGGCAACAGCACATCCCCTAGACTCATGTTTCTGTCACTCAAGCTAGTCATCAGGAGGCATGAACCCACAATCAAGCATAACGCTCCCTCTTGGAGTTATTACCTACTACTTGGCCAAAGCAATAAACAACAACGGAGAACATGTAAGAATTACTCAAGAACAAAGATATAAAAGAGGTGAATCAAATATATTACTCAAACACAATCTGAACATAGTCTCATAATCCACCAGATCCCAGCAAACTCAGCAAAGCAACAGCAGAAAGATTACATATGTGCCTCGATCATGTAGGGCAGCTCACGAGGTCTAAACCATCAAGATCAAAGAGGGGAGGAGAACATCACATAGCTACTAGTCATGGACCCATGTTCCAAGGTGGACTACTCACGACTCATCCGGGAAGCGTCCATGGTGGTGGAGAAGCTCCCGGTGGTGGTTATCCCCTCCGGCAGGGTGCCGGGAAGAGTTCTCCTGATGCTCCCGATCTTGGAAGCGCTGCGGCGGCGGAACAGAGGCGAGATCGCGAAAAAGGGTTCTGTCCTCGAGGGTTTCGAGACGAGAGGGATATATATGCAAAAGGGGGCAGCCAGAGGCGGAGCGGGGGCCCCAGGCGCCCCCCTGGCGCGGCCAGGTGTGGGGCCGCGCCAGGTGGCCGCCTGGGCCTCCCCTGGCTCCCCTCTGGCCCATCTTTGGTTCTTCGCGAAGCTTCCTGTACGCTGATTTTTCCTATATTTTTCTTGGAATTTTTGGAGCACTTTTAATATGGGGGAAACCTGAAATAGAAAAACAGCAGAAAACAGGAACTGGCACAGTGGTGCACTGAGTTAATAGGTTAGTCCAAATATGATCAAAAGTGTATGGAAGTGCATCAATATCATAGCAATATCACACAAAAGAAGCATGGAGCAAGCAGAAATTATAGATACGTTTTGGACGTATCAACATCCCCAAGCTTAATTCCTGCTCGTTCTCGAGTAGGTAAATGACAACAAGCATAATTTCTGTGGTGACATGCTACCAACCATATAAGAACTTTTTAAGTAAAGCAATCAAGGCATGTAATTCAATTCAAGTCATAACAAGCAAGAGTCTATATTAGCATTGTAACAAGCAACATAAGAACATAAAGGTGCAAGAGCTCTCGCTGTCCGTGACTCGAATGTCTCCAAATGGTGTTTGCGTGCAAGAAAGGGGATAGGGATATACGAGAGAGTAAAACATAGTTTTTGAATTGTTGAGAACTTAATCTACTAAAGTTTCACACTTGGTCTTCTTTGGAATCTTATCTTGACTCATCCCCAGACCACTAGCCAGGTACAAGTCAAAATGATCCACTCCCTTTCGATATTTTGAGCACTCATGCAATGGATGAGCGTAAGCAAGAAAGTTGACACTTAGGATGGCAAAGAGAGAAAAATGATGAAGGGGGAAGACAAAAAAGGTGTGAAAGGCTCACATCAATGAGGACAATCATAGGCGAGAGAAAGCCAAATGATAGATATGATGTGAGGAGTAGGGATTGCCATGCAACGGATGCACATATGAGCTAAGGTAAGCTCTCCAATGGAACTAGTGGGGGTGCATCCAACTTGCTCGCTCAAGAAGACCTAGAGCTCTTTTGAGGAGGCTCATCATTGGAATATACAAGCCAAGTTCTATAGTGTGAAGGTCCCCACATAGCTATATGCATGAATGATAATCTCTATGGAGTACAAGGTATAAGATGGAATACGAGTGTGGATCTCTCAAAACGAATAGTAGTGTGCCCCCTTGTCTCTTTTTATTTCTTTTTCTCTGTTTTCTGTTTTCTTTATTTTTTTGTGGCCTCAATGGCTCTTTCTATTTAACTCTCATTTGTCCTCTTTGGGATCTTTTGATTTTGTCCTCTTTGGGATCTTTTCCTCACTTTAGGGGCAACACTCTATATATTACAAGAAGTATAGAAGATCTTTCACACTTTACACAAGTACTCAACATAAAGAAGATGAAAATATCACGATGTATGCAAATGTATGCCTCTGCCGGTGTAGCAGGAAATGCAATGATACTAGCGCGTCATGTAGCAATGATTAGGGCAAGGCCCAACTAGCATGCGGCTCATCGATCAAGCAAAAGCATGTATGACATGAAGATCAAGTCATGAGAGGATGGATGTTGCATGGCAATGTATCTCGGAAAGGCTATGGAAATGCCTTGATAGGTAGGTATGGTGGCTGTTTTGAGGAAGGATATAATGAGGCTTATGATGACAGAGCGTATCGTGCCAAGGATTTGGATGCACCGGCGAAGTATGCGCCAACTCTCGAGGTGAGAAAGGGCAATGCACGGTACCGAAGAGGCTAGAAAAATATGGCTAGGTGGAAGTGTCAACTTTCGAATACTCACATTAGTCCGAAGAACTCATGCACTTATTATCGGTAACTCTCAATCTAATTAGGAGGTTGACAAGGAGACAAGTACCCCGAGGAGGAGTGTATGGGGGTTTGGTTATCCTTGCGCATCCTCGACTCATGGTACGTGAGTGTACTCTAATATTCGATCCCTCCAAAGATTAGTGATCCATCTAGTAGCTAAAGTTCTCAACTATTTTGTAGGTTTTCGAAAATAAACACGGATTGCCCAAAATACGACATCTATCACTAATAGGCTAAAGCTCTTGACACCAAAAGTTTAGACATTACTCATGGCAATACCTCAAAACTATTGCAAGTTACTACTAAAATTAAATAGCAACCTCAATTACCTACTTTAAGTTAAGACACACAACTCAGTGCAACAGGCAAACTCTCTTAACAAGATAAACATGAAAACTCAAGAGAGTTCAGCAACCAACTAAACAAAAGCTCTTTAAAAAGAAAAGCATGAAAACTAAGAGCTAAACATGACAGCAGCTATGGAAAGACAAAGAACACACACAACAAAGATAAGCATGAAAATCCTATGTTGTGTTCTAGGTTGAAGTGGAGCATGTTTCTCTCCCACACAAAGAAAGCTGGGTTCTAACTTGTTATGAACAGCAAGCAAAGCTAAAGAAAACTAAAAAAGGAAACTAAGAGCAAGACGCTCCAAGCATAGCACATAACGCATGAAGTGATAAGAATATAGTGGAACGAAAGACGAACTGATAATTGTTGATGGAGAAGGGGATGCATGGGGGCATCCCCAAGCTTAGACGCTTGAGTCTTCTTGAATATTTCTTGGGGGTGCACGGGGGCATCCCCAAGCTTGAGCGTTTGACCCTCCTGAATCTTCTTTTATCATCTTCCCTCGCACACTTGAAAACTCCCTTCATACATAACTCATCATAATCTGATTAGCGAGGTTAGTACCCACAATAAAATAATTTTTCCCTACTGGAAATAAAAATAATCTTGAAGAGCTACTGTTTCTCAAGATTGCCAAAAGGTTTTTGCAAAGAAAAAACAAGCTCAAGGTTTGCAAAACGAAGAAAAGGCAAAACAGGACAGAATCTGTGAAAAACAGACCAGTGGGTAGTAAATAATTTTTTCGGGGCACTTCTGCAACTCAAATCAAAAAACTCAGAACAGACGCTCGAAAGCCAATTGTATAGAGCATGCTGTCAAAACAATTCAGATCAAAAAGATGATCTGGTGATTTTATTCGAATTTTTCTGTCCAAGGACAGAATCTGTTTTCTGGACAGCACGTCACAACTTTTGAACTTTCTTGCAATCGGAGGCTAAACTTGGCACAAAGCTGAAAAGAAGAGATACAATGATGATGCTACTGTAGTAACAAACATCAAGACACAACAAAAGCAAAATAAAACCTAATTCGTTGTGGGCTGCCTCCCAAAAGCGCTTTCTTTTATGCCTTTAAGCTAGGCATGATGCAAAAAGAGAAGATCAAGTTTTATCAAGAGTAAGAGAATAGCTAGCCCGTGTAACGGACTCAAAAGGCATCTTAATCTTCTTTCTAGGGAAGTGTTCCATCCCTTTCTTGAGAGGGAATTTATATTCCCCTCTTTCATGTCAATGATAGCACCAACGGTGCGAAGAAAAGGACGTCCCAAAATAATTGGACATGAAGGTTCACATTCAATATCCATAATAGTAAAATCAATGGGAACATAATTGTCATTGACAATGATAAGAACATCGTCGATCTTCCCCAAAGGTTTCTTTACGGAAGAATCAACAAGATGAACACCAAAAGAACAAGGATCAAAAGGTTTCAATTCAAACATATCATACATTCTTTTGGGCATAACGGAGGTACTAGCTCCAACATCACATAAAGCATAGCAAGAGAAGTTATTCAACTTAATTTTAATCATAGGATCCCAACTATCTTCTAGCTTTCTAGGTATGGAGGCTTCTACCCTAAGCTTCTCCTCCCTAGCTTCGATGAGAGCATTAGTGATATGCTCTGTGAAGGCAAGATTAAGTGTGCTAGTGTGGGGATCTCTAGACATCTTGTGAAGAAAACCAATAACTTCAGAAAGGGTGCAATTATCAAAATCAAGGTCACTACTATCAAGTAAAGTGGTAGTGGTGTCCTTTAGGCTCACTTGTTTGGTAGCTTCTATGGTCATAGGAGTTTATTCTTCTACGGTTGAGGTCATAGCATCACCATTAATAGGTCCAATGGGACTAGGAGTGCATTGGGTGCTAAGAGTTTGGATATCCTCAACAACTTGAATAGTAGCAACAGTGTGGTGGGTAGGAAGGCTCTTAATTCTATCTTCTTCCTCCTTTTCTCTAGCCCATCTCTCTTTAAGTTTAGCCATCATCCTAATGTTTTCATTAATTTGCACTTGAATAGCATTCATAGGAGTGGTCTTCCTCTCCTCAAGAGGAGAAGTTCTAATTTTAAGCAACTCTACCTCATGGGCTAAATTGTCTACCTTCGAAGAGAGATTATCTAGTTTGTCTAGTTTTTCTTCTACACTCTTATTGAAGGCCTTTTGGGTAGTGATGAAGTCTTTAAGCATAATCTCTAGTTCAGAAGTGGAGTTCTTGGTGCTAGGATAAGCATTGTTGTTACCATAGGAATTAGAGGGGAACGGTCTAGGGTTGCTACCAAAATTACTCCTATAAGCATTGTTATTGAAATTGTTTCTAGAGATAAAGTTCACATCTACTTGATCTTGAGCAATCAAAGAATTTAAAGGAACATCATGAGGATCAATAGAAGATTGCTTGGAAAGTAGAGACATGATCAAGTCAACTTTTTCATTTAGGGAGGAAATCTCCTCGACAGAGTTTACCTTCCTACCTATTGGAGTGCGTTCGGTGTGCCATTGGGAATAATTGGTCATCATCTCGTCGAGAAGCTTCGTGGCAGCACCAAGTGTAGTTGACATAAAGGTTCCTCCCGCGGCCGAATCTAACAAGTTCCGCGAGGTAAAGTTCAAGCCTGCATAAAAAGTTTGGATAACCATCCAAGTAGTCAAACCATGAGTAGGGCAGTTCTTGACAAGAGATTTCATGCGTTCCCAAGCTTGGGCAACGTGTTCATTATCCAATTGTTTAAAATTCATTATGTTACTCCTTAATTGGATAATTTTAGCAGGGGGATAGTACTTCCTAATAAAGGCATCCTTGCACTTGTCCCAAGAATCTATACTATTCCTAGGCAAGGATTGAAACCAGATTTTAGCTCCTCCTCTCAAGGAGAAAGGAAAAAGCTTAAGCTTAACAATATCACCATCTACTTCTTTGTACTTTTGCATATCACAGAGCTCAACAAAATTATTTAAGTGCAAAGTAGCATCATCTCCAGCACCGGAGAATTGATCTTTCATAACTAGGTTCAGTAAAGCAGGTTTAATCTCATAAGAAGGTGCTGAAGTGGCAGGTGTAGCAATAGGCGTGCAGATAAAGTCATTGTTGTTATGACTAGTGAAGTCACACAACTTGGTGTTCTCGGTGGAACCCATAGCAGCAGCAAGCAAGATAACTATTTTTGTGATTTTTGGTAAGGGACACTAAAGCAAAAACTGAAAGGTAAACTAACAAGACTAAAAAGCAAAGATAAAAGATAGCGTGCAACTCCCCTTTCTTGAAGAGTGGAGTCCCCGGCAACGGCGCCAGAAACTTGCTTGATGGCTTCTCGCCCCTCGTTGGTTACCCCAAGTGGAAGGTTGAGATGTAGCGTAGCGGCAAATTTCCCTTGGCAAAGATACCAAGGATCGAATCCCGTGAGACTCCGAGGGTCGACAAGTAGGTGTCAACGGCGCCAGAAACTTAGCGGTTGACGGGACCTGCACACAGATATAGATAACTTTGCTCCCAACGAGTACAGAGAGGTTGTCAATCCCTCCGGCCTTGTTGTTTACAAAGGATCAAACACAAGAGATAATAATGATAGCTATGACTGCAACTAGGAAATAAAAACAGGAAGTAAATAGAAGGTGTGATCAGCGGTGGTAATATGGACCGGGGTCCCATGATGTTCACTAGTGATGTCTCTCTCCCAAAAGACGATAAAACAGCAAAGCGAGGTAAACAAATTACAGCTGGGCAATTGACAGGATTATGTGCGCAAACCAATGCTAACTATGCTGCAAAGAAAGGTAGAGGCTCAAAAGCATGGGCGGTACGCCAAGGCAAGTAGACCGAAATCCATCTGCATCTACTACTAATCATCCACCTTGAGATATCTATCCAGAACATCTCGCTGGTATTAAGTTGCGAATCCCACCCAAAGTGTAAACTCAAAGCAACATACAACTGCATTAAAAGGACTTTGCATAAAGTAAACAATCCTTGCACCCGCAAGTACAAGCACCGTTGTTTTCTCCCTTGTGGCAACAACACATCCCCTAGACTCATGTTTCTGTCACTCAAGCTAGTCATCAGGGGGCATGAACCCACAATCAAGCATAACGCTCCCTCTGGGAGTTACTACCTACTACTTGGCCAAAGCAATAAACAGCAACGGAGAACATGCAAGAATTACTCAAGAACAAAGATATAAAAGAGGTGAATGAAATATATTACTCAAACACAATCTGAACATAGTCTCATAATCCATCAGATCCCAGCAAACTCAGCAAAGCAACAGCAGAAAGATTACATATGTGCCTCGATCATGTAGGGCGGCTCACGAGGTCTAAACCATGAAGAGCAAAGAGGGGAGGAGAACATCACATAGCTACTGATCATGGACCCATGGTCCAAGGTGGACTACTCACGACTCATCCGGGAAGCGTCCATGGTGGTGGAGAAGCTCCCGGTGGTGGTTCTACCCTCCGGCAGGGTGCCGGGAAGAGTTCTCCTGATGCTCCCGATCTTGGAAGCGCTGCGGCGGCGGAACAGAGGCGAGATCGCGAAAAAGGGTTCTGTCCTCGAGTGTTTCGGGACGAGAGGGATATATATGCGAAGGGGGGCAGCCAGAGGCAGAGCAGGGGCCCCAAGCGCCCCCTTGGCGCGGCCAGGGGTGGGGCCGCGCCAGGTGGCCGCCTGGGCCTCCCCTGGCTCCCCTCTGGCCCATCTTTGGTTCTTCGCGAAGCTTCCTGTACGCTGATTTTTCCTATATATTTCCTGGAATTTTTGGAGCACTTTTAATATGGGGGAAACCTGAAATAGAAAAACAGCAGAAAACAGGAACTGGCACTGTGGTGCACTGAGTTAATAGGTTAATCCAAATATGATCAAAAGTGTATGGAAGTGCATCAATATCATAGCAATATCACACAAAAGAAGCATGGAGCAAGCATAAATTATAGATACGTTTTGGACGTATCAGTTGGCCTTAGTAGTGGCACCACAGGTGGGTGGCTACAAATTCACCAAGGTACTCATGGACGGCGGCAACATCAATATCTTATATTACGAGACTTTCCGTCGCATGGGGCTGACGGATAAGAAGTTAAGACAGTCAAACACGGTATTTCACGGAGTAGTGCTAGGTAAATCAGCTTACCCAGTTGGGAAAATTGACCTAGAAGTTACCTTTGGAGATGCACATGATTCCAGGTCAGAGACGATAACCTTTGAAGTTGTAAAGATCCGGAGCCCATATCATGCCCTGTTTGGACGGCCGGTTTACGCCAAGTTTATGGCTAGGCCGTGCTATGTTTATCTGCAGCTCAAGATGCCGGGTCACAAGGGAACCATCACGGTTCATGGAAGTCGCAAGATCGCATTAGAGTGCGAGGAAGGAGATGCTGCTTATGCAGAGGCAGTGTGTGCTACGGAGGAATTAAAGTTTTACAAAGACAATGTTGATCCGGCAGATATGTCCCCGTTGAAGAAGCCAACTACAGAGCATGATCTGGCGTTGAAGTTTAAATCGGCAGAGGAAACCAAGCAAGTCGACTTTGTGCCAGGTGACTCATCCAAGCAGTTTACTATCAGCGCTAACCTTGACCCTAAATAGGAAAGCGCGTTCATCCAGTTCATCCGTGAGAACCGGGATATCTTTGCATGGAAACCTTCTGACATGCCAGGTATACCGAGGGAACTCGCTGAGCACAGTCTTAATATTGATCCGAAATTCAAACCGGTCAAGCAATATCTGCGCCGCTTCAATGAAGAAAGGCGCAAGGCTATAGGTGAAGAAGTGGCCAGGCTTTTGGCCGCAGGGTTCATAGTTGAGGTGTTCCACCCGGAATGGTTGGCTAATCCGGTGCTGGTGTTAAAGAAAAATGGAAAGTGGAGAATGTGTGTGGATTACACAGACCTAAACAAAGCTTGTCCAACCGATCCTTTTGCTCTCCCTCGTATTGATCAGATCATTGATGCTACGGCGGGATGTGAGCGTCTAAGTTTTTTGGATGCATATTCAGGATATCACCAGATCAAGATGGCAGTTAAGGACCAAGAGAAGACAACTTTCATAACGCCTTTTGGTGCCTTTTGCTACGTATCTATGCCTTTCAGGCTCAAGAGTGCCCAAGCAACTTACCAGGGTTGCGTACAGAACTGTCTTAAGGGGTAGATAGGAAAAAATGTTCCTGCCTATGTGGATGACATCGTGGTGAAATCAAGAAAGGAGGAGACATTGATAGAGGACCTCAAGGAAACCTTTGATAACCTTCGGGCCTATAAAATGATGCTTAATCCGGAGAAATGCACTTTTGGTGTTCCGGCGGGCAAGCTCCTTGGATTCTTGGTGTCGAACAGAGGAATAGAAGCCAATCCGGAGAAGATCAAGGCAATCACGTCCCTGACCAAACCAGCTTGCATCAATGATGTTCAGCGTATCGCCGGCCGGATTACAGCGTTGAGCCGATTTATCAGTCGCCTGGGGGAGAAGGCAATTCTGCCTTATCAGATGCTAAAAAAGACAGATCAGTTTATATGGAGCGATGAGGCAAACACTGCGTTTGAGGATTTAAAGCGGCAACTGGCAGAACCACCGGTCCTTGCCGCCCCTGTTGATAAGGAGCCGCTGCTGTTATACGTCTCCGCCAATGCACGGGCAGTTAGCGTGGCAATCGTGGTCGAGCGCAAAGAAGCAGGAAAGGAGTATCCGGTTCAACGTCCGGTTTATTATGTCAGTGAGGTTCTCATTGAATCCAAACAAAGGTACCCGCATTGGCAGAAGCTGGTATACGGCGTGTTCATGGCAAACCGAAAGTTGAAGCATTATTTCCAAGGCCACCCAATAACTATTGTTAGTTCAGCTCCATTGGAGGATATAATCCAGAACAGGGAAGCCACCGGCAGAGTGGCGAAGTGGGCCATTGAGCTTAGCCCACACGGATTGAAGTATGTGCCACGCACCGCTATCAAATCCCAAGCATTGGTGGATTTCATCAATGATTGGACAGAATTGCAAGCACCAGAGGAGAAGCCGGATCATACATACTGGACTATTCACTTTGACGGTTCAAGGCAATTAGAAGGCTCGGGGGCTGGAGTTGTGCTAACTTCCCTGCGAGGTGACAAGTTTTGTTATGTCCTTCGTCTAATGTTCCCTTGTACTAACAATGCAGCAGAATATGAGGCATTGCTTCATGGCCTGCGGATGGCTAAGGAGATGAACTTGAGCCGGGTCAAGTGTTTTGGTGATTCAGATTTAGTGGCACAGCAAGTATCCCGCAAGTGGGATTCTAAAGACCCTCTCATGGCAGCTTACAGACGAGAAGTTGAAGCAGTCGCAGGATATTTCGAAGGGTATCAGGTGGATCACATAGACCGGCAAAGAAATGAAGCGGCCGATGCTCTAAGCCGGCTGGGTTCTCAGCGTAAACCGGTGCCACCGAATACTTTTCAGGATGAGCTACACAGTTCATCAGTTCAGGTGCCATCGGAGGAGGATTTGGGTGTTCCTGATCCGGAGGCGCAGTTGGTTGCGGCACTTCATGTCATTCCGGATTGGACGCTCCCGTACTTGGCATATCTAAGCCGTGGAGAGTTGCCAGATAATGAGATTGAAGCAAGACAGATAATCCGGCGATCCAAATCCATGACAATTGTAAACGGAGAACTTCACCATCGCAGTGTTTCTGGAGCATTTCAGCGGTGTGTATCATCCGAGGAAGGCTGTGACATCCTTCGAGAGATTCATGAAGGGGATTGTGGTCATCACGCCGGTTCAAAATCCTTCGTGGCTAAGCTTTTCGACATGGGTTCTATTGGCTGACAGCCCATGCTGATGCGGAGGATCTAGTCCGGAAGTGTGATGCGTGCTAGAAATTTTAACGGCGTGCTCTTGTTCCGGCACAGGAGCTACGGATGATACCAATTACTTCGCCGTTTGTGACTTGGGGGCTCGATATGGTTGGGCCTTTTAAACAATCCCAAGATCAAAAAACTCATCTGCTGGTTGCTGTGGATAAGTTTACAAAGTGGATTGAGGCGGAGCCTGTGAGCAAGTGTGATGCAGCAACAGCGGTTAAATTCATCAAAAAGGTAATTTTCCGGTTTGGTTTTCCACATAGCATCATCACAGACAATGGCACCAATTTATCTAAAGGAGAGATGGAAGAGTTTTGCCAACGGGAGCATATTCGCCTAGATGTGTCTTCTGTAGCTCACCCTCAATCCAACGGTCAAGCTGAAAGGGCCAATCAAGAGATTTTGCGAGGTATCAAGCCCCGGCTTATGACTCCCTTGCAAAGAACACCAGGGTGCTGGGTTGAGGAGTTACCTCCTGTCCTCTGGAGCATCAATACTACGCCGAACCGGTCCACAGGTTATACACCTTTCTTCATGGTGTATGGTGCTGAAGCGGTCCTTCCAAGCGATATCCGCCATGATTCACCACGAGTGACGGCTTATGTTGAAGCTGCCAATGAACAGGCAAGACAGGACAGTTTGGACCGGCTAGATGAAGAGTGTGACATAGCAGCAGCACGATCCGCGATTTATCAGCAGGACTTGCGCAGATATCACAGCCGCCGGGTTAAAACCAGGACGTTCCAGGAGGGGGACTTGGTACTCCGGCTCATCCAGGACCAAACAGATATGCACAAGCTATCCCCACCTTGGGAAGGGCCCTTTGTGGTCAGCAAGAATCTACACAACGGTTCATATTACCTGGTGGACGTTCGAGAGCACAAAGACTCACGGACATCAGAAGAAGAGACAAAGAGGCCGTGGAACATCGCTCTCCTGCGGCCCTACTACACCTGAGCCATGAGCTCTGCTGTATCCTATGTATATATTATGATTAATGAATAAACCGGCACCCTCGGTAAACCAGGGGATCAGCCTTTTTTCTTCTAAATATATGTCATGTGCAAATTATTACAGATATTTCAAAGTAAATTATTTTATGCAGAAGGGACCAAACTAGGGGGCTACGGATCACATGTGACTCCTCGCTAAAAATCTTTTCTCATCCGGTCTATATGAATATCTTCATATCAAGCGCCCTTTGGATAAACTCCATCGATTGGCAAAAAACCTGTTCTTGTCCCTAGGGTACTTCCTTTGATGGCAGATGCAATATTTCCTGCCCCTTGGAAGATACATACCCTTCGATGGCAAAAGAAAAGTTCTTGTCCCTAGGGTACTTCCTTTGATGGCAGAATATTTCCTGCCCCTTGGAAGATACATACCCTTTGATGGCAAAAGAAAAGTTCTTGTCCCTAGGGAACCTTCCTTTGATGGAAGATGCAATATTTCCTGCCCCTTGGTTGATCATTCCCTTTGATGGCAAAAGAAAAAAAACCTGTTCTTGTCCCTAGGGAACCTTCCTTTGATGGCAGATGCAATA
>LR738710.1:911484887-911521355 GCA_902687465.1 Secale cereale
GCAATATTTCCTGCCCCTTGGTTGATCATTCCCTTTGATGGCAAAAGAAAAAAACCTGTTCTTGTCCCTAGGGAACCTTCCTTTGATGGCAGATGCAATATTTCCTGCCCCTTGGTTGATCATTCCCTTTGATGGCAAAAGAAAATCTGTTCCTTCCCTAGGGTACTTCCTTTGATGGAAGATGCAATATTTCCTGCCCCTTGGAAGATACATACCCTTTGATGGCAAAAGAAAAGTTCTTGTCCCTAGGAGTACTTCCTTTGATGGCAGATGCAATATTTCCTGCCCCTTGGAGTACATCCTTTGATGGCAAAAGAGTACATCCTTTGATGGCAAAGTTCTTGTCCCTAGGAGTACTTCCTTTGATAGTCATAGCCCTTTGGGTCGCACCCTTTGATTGGCACATAGGGAGCCTGGCAGCTCATAAAAAGCCTCGACTACATGGTCTTATTTGCAAACCTGTGTTTTTGTGTTTGTGATTTTTCATGTGTTTTCTATGGTTTTTTGATCCGGAGCTGGACAACTTCAAAGTTGACCACATATTTTCAAAAGTCTGGACACAGAGCTCCAGCATTATTTAAACCGGTAGTTCCTATAAACCCGGAATAATTATTGGGTCCACCCCAAAATAGCCAAGAGCTTCCTCAGAAACTACAATGTTCGCCGGATTAAGGATATCAAGCATACTTAATCAAAGGACATCTTTTTAGTGTATTCTATGCAGATACAGATAATATAAAAGATCAACCATAGCAGACAAGAGATTAAAGATTCACAAATGCTTAATCAAACATCTGACATCCGGATCAAGACGAACAATGTTTCGAGCTATCCTATTACAAGGCACGGCAAGCCTGAACGGATTAAAGTTTTTATCGACAAAAGAGTACAGCAGCTAAAAGTTAAACTGAGTGGCTTATGCTTCTTCTTCCTGCTGCGAAGGCTGATGATCGACCTGTTCCGGAGCTTCTTCGTCCTCTTGAAGCGGCTGAAAATCAGGAGCGCGCCAATCGATCTTGGATAAGGCACGGAAGTACATCTCTTCAGTAATGAGATCGGACGGATCAACATCTGGGGCGATAGTATGGGGGCACACTGGTGGGATTAGATTTTCGGTATCATAAACCGGCCGATCCACCCGCTCATTCTTTAAGTCATACGCCGGATGATACATGGTCAAATCCGATTCATCAGCAAGCTTGCTGGCAAGAGGACGCATCTCCTTAGTCAAAGCATGAAGATCTTTGCCAGGGAAGGCCGATCCATCTTCCTTGGTGCTGGGGTACCCGTTCATGGCTTCTTCCGAATCAAAGTCTAGAACCCACGTCTTGGCTCTGGTTAGCACTACAAGGGAACCGGCCCGTGTAGCGGATTTCTTCACCTCTTCCAAGCGTACAGGCAAGATAGAAAGCTTCTCCAAAGTGCCTTGGATAGTGGTGGGGGGCGGTTTATTAAAAGACATCGCACTTATAATCCTTTGAGCGCCGGAATATAGCTGCTCAACCAGAGTATAAGAGGCCTTGAGTTTCTTCCGGAGGTCATCCCCCAGATGGGTGACGCGTCGCCCTACATATGGTTATCACAGTTAAACCGGAGCGGACTAAAGATTGCAGAGATGAAAACACATGCAAGTTAAGTATTTACCAAAGACGGAAGAAGTCATAAGCTCTATTTTCCGCTTTAAACCGGTCAGCTCTTGTGTCACCGGGTTAAGGGCCTCTTCAGCATCCTTTGCTCTTTTTTCAAGAGCATTCTTCTGCACTTCCCAGGTTGTCCGCTCCGCTTCAAAATATTTTTTCAATTGTTCAACAGTGGTTAAGCTCAATGCCAGATCTTTTTTGGCCTTGGCAGCAGCAGTTTCAGTTTCAACAAGTCTATTCCGAAGCTCAGTTATTTCTGTAGCCCTCCGGGTCAAGTCAGCCTGCAAGAAAATCAAGTGGAATAAATGACAGTTCAGACAAGTAGCAAGCACATAATCAAGTTATCCACTTGACACTTGGGGGCTAATGAGAAATTGAAGTATCAAAAGAAGACAATTAAAGATAAGTCTCAAGTACATAAGCAAGTTATCCACTTGACACTTGGGGGCTAATGGGCAGTTGAAGTATTGAAAAAGAGATTCAGACAAGTCCCAGATACATAAAACGAGTTATGCCCCTGGCACTTGGGGGCTAATGTAAGAATAATTTGCACACATTTGGAAGTACCGGTTCACCTCCAACAAAGCTAAACCGGAACTTGGGGGCTACCATGACGGACAGAAATATAAAGAAAGCAAGAGCAAAGATAAGTGAAGGAAGGTACCTCATATTTATAATTCATCATATTCACCAAGCCCTGTTCATAGTTGCGGCTGGTATGAAGCCGGTTCAAGTACCCGGAATAAAGCTCCTGGGCACTCAGATCAGCATAATTGGATAAATCTGTGCTCCATTTGCTCTTCTCTCGCTGAAGCTTCTCCGCTTTAGCAGTATGCTTGGCTAAAACGATAGGCTCAGCAGGAGCGGTAAAACCCGTTCCGGTTATTTGAACGTCCGGAGAGGAAGCAGTATTTGGCTGTGAAGGGGCAGCAGTATGAGCCGGACTAACGGGAGCCGGGCTAGTCCGAGGAGGGCTGGCCCGGATAGGACTTGTTGGTTCATGGACATCTTCAGCATTGGGATTTTCAGGAGCAGCAACATAATCATGATCCATGGGAGCAGGATCATCAAGCTGAATTGTAGGCTCGTTTTCCGGAGGGATGACCGCGTCCGGATCAGCTACCGGATCATCAGTAGCAGTCTCAGCAACCGTTTTGCTGGCCTTTGCCTTTTTGCTAGGCTTGGGCTTGCTGAAAGGAATTGAAAAAGAAACCAGAGTCATAAAGGCAAAATACAAAGGTAAACCGGATGAGATAAAGCACTTACCCAGGGACAGTTTTCAGAATCGGAACCTGTGTGGCAGTCGATTTGCCAGAAGATGATAAAGGAGTCTCCTGATAGTTAGGATCAGACGGTTTAAGTGGTTTGCGTATAAGTCCGGCCTTGGGATGAAGAAGAGTTGGAGAAAGTAAAACCTCAGAGCGGCGCCTCCGGGCCGGAGTGAGAGATATTCCGGAAGACTCGACTACATGGCCACTATGGCGTGTAGTCCGGCGGGCTTCGTGTTGCTGCTTCTTCAAAAGAAAATTGGGGTCCAGTTGAGCGTAAGGATGAGAAAAAGGGTACTTCCGAGATGCCTTACGAATCTTGGGCACCGACGGTTCAGAATCTGAAGAAAGAGTGATTACCTCAGTTTCGGCCGCTTTATCAGCCTCAGCCAAATCCTGTGAAAAGACACTGTTAACATAAATCTGGATAAAAGAGATCAAAGCATATCAGGATCAACTCATACCCCAGAATCCGGATCATCTTCCTCAACATGGGAACCGGAGCCAGCAGCTGCCTTTTTCTTCTTAACATCGAAGGTTTTCCGGTGTGGCTGTTTACCTGACTTATACTGAGATTTTCTCTTCCAAAACGGATCGTCGGCCTATGCAGAAAGGGAAAAATAAATACAAGGAGTAATTCATATGGACGGATTAGACACAAACAGGAGAGGTTAAGACTTACTGCTAGCAATTTGTTCTTCTTGTAATATGGAGCCAATACGGTTTGGCTGCATTCTTCCAGAGTGATATTAAGTAGTTTCTTGGCGGATTCAGTAACTTCCTTCTCAGGAAGCATTACGTCGATATGACGTTGAGGATCATCCGGCTTTCCGGTATACTGATACATCAAACCGGAGCGCCGGCTCAGAGGGAGGATACTCCAGGCAAGCCAACAACGCATGAAATCAACTCCAGTCAATCTGTTGGCCATAAAGGCTTTGAGCTTGGCAAGCTGAGGAGCAAACCGGGCTCGTTCGGTGGAAGTGAGACGCTGTGGCAAGGGATGATCTTTCGGAAGACGGTGTTCGCGGTAACCCGGCAGTGGGTTTTCTCCTTCAGGCGAGGTATCCTTACAATAAAACCAGGATTGATTCCAGTCCTCGGGGTGTGTATGGAGAGCAGCATGAGGAAAAACCACATCTCTCCTTTTCTGAATGCTGACACCACCCAGTTCTTGATGTTGTCCGGCAGTGAACTCAGTCCGCCGATTTAAGTGGAAAAAGTCCCGGAACAAGTCTACTGACGGCTCTTCTTGAAGGTACACTTTGGAGAAGACTTGGAAATTGCAGATATTGGATATGGAATTCGGACCTATATCCTGAGGATGGAGTTGAAACGCAGCCAGCACATCCCGAAAATTTCTTGAACCGGGAGGGCTAAAACCCCGGACCAGATGATCGTAGAAAACAATAATTTCTCCGTCTTTCGCGATAGGAGGACACTCATCCCCTGGGGCCCGCCATTTCAGAACTGCTTGAGGACCCAGTATACCAATTGAAGCGGCATTGGTTAAATCCTCTTCCGTGATACGGGAAGGAACCCAGTTGCAGGAGACGAACTGCTTGGCAGACATGTGAGCAAAAGGAAAATGCTGAAAAGTAGAGTGCAAAATCCGGATTATTCAAGTGATGAAGCGTAAACCGGAGTGTGTCAACAAAGTACAACGACGGTTTAGATGGAGGGCTAATGGCATTGACAACCCGGAAGCAGATGGAAGTTGAACTGCTACCGGTTTATGATAACAAAAAAGAAGAAGCTAAACCGTCGGATTCATGGTTGATGCGTTGCAGGAGCAATATATGATCGATTAAACCGGCAAGTAACTTGTAGACTTATCAAAGACAAAGAATCAGGTTTCTACAAGAGGCTAAGGTAAAATAGATATGAGCGGTAAGAAAAAGATGAAATTTACACAGATCTATCACAGAGGAACTGCGGAGGTCTTTCTACAGAGCAAATGAATCTAAGGGCGAACTTAGAAATATGAATCTAAGGTTGAATCTACTACGGGCATGGCGTATAGGATGAACAGCAAAAGTTTCGAGGTCTAATGGCGGAAGCGATGGAGGAACCCTAGATTACGGATCTGCAGCAGGAGAAGGGGAATACCTGAGGCAGAAGGAGACGGCGGCGGAGTGGCTCTGGATGCGTTTCAGGTTGATGCAGCGGCCTGGTCGACGACGGCGACGAGCTCGAGAACAACGGAGAAGCTTCGGGCGATGGAGGAAGAAGACGAGCGGAAGAAAGAAAGGCAAAGGCGCGGCGGTATTTATAAGGGTTGAGAGATGAAACGGCAAGCGCGAGATTTGAGGAGGTCAGAGATTGGATAAAGATTCTACTGTCGCCTCGATTCTCGGGATGGCCTTTAAACAAAGGTAACAAACGGTTGTGCGCAATAAATGCAGAGGTGATGTCACGATTGAATCAAATAATTTCCAGGGATGACGTCATAGCCGGTTTACAAAACAGAGAAGATACAAGAAAGAAGTTTATGCAAGATTTAGAAGACTGACATGAACAAGTTCAAATCATTCTGGGGCCTAATGTCAGGGATATTACTAGCAGGTATAAACCGTCTAGGGAGATCCGGATTATGGTAATGTAGCTGTGTAATTATAAATTCAGTAGAGGTTACGGCCCATGAAGGCTTAAGGCCCATGTGTAAAGTTTACGATTTGTAAACCGTCTTATCATGTAACTTGAGACACAATGAAGAAAGAGTAGAGACCGGGGCGGACACAATTATGAGCCAGCCTCGGGACTCTGTAAACCGGACCGGGCGTCGCCTCTTATATAAAGGGACGACCCGGCGATGGTTCAAGGGCAAGGAACAATCCGTCGAGAGACAGGCAAGCAATCTGCTCCCTGTTCATTGACGCCCAAGGAATACCAAACCAAACTAGACGTAGGCTTTTACCTTCATCGAAGGGGCCGAACTAGTATAAACCCTCTGTGTCCTTTGTGTGCTTTTAACCTCTTCAAGCTAACCCGTGCGATGGTTCCACTACTAAGTCCACTAAACCGGACATCTGTCGTGCTAATTCCGCGACAGAATTGCTGATCTCAAATCCATAAGTGTTCACCCTAATTTTCTTACTTTTGCAAGAGACCCTTTTGACACTTTAGAATTTCTTGATTTCTTGCCCAATAGTTTAATTATTAATAGGTATAAAGAAGTGCCTAAGAAACATAAGTGCTTAATTAAAGAATTGCCTTCCAAGGATGGCAATACGTAGATCTATCATGTATCGTGCCTAGCTAGGGGCGTAAAACGATAGCGCTTGTTGGGAGGCAACCCAATTTTATATTTTTTGTTTTTGCTGCTGTTAGGGAATAAATATTGCATCTAGCTTCTGTTTCGATGTGGTTTTATGTTCTGTTTGGTGTTTGTGCCAAGTAGAACCTTTGGGAAGACTTGTGAAAAGTTTATGTGATCTTGCTGTCAAAAACAAAATCGTAAGCGCTCGCTAGAATGGTCATCAGATTTTACCGGAGTGTGCTATTTAGTTGATAATTTTTGCAGAGGATTAACAGACAAATTCCTCACGCTTACCAATTTAGTTTGAATTTTTTGGAGTTACAGATGTATGTGAAACATGCAGATTACTACAGACTGTTCTGTTTTTGACAGATTCTGTTTTTTCGTGTGTTGTTTGCTTATTTCAATGCATCTATGAGTAATATTGGGAGGTATGAACCATAGAGAAGTTGAAATATAGTAGGTTTAACACATATATAAACAAAGAATGAATTCGTTGCAGTACCTTTTAGTAGTGGTTTTGCTTTCTTATACTAACGGAGCTCACGAGAATTTTTGTCTAAGTTTTGTGTTGTGATGTTTTCAAGTTTTGAGTATTGCTTTGATGGACTATGGAACAAAGAGTAGCAAGGGCCTAAGCTTGGGGATGCCCATGGCACCCCAAGTAAAATTCATGGACAATCAAAAGCCTAAGCTTGGGGATTCCCCGGGAAGGCATCCCCTCTTTCGTCTTCATCCATCGGTAACTATACTTGGAGCTATATTTTTATTCACCACATAATATGTGTTTTGCTTGGAGCGTCTTTTATAATTTGAGTCTTTGCTTGTTAGTTTGCCACAGTTATCCTTGCTGGACACACCTATTTGAGAGAGTTAAATATGGCCTAGAAATTGATAGAACACTTTATGTGCTTCACTTATATCTTTTGAGTTGAATAGTTTTTGCTCTAGTGCTTCACTTATATCTTTTAGAGCACGGTGGTGATAATATTTTGAAGAAATTGTTGAACTCTCATGCTTCACTTATACCCTTTTGAGAGTCTATTAAAATAGCATGGTAATGTGTTTAGGCTAAAAAAACTAGTCTTCACATGATAGACATCCAATATCAATGTAATAAAAACTTTCACACTAAGTGCATTGAATATGATGAGAAGTTGGATGCTTGATAATTGTTTTGAGATATGAGGATAGTGATATTAGAGTCATGCTAGTGGATTTATTATGAAATTTAGAAATACTTGTGTTAAGGTTAGTGATTCCCGTAGCATGCACGTATGGTGAACCGCTATGTGACGAAGTTAGAGCATGAGGTATTTGTAAAGTGTAAGCCTTTGTGTGGAGGTCGGGGGCACGCGATGGTTAACTCCTACCAACCTCCCCCCTAGAAGCATGAGTTGATTGCTTTGTTTTAATGACTCGTAGATTTTTGCAATAAGTATATGAGTTCTTATGACTAATGTTGAGTCCATGGATTGTACGCACTCTCACCCTTCCACCATTGCTAGCCTCTCTTGTACCACGCAATTTTCGTCGGTACCATACACCTACTATATGTCCTTCCTCAAAACAGCCACCATATTATTCCTCAAAATAGCCACCATACCTACCTATCATGTCATTTCCATAGCCATTCCGAGATATATTGCCATGCAACTTTCCACCGTTCTATTCATATGACACGCATCATATCGTCATATCGCCATGCATTATCATGTAGTTGACATCGTATTTGTGGCAAAGCCACCATGCATAATTTTTCATACATGTTAGTCTTGATTCATTGCACATCCCGGTACACCGCCGGAGCCATTCATATAGTCATACTTTGTTCTAATATCGAGTTGTAATATCGAGTTGTAAATCAATAAAAGTGTGATGATCTTCATTATTAGAGCATTGTCTCGTGTGAGGAAAAAAAAAGAGAAAGACCCTCCAAAAAAATGAGAGAAAAGTGAGAAGGGACAATTACTACTATCCTTTTCCACACTTGTGCTTCAAAGTAGCACCATGTTCTTCATGATAGAGAGTCTCATGTTCAGTCACTTTCATATACTAGTGGGAAATTTCATTACAGAACTTGGCTTGTATTTTCCAACGATGGGCTTCCTCAAATGCCCTAGGTCTTCGTGAGCAAGCAAGTTGGATGCACACCCATTAGTTTATTTGTTGAGCTTTCATACATATTTAGCTCTAGTGCATCTGTTGCATGGCAATCCCTACTCACTCACATTGATATCTATTGATGGGCATCTCCATAGCCCATTGATACGCCTAGTTGATGTGAGACTATCTCCCTCCTTTTTGTCTTCTCCACAACCACCTCTCTATTCCACCCACAGTGTTATGTCCATGGCTCACGCTCATGTATTGCGTGAAAGTTGAAAGGTTTGAAAGAATAGAGTATGAAAACAAGTGCTTGGCTGAAATCGGGGTTGTGCATGATATGAATATTTTGTGTGATGAAGAGGGAGCATAGCCAGACCGTATGATTTTGTAGGGATAACTTTCTTTAGCCATAGTATTTTTTGAAGACATGATTGCTTTGTTAGTATGCTTGAAGTATTATTATTTCTTATGTCAATATAGACTTTTGTCTTGAATCTTTCAGATCTGAACATTCATGCCACAATTAAGATAATTACATTGAAAAACTATGTTGGTTAGCATTCCACATCAAAAATTCTGTTTTTATCATTTACCTACTTGAGGACGAGCATGAATTAAGCTTGGGGATGCTTGATACGTCTCCAACGTTTCTATAATTTTTGATTGTTCCATGCTATTATTTATGATGTTTTGGATGTTTAATGGGCTTTGTCATACACTTTTATATTATTTTTGTGACTAACCTACTAACCCAAAGGCCCAGTCCAGATTGCTGTTTTTTGCCTGTTTCAGGGTTTTGCAGAAAAGGAATATCAAACGGAGTCCAAACGAAATTAAACCTTCTGGAGAGATATTTTTGGAGAAAATCACGCACGGGGGACGTGAGAACCACGGAGTAGGGTCCACGAGGTTCCCACGAGGGTGGGGGGCGCGCCCCCTGCCTCGTGGGTCCCTCGTGAGTCCGCCGGTGTCCTCCTTCCTCCTATATAAGCCTACGTACCCCGAAACCAACAGAAGAACAGAGAAAATCCTAGTTCCACCGCCGTAACCTTCTGTTCCCGTGAGATCCCATCTTGGGGCCTGTTCCGGAGCTCCGCCGGAGGGGGGATCCATCACAGAGTGCTTCTATATCATCATCATCGTCCTCACCATGAGTTGTGAGTAGTTTACCACAGACCTTCGGGTCCATAGCTAGTATCTAGATGGCTTCTTATCTCTCTTTGGATCTCAATACAAAGTTCTCCTCGGTCTTCGAGGAGATCTATTCGATGTAATCTTTTTTTGCGGTGTGTTTGTCGAGATCCGATGAATTGTGGGTTTATGATCAAGATTATCTATGAGAAATATTTGGTTCTTTTCTGAACTCTTTATGTGTGCTCATAATATCCTTGCAAGTCTTTTCGAATTATTGGTTTGGTTTGGCCTACTAGATCTATAGTTCTTGCAATGGGAGAAGTGATAGGCTTTGGGTTCAATCTTGCCGTGTCCTTTCCCAGTGATAGTAGGGGCAGCAAGGCACGTATTGTATTGTTGCCATCGAGGATAAAAAGATGGGGTTTATATCATATTGCTTGAGTTTATCCCTCTACATCATGTCATCTTGCTTCAGGCGTTACTCTGTTCTTGCGTCGATCATGCCTGCGTGGGTACGTACTTTCGTTGTAACATGCATGCGTGTGTACTTGCGTTTGTTGCAACGTGCATTGGCAGTGATGTTTCTCTTTTCTGTGGCATTGTACTTTGCAGCTTTTTAAACAACGATCACCGAACACACTCGCCTGCTTTTTGCTTTTTACTATGCAGTCAAATTATCTTTTCAACGTACCGATAAAGAGTCAAGGCTTGTTCTGTATCAACAAGAGAACTCCAACACTTGAAAAGAAAAACATATCCCCCGTCGGGCTATACCCAGGTTAATTTCCCTTTTTTTCTGAGAGAAACCCATCAGGTTTCTGATAATTGGGACCTAGCAGATATCAATTTTTTTAGTGATTTCGATCAAGGGAGAAACTAGTTAACGAGCGTTCCTTCGGGAGCCTCGCAACGACCAGCGTCACTTGGCGCGCTCTCAGTCATTCGCCATGTGTCACGCTCTGTGCGCTCCCTCTGGATATTTTTTTATTTTTCCGCACGAGAGCCGAAAACACGTGCGGAAAAATAATAATTAAAAAAACGTCTGCAAAGTTTCTGCTCGGGTCAAGCTCATTCGCAGTTCTACTCAATGGAGTGCTCGGCGCCGTCCACCCTGACGGCGGCCATGCCGGGGCTAGAGATGAGCGGCAAAAAAACACAACTAGGGTCACAAAGTTGTTGGAAACGAGCAGGCGGAGAGGGAAGCTGTTACGATCAAGTATATAGCAATCGCGATTTTGGAAAAACGGATAATAGTCGATTTTCGATAAACCTGAAATCCAGGGTTTTGGAGAACCAAGTTTCCTATAAATGTGTATTAGTGCTTGTAGCCAAACAAGATTTTATTCGGTTGAACCGTTTTCCTGGTTTGTAAAGATTAGATTCTGTATATGCGCCCTATCCAAACAACACCTAAACCGCTCAGGGTCTGAGTAAAATGGTTTTGACATTTTCAGGGTTGAAATCATACCAGCATTGAGTTCCGGGGTGAAAACTATACTTCTTTCTAAGATAAATTTCTCGGCCCATAGTCACTCCAACACGCCGATTGCCCATTCTACAGCTCATTTAGGCCGCCGCCCTCGAGCTCCAGGCCGTGGTGATGAGCGTGGAGAACATGTCCGCGCTGGCCTCCTTTGCCATCCGCGACCGCATCCAGTGAGAGGTCGATCTCTTTCTTGTCTTGATTAGCTCTCGACGACTCTGCTTGCTTGTTATCGGTCGTTTGCGTTAGGTAGGGCTATTTTGCCTCCTTCATCTTGTGATTGTGAAACCATGAATGATCTATCGGTCCCTCGGATTTGAGCTACTTTTTTCGGTTCTGTTGTTACTTGCAAGGAACAATCGGCGAATAAATTAGATGACTGATTATGCAGTAGACCAGTAGTGATTCCAACTACTTTGCTGTTTGTCGATCTGAAATCCCAGAATTACTTGTTGGTGATTTGGTTTGGTTAATCACTTTATTACTAATTCGCAAAAAAAATCATTTTATTACTGCCGCCATGATGTATGATGCGTCGATCATGCCTGCGTGCGTACGTACTTTCGTTGCAACATGCATGCGTGTGTACTTGCGTTTGTTGCAACGTGCATTGGCAGTGCTGTTTCTCTTTTCTGTGGCATTGTACTTTGCAGCTTTTTAAACAACGATCACCGAACACACTCGCCTGCTTTTCGCTTTTTACTATGTAGTCAAATTATCTTTTCAACGTACCGGTAAAGAGTCAAGGCTTGTTCTGTCTCCACAAGAGAACTCCAACACTTGAAAAGAAAAACATATCCCCCGTCGGGCTATACCCAGGTTAATTTCCCTTTTTTCTTGAGAGAAACCCATCAGGTTTCTGATAAGTTTACGGGTGGCAGGAGAAGCTAATAGCGAAAGTGGGAAAGGAAACCCTGGTGAAAGCAGTAGCGCAGGCCATTCCAACTTTTTCTATGTCATGTTTCTATCTAACCAAGTCTTTCTATCAGGAGCTCAGTTCGCTCATGGGGAGATACTGGTGGAGCCAGCAGGAGAAGGAGAATACTCTACACTGGATAAGTTGGGAGAAACTAACACAGCCTAAAGCACAAGGTGGGCTGGGGTTTAGGGATATGCATAGCTTTAATATTGCCATGTTGTCCAGGCAAATTTGGAGATTGATCCAATACCCGGACTCTCTTTGTGCGCAAGTTCTGAAGGCTAAGTACTTCCCCAACACTCATGTTCTGGATGCAGAGGTTAAGGATGGAGTTTCGTACTCGTGGCGGAGCCTCCTGCACGGTATGCAATTGTTCAAGGAAGGCTATGTCTGGCGGATTGGCCAAGGTAATCAAGTGCGGATCTGGTCGGACCCCTGGCTGCCCAGGCCGTGGGCAAGAAGGATTATCACCCCGAGAGGCGCAAACATCCTTGAGTTTGTACAGGACCTGATCAACCCCATCACAGCCAACTGGGACGAACAGCTTGTTCGGGACACCTTCTGGGAGGTTGATGCAGTGGCTATACTGCAGATTCCACCGAGGGAAGGGGTTGACGACTACATTGCCTGGCAGTTTGAGCCAAAAGGGATGCATTCTGTGAGAAGTGCCTACAAATTGCATGTCCAGCTTCAGAAGATGGAACAAAACGGAAATGCGGGCAGCAGTACGGGTCTACCTGGCAATCTTGATCGCTGTAATGATGATTCATGGAGGAGACTATGGAAACTACCATGCCCAAGGAATATACAGATGTTTGTTTGGCGTATCAAGCATGAATCCCTGGCTCTGCGACCTAACCTTGCAAGGAGGGGTGTGCCAATCCAGGACAAAACATGTTTATTCTGCGGTAGGGCGGAAGAGGATGGGGCACACTTATTCGTTAAATGTAAGACAGTGAAAGAGGTGTGGAGGGAGCTTGCGCTGGAGAAGGAGAGGATGGCGCTGGAATGACTGACGTCTGTGCATGTCATGCTCGACTTCTTATGGGGGCTAGATGAGCAGAAACGGACCCTAATTCTAACCTTCTGGTGGCTATGGTGGAGTAATCGAAACAAGCTGCGTGAGGGGGAATTACCGGAGGCCGCGGAAGTAGTGGCCAGAAGGACAAGGAGCTGCGCTCTCGAGTACCAACAAGTCTTCCATCCGGTCGCTTCCTCTCCTATTTGGGAGGCTTGGAAGCCTCCGCCGGGCGAGCAGTTCAAGATCAATGTGGATGGATCACATGTGCCAGGAGAAACTCAAGCGGGCTGGGGTGTAGTTGCAAGAGATTCTGAAGGGAACGTCTTATGTGCACGAGCTGGCAGTAAGGCAAATATTGCGGATGCTTTCGCCGCGGAGGTCCAAGCCATGGCTGAAGCGGTTTCTCTTGCGGCGGATCTTGGGATGCTGAGAGTGATTCTAGAGACTGATTCTCAATTGCTTGCAGAGGCACTGGATATCCGGAAGGTTGATTCGTCTGCGTACTCGGCGATCATTGAGGATATAAAGCTCCAGCTGAAACTTTGGTTCTCACAACATGAAATAACGTACTGTAGCCGCCGTGCAAACTCTGTAGCTGATGAGCTTGCTAAGCTTGGCCGCTTATGTGATGTAAACCACTCTCTGGAGTGGGATTCGGATGTTCCAGCCATTGTGGCTGATCGTGCTAGGGGCGATTTGCTCAAGCACAAGTAATAGATAAGCTATGCTTAACCTCAAAAAAAAATTTGGGACCGAGCAGATATCAATTTTTTTAGTGATTTCGATCAAGGGAGCAACTAGTTAACGAGCGCTTCTTCGGGAGCCTCGCAACGATCAGCGTCACTTGGCGTGCTCTCAGTCATTCGCCACGTGTCACGCTCTGTGCGCTCCTCTGGATATTTTTTTATTTTTCCGTACGAGAGCCGAAAACACGTGCGAAAAAATAATAATAAAAAATGCCTGCAAAGGTTCTGCTCGGGTCGAGCTCATTCGCAGTTCTACTCAATGGAGTGCTAGACGCCATCCACCCTGACGGCGGCCATGCCGGGGCTGGAGATGAGCGGCAAAAAAACACAACTAGGGTCACAAAGTTGTTGGAAACGAGCAGGCGGAGAGGGAAGCTGTTACGATCAAGTATATAGCGATCACGATTTCGGAAAAATGGATAATAGTCAATTTTCGACAAACCAGAAATCCAGGGTTTTGGAGAACCAAGTTTCCTATAAATGTGGATTAGTGATTGTAGCCAAACAAAATTTTATTGGGTTGAACTGTTTTCTGGTTTGTAGAGATCAGATTCTGTTTATGCGTCCTATCCAAACAACGCCTAAACCGCTCAGGGTCTGATTAAAATGGTTTTGACATTTTCAGGGTTGAAATCATACCAGCATTGAGTTCGGGGGTGAAAACTATACTTCTTTCTAAGATAAATTTCTTGGCCCATAATCACTCCAACACGCAGATTGCCCATTCTACAACCCATTTAGGCCATCGCCTACCAGTCTCGTGCTAACTCCCACACATAACCGCCGCTGCCGCCGCTAGCACAAACGCCGAAGAACGGCCGGGAAATGGCCTTGCCGGCGATCCCCAACGAGCTCCTGGCGGATATCTTCCTCCGCCTTCCCACCCCAGAGGACCTCATCCGCGCCTACGTCGCCTCGTCGCCAACCGCGCCTTCCTCCGGCGCTTCCGCAAGCTCCACCCTGCGCCCCTCCTCGGCTTCCTCGACTACAACGGCTTCCACCCCGCCGAACCGCCTCATCCATCCGCACCGGCAGCCAGCGCCGTCGCCGCCGTCTTCGACTTCTACTTCCACTTCCTCCCCGGGTCCTCCTTGGACTGGACGGTGCGGGAAGTCCGCGGCGGCCGCGTCCTCCTCGACAGACCCGGCCGGAAGGTCGAGCTCGACCCCCTCTTCAAGGAGATGGTGGTGTGCGACCCCTTGCACCGACAGTGTAATGCCCAGGATGAGACTATATATCCTACGTGTCGAGGCATGAGTTAGAGACATAATCGTATTCTGGAATGATCGCAAGCGTGGTATCTTTGCACAACTCATGTAATGAACAGGGATGAAAGAGTTAAATAGTTGGCTTACACTCGCCACGTCACACAATTAATTCAACATTCATACATTCATCTAAATAACACAGAGTCTGTCTACGGACAAAATGAAACGATAAAAGATACCACAACCACAAGTCCTGATCGCCCCTAGTAGGAACCACAACTGATCATCGGGTTATGTCACATACATACGGCCACGCTCTTCATCAAACTCCCAGTGAAGTTCTTGACCATCTCCTGCGTCGTACTCAGTTGTACCTGCATCTAGTGTGTGTTGTAATCTGTGAGTCACAAGGACTCAGCAATCCCATTCCCGGGTATCAAAACTAACAAAGCCTTATAGGTGTGGAGAGGTAATAAAGTGGCTGTAGCAAGCACTAAGCAACTAGCTTACGAAGTCAGAGCGAGATGAGGAAAGTGCCAACGGTCGCCAAAGATGATCAATAAGTGATCCTAGCTACTCACGTTCATGCATAACCCCACCATGTTCACTTTTTGAAAACCCCTTCGAAAAGAGACCGTCACGGTTACTCACACAGGTAGTGTATTCTTAAGGATATGATGTCAAGTTATCTACAACCGGATAATAACAAATTCCCATCTGCCACATAACCACGGGCACGGCTTTCGGAAGTTCATAACCCTGCAGGGGTGTCCCAACTTAGCCCATCACAAGCTCACGATATGCGGAGTCGCAACTCCATGTTAGGAAGACTCGAGTATTCTCGGAATCCTGTGCTCAAGATATTTCGACAAAGGTAAAACTAATCCAGCAAGACCTCCCGGTGTGCCGACACCCTGATAGGAGCCGCACGTATCTCGTCTCAGGCCAGGACCGGATAGGTCAGCCTATAGGTATATACCAATCATCAAGTTTCCCCGTGGTTGCCCCGCAGTCCTCCCAGTTTGGACCAACACTCATGTGGAGCACTGGCCCGGGTTGTTGATTAAGAACTCGGGTTAATTACTCCCTATGCAAGTTTTAGTTGTTAGGCAAATGTAGTACCAAAGTTGGGCCTTGCTGGAAAAGCTTTAAGCAGTGCGTATTATTGAGGGAGGCCCATAAACCCCAACCGTGTTAGGAACGCAAAATCAAGGAACATAACACCGATTTATCTGTCCTAAGGTGGCATGAGTGGAACAAAACACCAAGCAGAAGGCCAAGCCTTCCACCCATTACCAATATATATGTGCATTAATTAATTAAGCTATATATTGTTTTATCCCAGTAAACAATTCCAAAATATGGAGCAATCTTCAACTTCACCTGCAACTAACAACGCTATAAGAGGGGCTGAGCAAAAGCGTACTTAGCCAATCAACGGTTTGCTAGGAAGGCGGTTAGAGTGTTTCATGGCAACATAGGAGGTTGACAAGACAAGAATAGGCATCGCGGCATATCTAATATAGCGAGACAACTAACAAAGCAAAGATAGAGGTGATATCGGGGAACGATCATCTTGCCTGAGATCCCGCAAGGAAGAAGAACGAGCAATGAAGAAGACAAACGGTCGTAGTCGAACGAATCCTCACAACTCCAAAACGGAACCGAAGTTAACGAGAGAAGCAAACCGGAAAGAAGCAAACAACATGGTAAACACACATATCATAACCATGGCATGATGCACAAACAAGTATGATGCATGTCCGGTTTAAATATGCATGGCAGGCAAAGTGCAACAAACAACACTGCAATTTAAGTGGAGCTCAATATGCAACGAGTTGCATATTGACAAAACACCACATCCAATTATTTAGTTCACTCTTGTTCATGTGGACAACAATATTAAATGTTCTTTGACATGGCAATAGGTGAAGCACAAAGAAACTACCTATCTAGGCAATCTAAATGGGGCCGGTAATAATAAACAACAATTCCGGAAAAACCCCATGTGCACATAATGAATTTGGTACTATTCTGCCTATTATCATATTTTTAATATTGTTAATCAGCAAAACAAAGTGCACCATGTTATTCTACACATTTTTCCACCCCATTTGCATATAAAGTTTATTAAATTTGGAGCTACGGTTATTTAGTTATGAATTAAACCATTTTAGCATGTCATTTACACAACTTAATGCAAACAGGAATTTACACATTTTAAACATGGATGGAAGTTGGTTATTATGAATCTACACAGAATTCTAAGCAATTTTCATGTTTAAAGTTTTTACATGTGATGCATGGTTTGTGGGATATTAAATGCTTGATTTAGAGGGACTTTTCTGCAAAACTGTAATTCTACGGATAATTCACAAAAACGTTCAGCAGAAAAAAAACAGGAACATGCTAAACTCAGGAGGACTGGGCTCTCACCACGGCACTTGGGCCGGCTGGAGGCGAGGTGGAGTGCGCTGGGCCTTGGGGAGGCATTGGCCCACGTGCGTGCATGCGAGCAGAGGTCGGCGAGGGAAGGATCGATCAACGCGGGGCTGGTTCCCTGGCCTCGCTCGATGCAGAAAAGCAGGCAGAAGCGGCGATGCAGGGCGCGGCAGCTTCAGGGGACAGGAAGCGGCGGGTCGGCGAGGAGGCAACACGGTGGAGCAGGGACAAGTGGTAGTACGAATCAATTATGGGGGTTACTGGACCAAGACTCAATCTACGGTCGACTCAGGTGGTTAAAACTTCACCTGCATGATTGGCATAACAAATATGATCCATTCTAACTGACAGAATCACCTTTCATCATACCTTATCACGCCTTACTGACTATACTCATCTTCACGAAATATCAGTAACGAGCTCGTGTCTACCCAAGACAACGCCTCTCCCGGATTCCTTCCGGTAGGCATGAAAGGTGGATGAGGGTGATTACTATCACAGTCTATCAATTTCCAACAGCAAGGAAAACTTCATCGTGCACCCATGAGCATGACCACATCATCGCATAAGATTACCGAATTTCTGTGTTAAGGTGGTGTTGTAATCGCATCACACAACACACATCAAGTATTGGGCCAGGGCTCAGAATGCTTGCCTTCAAGTTGTGGAGAGGCAGAGTGCATTCCAAAACTTTTGAAAGTTTTCTCCTTCTTCCAATATACTATTTAAGAAAATTGAAATCAACACATAGCCCCAAAACAGTACAAAAAGTTGTTTGGAAAATTTTCAAATAAATAAGAAAATAAACTAGACTAAATTTGAGGAACAACAGAAAAAGAATCAAGTCATTTGGACTTATATTTAAAAAGTTGTAGCCAGTCAAAGTTTAGTCAAAGTTCTGTTTGTTTTAATAAAACCAGAAAAGAAAACGATTCGGGGGAGAATACGCTTTCGGGGCATGGGAAATGTACTTTGGGGTTCTACGCTTCCACTTGAACCAGCGCGGGCCGGCGCTGGGTCACTGACAATGGGTCCCTTGGGCCCACTCGTTAGGTTTGACCAGTCGCCCGCGTCTTCTTCCACCTCAGTCCGAGCGGAGACGGAGCTCCGGCGATCAACGTCGACGAGCCACGGCTCCTCGCGTGGTTCTGAGGGCGGGGATGGATCCGCCAGTCTGGGGCGGTCCTCCTGATAGTTGTTAGGTCGGCGGGAGTGGAGGGAATCACCGAAGGCGAGCTCCGCGGCG
Organism: Secale cereale; assembly: GCA_902687465.1. NCBI lineage: Eukaryota > Viridiplantae > Streptophyta > Magnoliopsida > Poales > Poaceae > Secale > Secale cereale. The sequence continues at coordinate 911,503,363 of LR738710.1, forward strand.
GAGGTGGACTCGGTTGGATTTGGGGATCCTAGCTATGGTGGCTCATGGTCGTAGTTGAGAGTATGGGCAGCTCCGCTCGAGCAAGGGGAGTCTGGTGGTGGTGCTGGATGGACGAGGGAGGGTCTGCTCGCGGCGAACGGAGCTGGGTTGCGGTGGCGGCCGAACTAGCCAGAGACGAGGGAGACAGCTCTTCCCTCATCGATTGCTGGCCACGGAATTTCTAGAGAGGTGGTTTGAGGTCGCCTGAGTGCTTGGACGAGCTCGGGGCTCCTATATATAGCGCTCGAGGTCGGTTCCACGGCGGCCGAGGATAAGCTCGTCGGTGAACCGCCGTTCTGTTGCAGCAGGGCGACGTGGAGGCGGCGGGCGCTAGCGGACGGGCTCGTGGATAAGTTAGGGCTATTCCAGGGGGCAGCTGGCGCGCTGGAGTGGCTCGGGCGGCACCGTCCATGGGAGGGCGCACTATGGTCGCCGGCGTGCCGCCAAGGCCGACCTGACGGTGGCGCTGTAGGGCGCCAGTGTGTCTCTACGATGAGGGAGGGGTCAGGGCGCGTTGGATGCGAGTGGGGAAGGACCAGACCAAACGCGGGGAGGCGGTCAGAGGGATGCGGCGACGCGTGCGCACGCACATGCAAAACGCGCGATCTGCTCGCGCTCCGGGCACGCACGGCCACTGTTCGACGAAATGCCAGAGCGTCCAAACTAGCTTGATTGCCGAAGCAATTCAACAGATCTAGGTTAGAGGCATCTAGGAGTTTAGTGGACAAGGATGCTGGGTCAGAGGATCAAGTTTGTAGTGCAAACTAAAAATCCTGCCAAAGCTGGCCAGGCACATAAGGTGTTCGACAAAATACCAAGGTCATCTAGGCAACTCTTGGGGTGGCCAAAATCTCCAGACCAGTGTCTCTCTGGGTGTAGGTGATGATGGCCAGGTCATTTGAGCAAAACTAGAAACTTGCAAGTGTAAGTTTTTGAGAAAATCAAATCTGGACAGAAACTAAAAGGCACTATTGCATGGACCAAAAATGTTCCAAATGGTCCAATCTCCTGGACTTAAGTGTTTTGAAGGGAAGACTATAAGCAGTAAAAAGCTCATGGTTAAAAGGGCAAGTTAGAATAGGGCTGTAGTAGAAAGTGCCGAACTGGACCAGAGAGTAAAAGAGAGTGTTTTGCTCAAATTTCTCAAAGGGCACCAATGGGTTTTTGCATAAAGGTGATGTAGGAACTTCACATGACATCCCCAAATTTTGGTGGAATTTTTAAATAAATTTGTCAAAGGGTTGTGGTGCAAATAGATCTTTAAAACCAATGAAAAATCATTTTAATTGATGAAGCTAGGGGGAGAATAATTATGAAAATAAATCTACTGATAAAAGAATTGTTTTTCATGAGAGGGCAAACAAGTCCAATAATATATTTGAGAAGTTTTTGTTGGAAATATGCCCTAGAGGCAATAATAAATTGGTTATTATTATATTTCCTTGTTCGCGATAATCGTTTATTATCCATGCTAGAATTGTATTGAAAGGAAACTTAAATACATGTGTGGATACATAGAATAACACCATGTCCCTAGTAAGCCTCTAGACGACTAGCTCGTTGATCAATAGATGGTTACGGTTTCCTAACCATGGACATTGGATGTCGTTGATAACGGGATCACATCATTAGGAGAATGATGTGATGGACAAGACCCAATCCTAAGCCTAGCACAGATCGTGTAGTTCGTATGCTAAAGCTTTTCTATATGTCAAGTATCTTTTCCTTAGACCATGAGATTGTGCAACTCACGGATACCGTAGGAATGCTTTGGGTGTACCAAACGTCACAACGTAACTGGGTGGCTATAAAGGTGCACTACAGGTATCTCCGAAAGTGTCTGTTGAGTTGGCACGAATCGAGACTGGGATTTGTCACTCCGTGTGACGGAGAGGTATCTCTGGGCCCACTCGGTAGGACATCATCATAATGTGCACAATATGTGATCAAGGAGTTGATCACGGGATGATGTGTTACGGAACGAGTAAAGAGACTTGCCGGTAACGAGATTGAGCGAGGTATCGGTATACCGACGATCGAATCTCGGGCAAGTGCTATACCGATAGACAAAGGGAATCGTATACGGGATTGATTGAATCCTTGACATCGTGGTTCATCCGATGAGATCATCGTGGAACATGTGGGAGCCAACATGGGTATCCAGATCCCGCTGTTGGTTATTGACCGGAGAATTGTCTCGGTCATGTCTACATGGTTCCCGAACCCGTAGGGTCTACACACTTAAGGTTCGATGACGCTAGGGTTATAGGGAAAGTATGTACGCGGTTACCGAATGTTGTTCGGAGTCCCGGATGAGATCCCGGACGTCACGAGGAGTTCCGGAATGGTCCGGAGGTAAAGATTCATATATGGGAAGTCCTGTTTTGGTCACCGGAAAAGTTTCGGGCGATATCGGTAATGTACCGGGACCACCGGGAGGGTCCCGGGGGTCCACCAGGTGGGGCCACCAGCCCCAGGTGGCTGCATGGGCTAAGTGTGGGAGGGGACCAGCCCCAAGGGGGCTGGTGCGCCCCCCCACCAAGTCCCTAGGCGCATGGAGGGTGGAGGGGGGCAAACCCTAGGTCCAGATGGGCCTTAAGGCCCATCCTAGGGCGCCCCCTCTCTCTCCCCCCCTTGGCCGCACCCTAGATGGGTTCTGGGGGGCTGCCGCCACCCCTAGGGAGGAAACCCTAGATGGGGGCGCAGCCCCTACCTCCCCCCTATATATATGTGAAGTTTAGGGCTGCCCAGAACAAGTTTTGACCTCGGTCGATTGGCGCAGCCCTACCTCTCTCCCTCCTCGTCTCCCGCAGCGCTTGGCGAAGCCCTGCTGGAGTCCCGCGCTCCTCCATCACCACCACGCCGTTGTGCTGCTGTTGGATGGAGTCTTCCCCAACCTCTCCCTCTCTCCTTGCTGGATCAAGGCGTGGGAGACGTCACCGGGCTGCACGTGTGTTGAACGCGGAGGCACCGTTGCTTCGGTGCTAGGATCTTCGGCGATCTGAATCGCGGCGAGTACGACTCCATCAACCGCGTTCTTGAACGCTTCCGCTTAGCGATCTACAAGGGTATGTGGATCCAACTCTCCTCTCGTAGATGCATCTCCTAGATTGATCTTGGTGAACGTAGGAAAATTTTTGTTTCCCATGCGACGTTCCCCAACAGTGGTATCAGAGCTAGGATCTTGCGTAGATGTTTTCACGAGTAGAACACAAAAGGGTTTGTGGACGTTGATGTTTAGATTGCTTCCCTCCTTAGTCTTTCTTGATTCAGCGGTATTATGGGATGAAGCGGCCCGGACCAACTTTACATGTCCACGTACATGAGACCGGTTCCATCGACAGACATGTGACTTTTGTTGCATAAGATGGCTGGCGGGTGTCTGTCTCTCCTATCTTAGTTGAATCGGAATAGAACAAGGCGGTCCTTGTAGAAGGTTAAATAGCAACTTGAATATCACCGTTGTGGCTTTGCGTAGGTAAGAAGCGTTCTTGCTAGATACCCATAGCAGCCACGTAAAACATGCAACAACAATTTAGAGGACGTCTAACTTGTTTTTGCAGGGTATGTATGTGATATGATATGGCCAATGACATGATGAGATATATTTGATGTATGAGATGATCATGTTGTAATAGTTAATATCGACTTGCATGTCGATGCATACGGCAACCGGCAGGAGCCATAGGGTTGTCTTTAATTTTTGTATGACCTGCGTGTCAATCATTAAGCGCTATGTAATGCTTTACTTTATCGCTAAGCGGTAGCAATAGTAGTAAGAGCATGGTGGGCGCACGACAACCTCGATGGCGACACGATGATGGAGATCATGATGATAGGGATCATGGCGTGGCGCCGGTGACGATGGAGATCATGCCGGTGCTTTGGAGATGGAGATCAAAAGCACGAGTTGATGGCCATATCATGTCACTTATGATTTGCATGTGATGTTAATCCTTTTATGCATCTTATTTTGCTTAGGACGACGGTAGCATTATAAGATGATCCTTCACTAAAATTTCAAGATAAAATTGTGTTCCCCCCGAGTGTGCGCCGTTGCGAAGGTTCGTCGTTTCGAAGCACCACGTGATGATCGGGTGTGATAGACTCTACGTTCGCATACAACGGGTGCAAGCCAGTTTTGCACATGCAGAACACTCGGGTTAGACTTGACGAGCCTAGCATGTACAGACATGGCCTCGGAACACGGAGGACCGAAAGGTCGAGCATGAGTCATATAGTAGATATGATCAACATGAAGATGTTCACCATTGACACCACCTCATCTCACGTGATGATCGGACTTGGGTTGGTGGATTTGGATCATGTCACGCTCGGATGACCAGAGGGATGTCAATTTGAGTGTGAGTTATAAGTAATTTGATTAGTTAAACTCACTTATCATGAACAATAGTCTAAGTTGACTTTGCAAATTATGTTGTAGACCAATAACTGCGTTGTAGCTCCCTGTTTAATACGATCCTAGAGAAAGACTAAGTTGAAAGATAATGTAAGCAAGGATGCGGACTGGGTCCGTAGTCCGAGGAGTGTCCTCACTGCTGCACAGAAAGCTTACGTCTTTGATGCACCGCTCGATGTGCAAACCCCTACAACGTTGTCTGTGGATGTTGTGAACACCATGGGAATCGTATACGGGATTGATTGAATCCTTGACATCGTGGTTCATCCGATGAGATCATCGTGGAACATGTGGGAGCCAACATGGGTATCCAGATCCCGCTGTTGGTTATTGGCCGGAGAGTTGTCTCGGTCATGTCTACATGGTTCCCGAGCCCGTAGGGTCTACACACTTAAGGTTCGATGACGCTAGGGTTATAGGGAAAGTATGTACGCGGTTACCGAATGTTGTTCGGAGTCCCGGATGAGATCCCGGACGTCACGAGGAGTTCCGGAATGGTCCGGAGGTAAAGATTCATATATGGGAAGTCCTGTTTTGGTCACCGGAAAAGTTTCGGGCGATATCGGTAATGTACCGGGACCACCGGGAGGGTCCCGGGGGTCCACCAGGTGGGGCCACCAGCCCCAGAAGGCTGCGTGGGCTAAGTGTGGGAGGGGACCAGCCCCAAGGGGGCTGGTGCGCCCCCCCACCAAGTCCCTAGGCGCATGGAGAGTGGAGGGGGGCAAACCCTAGGTCCAGATGGGCCTTAAGGCCCACCCTAGGGCGCCCCCTCTCTCTCCCCCCCCTTGGCCGCACCCTAGATGGGTTCTGGGGGGCTGCCGCCACCCCTAGGGAGGAAACCCTAGATGGGGGCGCAGCCCCTACCTCCCCCCTATATATATGTGAAGTTTAGGGCTGCCCAGAACAAGTTTTGACCTCGGTCGATTGGCGCAGCCCTACCTCTCTCCCTCCTCGTCTCCCGCAGCGCTTGGCGAAGCCCTGCTGGAGTCCCGCGCTCCTCCACCACCACCACGCCGGCGTGCTGCTGTTGGATGGAGTCTTCCCCAACCTCTCCCTCTCTCCTTGCTGGATCAAGGCGTGGGAGACGTCACCGGGCTGCACGTGTGAAGAACGCGGAGGCACCGTTGCTTCGGTGCTAGGATCTTCGGCGATCTGAATCGCGGCGAGTACGACTCCATCAACCGCGTTCTTGAACGCTTCCGCTTAGCGATCTACAAGGGTATGTGGATCCAACTCTCCTCTCGTAGATGCATCTCCTAGATTGATCTTGGTGAGCGTAGGAAAATTTTTGTTTCCCATGCAACGTTCCCCAACACACCCCAGTGCTAGTTTCTGTTTTCGGCTGTTTTTGTATTTTAGGTCTTCACGTATCGAGAACTGCCCAGAAAAATCCAGAAAAATTATATAAAAAATCAGCGAACCGGAAACAACACTGCGTCCGAAGGGCAGCCTGGGGGGGCCACAGGGGCTCCAGGCGCCCTGTGGGCGCGCCCCCCCTGGGCCGCGCCGGGGGGGGGGCGCCTCGGCCCCCCGAGGCTCCCCCGGTGCCCTACTTTGGCATATATTTAAAGGGTTCCCCGTAACCCTCAGAAAAGGACTTCTTTTCGCGATCCCATCTCTGTTCCGCCTCCGCCGCCGCTTCCAAGATCGGGAGCACCAGGAGAACTCTTCCCGGCACCCTGCCGGAGGGGAGGATCACCACCGGGAGCTTCTCCACCACCATGGACGCCTCCCGGATTACTCGTGAGTAGTCTCCCTTGGACCATGAGTCCATGACCAGTAGCTATGTGATGTTCTCCTCCCGTTCTTGTGCTTCACTAATTAGTCCTCGTGAGCTGCCCTACATGATCGAGGCACCTATGTAATCCTTATGCTGTTGCTATGTTGAGTTTGCTGGGATCCGATGGATTATGAGATTATGTTCAGATTGATCTTGAGGCAATAATAAATTGGTTATTATTATATTTCCTTGTTCATGATAATCGTTTATTATCCATGCTGGAATTGTATTGATAGGAAACTCAGATACATGTGTGGATACATAGACAAACACCATGTCCCTAGTAAGCCTCTAGATGACTAGCTCGTTGATCAATAGATGGTTACGGTTTCCTGACCATGGACATTGGATGTCGTTGATAACGGGATCACATCATTAGGAGAATGATGTGATGGACAAGACCCAATCCTAAGCCTAGCACAGATCGTGTAGTTCGTATGCTAAAGCTTTTCTATATGTCAAGTATCTTTTCCTTAGACCATGAGATTGTGCAACTCTTGGATACCGTAGGAATGCTTTGGGTGTACCAAACGTCACAACGTAACTGGGTGGCTATAAAGGTGCACTACAGGTATCTCCGAAAGTGTCTGTTGAGTTGGCACGAATCGAGACTGGGATTTGTCACTCCGTATGACGGAGAGGTATCTCTGGGCCCACTCGGTAGGACATCATCATAATGTGCACAATATGTGATCAAGGAGTTGATCACGGGATGATGTGTTACGGAACGAGTAAAGAGACTTGCCGGTAACGAGATTGAGCAAGGTATCGGTATACCGACGATCGAATCTCGGGCAAGTGCTATACCGATAGACAAAGGGAATCGTATACGGGATTGATTGAATCCTTGACATCGTGGTTCATCCGATGAGATCATCGTGGAACATGTGGGAGCCAACATGGGTATCCAGATCCCGCTGTTGGTTATTGGCCGGAGAGTTGTCTCGGTCATGTCTACATGGTTCCCGAGCCCGTAGGGTCTACACACTTAAGGTTCGATGACGCTAGGGTTATAGGGAAAGTATGTACGCGGTTAACGAATGTTGTTCGGAGTCCCGGATGAGATCCCGGACGTCACGAGGAGTTCCGGAATGGTCCGGAGGTAAAGATTCATATATGGGAAGTCCTGTTTTGGTCACCGGAAAAGTTTCGGGCGATATCGGTAATGTACCGGGACCACCGGGAGGGTCCCGGGGGTCCACCAGGTGGGGCCACCAGCCCCAGAAGGCTGCGGGGGCTAAGTGTGGGAGGGGACCAGCCCCAAGGGGGCTGGTGCGCCCCCCCACCAAGTCCCTAGGCGCATGGAGGGTGGAGGGGGGCAAACCCTAGGTCCAGATGGGCCTTAAGGCCCATCCTAGGGCGCCCCCTCTCTCTCCCCCCCTTGGCCGCACCCTAGATTGGTTCTGGGGGGCTGCCGCCACCCCTAGGGAGGAAACCCTAGATGGGGGCGCAGCCCCTACCTCCCCCCTATATATATGTGAAGTTTAGGGCTGCCCAGAACAAGTTTTGACCTCGGTCGATTGGCGCAGCCCTACCTCTCTCCCTCCTCGTCTCCCGCAGCGCTTGGCGAAGCCCTGCTGGAGTCCCGCGCTCCTCCATCACCACCACGCCGTTGTGCTGCTGTTGGATGGAGTCTTCCCCAACCTCTCCCTCTCTCCTTGCTGGATCAAGGCGTGGGAGACGTCACCGGGCTGCACGTGTGTTGAACGCGGAGGCACCGTTGCTTCGGTGCTAGGATCTTCGGCGATCTGAATCGCGGCGAGTACGACTCCATCAACCGCGTTCTTGAACGCTTCCGCTTAGCGATCTACAAGGGTATGTGGATCCAACTCTCCTCTCGTAGATGCATCTCCTAGATTGATCTTGGTGAACGTAGGAAAATTTTTGTTTCCCATGCGACGTTCCCCAACAGTTTTCACCTGGGGTAAAAAATCCATAATATCAAAATAAAGGGGGGTTCTGAAACCAAAGAAAACCTAGAAAGTGAGAAGTTAAATTTGCTGGCAAAATTTTGATAAATAAATCAAGGTTAAATTTTTTGGGGTGTTACAACACTAACCCCCTTAAGAAAAATCTCATCCTCGAGATTTGCTAAAGGTTGTTATGAAAAGAGTTTCTTATACTGCCTCAATGTGATAACACAAAAGTATCCATCCTACTCAAGCAATAAAATGAAGCTAAAGTGAATGAGCAATAAGTGGTGTAAACTGCAGTGTAAAATACTGGCGCTGCGTGGAAAAATCTACGGTCGGGGAAAACGAGATATTTCTACTCTTGGCTATAGTGAATTTAGAAATAAATTTTCTAAATTCTACAATACGCTCGTCGCACCCGAGAGCAAAGTGCTCTCTCTGGCTGACAGGTGGGCCCGGGGCCCACTGTCAGTCTCTTCTTCTACCTCTGGCTCTCTCTTCTCCCTCTCTCTCACGCGCTTTCCCGCGCTTTCTCTACCGGCGACGTCTAGCATGTAGGGCATCTAGGCCGTACTGCGGTAGTGCGCGGCGCGCTAGCTGCCGGCGCAGGGTGCACTCACCTCGCGGGCCAGTACGCTGTCGGCACTGCTCGCGGATTCGCCTCCGAACACCGGCGGTCGAGCGACGGGCGGTGCTGGTGGACTCCGCCCACCGTACACCGATCTCGAGCTATATAATGACCGAGGTGTTCCTTCTTGTTCCTCACACCTGGCCCCACTTCTCCTTCTCCTTCCCTCTCCTCCATTTCTGTTTGCAGGAGCTCGGGACGAGGCTCTAATGGCGGAGGTGATGCCGGATTGGTGCATGATCCTAGTGCGCGGAGGGTTGGCGGCATTGCTGGGGTTATTCGTGGTCTTGTGCGCGATGATCCTCGATGATCGTCGTGATGCTGCTGCTCGAGTGCTAGCTCTAAGCGGCGGTGGCGATCACGAGGATCAGGCGCGGGTGTTGGTTTCTAACGGTTGTTAGTGTGCGGAAGGCAACTTGTGCCTGAATAAACTCCCACCAATTTCTCCTCAAGAGACTGTGGTGCGCTAGAGAGGTAAACAGCTAGATGCAACATGTGTAGGTGGATTTGCAATTAGTGTACTGGGTTGAGTGGTTGGAGTTGTGAGTCTGCTGTTGCGGTGATGTGAAAAGAAAAGAAAAACTATGTCATGCAGAGATATATGTCGCAACAACCCAAGGAAAACAATATCTCACTCCAGGTTTTACCGAGAGCGAGAAAAATCATCAGCAGCAAAAACTACTCCCCTTAATTTGAAATCAAATATTTAATTTGACACACAACTTTAGGATAACACGCATAAGTTGCAACTCATAAATAGATGCTGGGGCAACAAACATAGTAGTGACGTCTAAAATGTAAACGGTAAATAGACAGGGTCCTGAGAAAACGTCTCTGGTACAGGGGCACACTCTTCCTCTATCGGAGGGAGCGGATTGACTAGTTGATGAATGCGCTTCTCCTGTCCGGGCCTCAGTAGTCTGCCGATGGCGATCCGAGGGTTTAAATCAGCAAGGCTCTGGAGATAACCCATTACTCGCTGGGTCAAACGCTCTTGTGCGATGACATACTGTGTAAAGTTGGCCAGTACTGGGTCTCTCTCAATTCATCCACCAGGAAAAGATGCTACTTCTCCGGGTGCTGCACGGCTCGGGAAGTAGTAATACCCCCGTTCGCTGGCATAGGGCACCGCGAATCGAAGGCGAGTAAGCGGTTCATACGCAACAGCTTCTATGGCCATCTGTGGGGTTGGCATAGATTTCCCCATGAAGGAAACTTGTGTTGGGTCTTGGTTTGGGCTTGCGGGAGGGATGTGCACTACTGCCCAATATTTTGAGGTGGATGGTGTGATCCTTGATTTGAGCAGCTCGTACTGGGGTGGACGGGTAGTACTCATGGTACTGCAGGTAAAGTCCCACAATATATTAACGAAACTGCCTGGGGTGGCATCCGGAGTTCTTAGATAAATACTAGGGATCGGCATGGCCAAAGAAATGGCTGCGAGAGTGGTGCACCAGGTGAGGGATGCTCGGCAAGGTCACGGGGTGGCCTTTATATAGCAGCTGGGCTGGTTATCAAATCATGGTGAGGGGCAGCTATTTTGTCGGTTCTGCTTTATGGGGTTGGGGTCAATGCTATAGATACACACGTCTCGCAATAGTGACTTATTTACTGTAGAAGTCGTCGGTGTGGCTCCTTGGAAGCTACGCCCGGAATTAAAACTGCATTCGTACACCACATATTCATGCAGGGCTACTATAAAGATAAGGCGCACAAGCAAACCGTATTTACATATGGCAATACAGGGTCACACAACAACAGGGCGTGGACATACTAAGGCTCAGTACTACTCGAGTAATTTTAATCTACCTCGTTTATATCTAAGCAGCCTTGCCTCATGGATGTCGAGGTTTCTCCAAGGGTATCACTGTCAGGGTTAGCTGGAGGGGGCTGAGGAACTTCAGGGTCGGGGCAGTGATGATGACCATCGCGGGGATTGTTGGCCACAATCCCGTTGGAGCGTGTTCCAAACAGGCGACGAATCACTTCTGGGGACACCAAAGCATTTTGGTCGATGGTTGGGGCAGACCTCAAAGAATCGATCGGTTGTCCGAACAGCACGACTGGGTTGTCGGCACCGGGCTCATCTCCTCCTCTTACCGGGGCTCGGCGAACCAGTTCTCCACAGGCTGCGATCAGATCAAGAGTGATTTGATCGAACAGTGCCTCTAGTGCATTTACATAGCGTACCAGATGCAATAATGCATGATCTGTCTCGTGGTCTCCGTTGGCAACTTGGGGTGGCCTACCATACCCGTCACGGCTAGGGTAGTAGTAGAATGAGCGACAGTTAACTCTGGGCGATGAGTGCCGGAGTTGAACTATAGCCTCTCGAGAAGCTAGTTGGATGGCTTGTGGCTCAAAGGAAGTTGTCCTTCCGGCGAACCTGTAGGGGCGCTCTGGCGACAAACTCCTACCATAGACGTGCACAGTGGCCCAGAATTGACGGCTCTCACCGCTCATGGATCCTTGGTACACAACATATTCTGGGGGCTCTTCTAATGCAAAGGCACGGCGGGTGAGGTTTGCTAGCACGGTCACAAGACCTCCAAGGTTGGTGGTTGTGGTTTCGTTGTGAACAATGGGTCCTGGCATTTAGCTCGGTTTGGGGCAGAGGTTGCGCTGTGCTGGGTTGAGGCTAGCGTGCCCTTTTTATAGGAAAAAGGGGGACGAAGTCTTCCTTCGCACGCTTGCGGAGGAAACTATTTAGGTGTCGGTCACTAGCGCGTGATCGACGGGCTAGGCCAATAGGTTGGGCACCGACTGCCAAAGGTGTCGTGTCACTATGTGGCTATCTTACACGAGAAGCTTGGCCGGGGTTAGGATAAGGTCTGGTGGGGGTGGTTAACCTTGGTTTTCTTTGACCTGTCTAAGATAGGATTAGCCAATGGTCAGCCTGGCTCTGATACCAAGGTTGTCAGGACCGGGTTTTCGGGATAAATCTCCCAGAAAATGGTCCTGGTGCTCACCAGCCCCAGGATTACCATTAGCTGATGAGGCACCACTTGATACAGAAATCCCAAGCAAAAATACACAATATGTAGTAAACGACCGTTCTGGCCTGTGAGTACAACACAAGGTTTCTAGTGGTTGATGGCGGAAGCGGTTTGTGGTTCAACGGTGTCTGTGGGACTCCATTTCCCACGGGAACAGCTGACCAAGTTAACTCCTATCTTCGCGAGGCTGCTATCACCATTGCGTAGGTTCCGGGGCGGTCGTCGCAACGCTCCTCTCCAAGCAGGGAATCTGGCCAAGACAATAGCCAGGGACAAGCCAATGAGTACTTTGAGTGTACTCGCAAACATTATGAACACAGGTACAAAATAACAAAAGACAATCATGCTTGGAAATATTAGATAATCACTACGCTAGTCATGATATAATAATCCACGATGCAAGCAAGTTACTCATATGAAACATGACTATGCAATCAGGGAAAAGAATAAAACATGCCACAGTCGGGCGTCTGGGCGACACCACATAAAGGGCTTATAAATAGAAGAATTAACAAGCATGCCACAGTCAGGCGTCTGAGCGACACCACATAAAGGGCTTATAAATAAAAGGAATAACAAGCATGCCACAGTCGCGCGTCTGAGCGACACCACTTAAAGGGCTTATAAATAAAAGGAATAACAAGCATGCCACAGTCGGGGCTCTGAGCGACACCACATAAAGGGCTTATAAATAAAAGGAATAACAAGCATGCCACAGTCGGGCGTCTAAGCGACACCACATAAAGGGCTTATAAAATAGAAGAAATGACAGTGAATATCCAGGAGGTAGAACCGTCCCAGGGATACTCGATAACTCAAATAATATAACTGGTTAGTCCATAATAACAATAATCACTATGTGCCAGAAGTCATAATCCATATTCCGTATTAGTGATTTTTCCTCCGGAGACCGACGCTAAGACCGACACTTGACCCATCCCAGACTGCCGTCCTTACCCATGGACACGGCTATTCGAAATGATTTAACCTCCGCAGAGGGTGTACCCTTTACCCACTAGCAACGGGTTCCTTTAGTCCATCGGGACTAATTCTGCCTACGGTCTTTCATTTGCAAACACACCTAAACACACACACCAGCCTAACTTACCGATGTCTGGAATCACCCACAGCACCTGTTAAGCAAAACTCTGAGTGGGGAGGCTACAACCTCGATTAGCATGGGATCAAATTTATACCGCGCGCTACTAAGGGGTGCCCCCCTCTCGGTCCCAACCGAAAACACCCATGACCCCGGACCAGGTGGCATGCCTACGGATGCATACGGTATCTTCCACCATGGCCTCTCTGTACGGTGTGTGCTAGAAAGGGGTTGACAATTTACTGAACCGCACCCTACTTATGGCAGGGACAAGTGGTAGTACGAATCAAGTATGGGGGTTACTGGACCAAGACTCGATCTGCGGTCTACTCAGGAGGTTAAAACTTCACCTGCATGATTGTCATACCAAATATGATCCATTCTAACTGACAGAATCACCTTTCATCATACCTTGTCATGCCTTACTGATTATACTCGTCTTCACGAAATATCAGTAACGAGCTCGTGTCTACCCAAGACAACGTCTCTCCCGGATTCCTTCCGGTAGGCATGAAAGGTAGACGAGGGTGATTACTATCATAATCTATCAATTTCCAACAACAAGGAAAACTTCATCGTGCACCCATGAGCATGACCACATCATCGCATAAGATTAACGAATTTCCGTGTTAAGGTGGTGTTGTAATCGCATCACACAACACACAACAAGTATTGGGCCAGGCCTCCGAATGCTTGCCTTCAAGTTGTGGAGAGGCAGAGTACATTCCAAAACTTTTGAAAGTTTTCTCCTTCTTCCAAAATCATATTTAAGAAAATTTGAAATCAACACGTAGCCCCAAAACAGTACAAAAAAGTTGTTTGGAAAATTTTCAAATAAATATGAAAATAAACTAGACTAAATTTGAGGAACAACAGAAAAAGAATCAAGTCATTTGGACTTATATTTAAAAAGTTGTAGCCAGTCAAAGTTTAGTCAAAGTTCTTTTTTTTTAATAAAACCAGAAAAGAAAACGATTCGGGGGGAGAATACGCTTTCGGGGCATGGGAAACGTACTTCGGGGTTCTACGTTTCCACTTAAATCAGCGCGGGCCGGCGCTGGGCCACTGACAGTGGGTCCCTTGGGTCCACTGGTCAGGTTTGACCAATCGCCCGCGTCTTCTTCCACCTCTGTCCGAGCGGAGGTGGAGCTCCGGCGATCAACGTCGACGAGCCACGGCTCCTCGCGGGGTTCTGAGGGCGGGGATGGATCTGCCAGTCTGGGGCGGTCCTCCCGGTAGTTGTTAGGTCGGCGGGGGTGAAGGGAATCACCGGCGGCGAGCTCCGCGGCGGAGGTGGACTCGGTTGGATTTGGGGATCCTGGCTATGGTGGCTCCTGGTCGTAGTTGAGAGTATGGGCAGCTCCACACGAGCAAGGGGAGTCTGGTGGTGGTGCTGGATGGATGAGGGAGGGTCTGCTCGCGGCGAACGGAGCTGGGATGCGGTGGCGACCGAGCTGGCCGGAGCCGAGGGAGACAGCTCTTCCCCCATCGATTGCTGGCCACGGGAGTTCTAGAGAGGTGGCTTGAGGTCGCCTGAGTGCTCGGACGAGCTCGGGGCTCCTATATATAGCGCTCGAGGTCGGTTCCGCGGCGGCCGAGGATAAGCTCGTCAGCGAACCGCCGTTCTGTTGCAGCAGGGTGATGTGGAGGCGGCGGGTGCTAGCGGATGGGCTCGTGGATAAGTTAGGGCTGTTCCAGGGGGCAGCTGGCGTGCTGGAGTGGCTCGGGCGGCACCGTCCATGGGAGGGCGCACTGTGGTCGCCGGCGTGCCGCCAAGGCCGACCTGACGGTGGCGCTGTAGGGCGCCAGTGTGTCTCTGCGATGAGGGAGGGGTCAGGGCGCATTGGCTGCGAGTGGGGAAGGACCAGAACGAACGCGGGGAGGCGTTCTGAGGGATGCGGCGACGTGTGCGCACGCACGTGCATAACGTGCGCTCTGCTCGTGCTCCGGGCACGCACGACCACTATTCGACGAAATGCCAGAGCGTCCAAACTAGCTTGATTGCCGAAGCAATTCAACAGATCTAGGTTAGAGGCATCTAGGAGTTTAGTGGACAAGGATGCTGGGTCAGAGGATCAAGTCTGTAGTGCAAACTAAAAATCACGCCAAAGCTGGCCAGACACATAAGGTGTTCGACAAAATACCAAAGGCATCTAGGCAACTCTTGGGGTGGCCAAAATCTCCAGACCAGTGTCTCTCTAGGTGTAGGTGATGATGGCCAGGTCATTTGAGCAAAACTAGAAACTTGCAAGTGTAAGTTTTTGAGAAAATCAAATCTGGACAGAAACTAAAAGGCACTATTGCATGGACCAAAAATGTTCCAAATGGTCCAATCTCCTGGACTTAAGTGTTTTGTAGGGAATACTATAAGCAGTAAAAAGCTCATGGTTAAAAGGGCAAGTTAGCATAGGGCTGTAGTAGAAAGTGCCAAACTGGACCAGAGAGTAAAAGAGGGTGTTTTGCTCAAATTTCTCAAAGGGCACCAATGGGTTTTTGCATAAAGGTGATGTAGGAACTTCACATGACATCCCCAAATTTTGGTGGAATTTTTAAATAAATTTGTCAAAGGATTGTAGTGCAAATAGAGCTTTAAAACCAATGAAAATTCATTTTAATTGATGAAGCTAAGGGGAGAATAATTATGCAAATAAATCTACTGATACAAGAATTGTTTTTCATGAGAGGGAAAACAAGTCCAATAATATATTTGAGAAGTTTTCACCTGGGGTAAAAACTCCATAATATCAAAATAAAGGGGGGTTCTGAAACCAAAGAAAACCTAGAAAGTGAAAAGTTAAATTTCCTGGCAAAATTTTGATAAATAAATCAAGGTTAAATTTTTTGGGGTGTTACATAGGACGAAGTTAAAAAACTGAGAACGAAGAAATCTTCTGAAATGATGGCCTTCGGAGGATCACAATGGAAATAATTCATGAAATGCTTCCGATGGGTACAAAAAGAATTCCTCACAATCGGAACAATAATAATGAGGATGGCATGAAGCTAGAACCACGAATCTTCAAGAGAACGGGCCAAGATTTAAGAGAAACTCTTCTCCGGTCTTCAAATGTTGAGAAGAACGACGAGAAATACCATGAAGAATTTTTGAGATACTCCGAAAGAATGAAAATATAAAGGTTGAAGCAACAATGAATGAAAGCGATCTTAGAGAAGGCATATGACTGATGGAATCCATACTTACGTCACACTTCGAAAAGAATTTCAGCATAACTCCAGAAAAATTAGAAGAGTCAGGTAAAATCCTGGAAAAGACCTGTGGGTTAGGGCCCACTCAAAAGAAATCACCGATGAAAAAGATTGCTTAAGAGATATTGCAGCGGTTGAATTAAATGGCTTGAATAAGATGACAATCCTCAAAATAGCTTGAACGGATTAAGAATTGAAACACGAATCTTCTGAGATACCTTGTACACTCCGGATAAGAATTAGAGAGAGTTGAATAAACATGAGAGACTTTGACAAGACTTCCAACATGAGATAAAATGTGAAACAAGAAGAAGAGATATGATCATCACCGAAGCTTGGATTTAGTCCACCGGAGAAGAAAAAGAGAACGAAGAATGTTGAACTTGAATCTTCCTGAGCATCTTCACGAGAAATCACCGGATGAAACATTAAAGAAAATTGATGAAGATGCATCACAAGAATATAAGGACACTTGATTAAGGACTCTGGCTCCATAAAGAAAAGGGTGGGGGGTGGGGAAAAACAAAGACAACTTGGGATGAATGAAACAGACACCGTTGAGAAAAACCAAGACTTGGTCTTGCACATATTAAAAGGATCGGGTTAACTTGAAGAGAAGCACGCCGGTTGAAAAAGAATGTAACATGACAATCCTGATGATCAAGAAGGACTAGCACTCCCATAGAAATATGAGAACACCGATTAGGAAAGGTATGGAATCAACACTTGACATCGAAGCAACTCGGATACCACAATCAAAACAATAACAAAGGATAGATATGATGCAACATAATCTTCACAATAAACATCCGAACAAAATTGAACGAATGAATTCCATAGCTTAATGGTACATCAACTTGTCAAGAAGCCACTTGGGAGAACGAAATGATAGAATAAAACAACAAGGTAACAGACGGAACAAATATATAATAGAGGTTTCGTCCCACATGTTCGTGCGGAAGCCCCATGGCACGTGTTACAAAAGGCCTTGCAATCCCCGGATCAGCATAGCCAAGGATCCTTTAAGATGCAACCCCCAGTGTAACATCGACCATGATAACCTCTCCACTAGATGTTGAACCCCAACCTCATATCATGCACCCGTTGGAAGATTACCTATAAGAGCTACTTGAATCCCGCCTATTAATTCTCGAAGCTTTCCTGTTATGCAATCTGGTGTTGGGGATACAGGGGAAGAACAATATCTCACCCAACTAGCAATACCTACATCCAGTTGTATCCATCCGTCAACACATAATCAGGCACCTTCGGAAACCGTTTACCTCGGACCTTCAAAACGCATCTACTATACCTGCTGTGGCAATACTCCCAAACTATCCCACCAGTACTAGGAGACGTCGGGGTTATCTCACCACCAGACACGCATAGAAGAGTTTTCGATGTCGGCCGCCTCTGGTATTCTAGAACTGTAACGATACACAATGGGACGATAATACCTCAGAGCTCAACTCCCCGGGACTCAGCGTAAACAGACGGGAGGCACCAAGACAGAATTCTCGTCACAAAGATATCAAAACAATCCAAACAATACCCGCGTGATCCTAAAAAAATTGGTGAAAATTGAGGATAGTGATGTTAAAACAACGTCTGGAATCCTCACCAGAGCGACAAAGGGGATGAGGAGTAAAAAGAAATCCTACTCTCCGATATATATATATATATATATATATATATATATATATATATATATATATATATATATATATATATATATATATATATATATATATATATATATATATATATATATATATAGGACTCCTTTTTTGTACTCCTGGGAGTATGTACTCCCATCCTCAATATACATCATATACGCATTAATTATACCTTTTTATCATTCTCAATATACTTCATTAAATATTCTAAGATACCCCAATACGAGTTTTGTTA
>LR738710.1:911522897-911542084 GCA_902687465.1 Secale cereale
ATATATATATATATATATATATATATATATATATATATATATATATATAGGACTCCTTTTTTGTACTCCTGGGAGTATGTACTCCCATCCTCAATATACATCATATACGCATTAATTATACCTTTTTATCATTCTCAATATACTTCATTAAATATTCTAAGATACCCCAATACGAGTTTTGTTAAAAAAAATATCATCTGCGACGTACTTTTTTGTAATATACCTTTTTCACGTACGAACACATCAGTATATACGTAAACATTTAAAATATGTAGACTCGCATGAGTTTTTTCATGAAAATCATTTTGGGGTATCTAATAATTACTAATGAAGTATATTAAAAATAATAAAGAGGTATAAAAGATTCATCTATATGGTATATGAGGAGCGAGAGTACGTACTCCCAGGAGTACACAACCATTTTCCTATATATATATATATATATATAGGACTCAAAGCATTTTGTGTGTGTGCCTAGACTCAACATCCGCAGCGGTTCGATCAATCAGGGGGCTCCTAGGTGGGAGAAGGCTCTGAATGCAACTTGTAATGCCCAGGATGCGACCACGCTCTTCATCGAACTCCCAGTGAAGTTCTTGTCCATCTCCTGCGTCGTACTCAGTTGTACCTGCATCTGGTGTGTTGTAATCTGTGAGTCACAAGGACTCAGCAATCCCATTCCCGGGAATCAAAACTAACAAAGCCTTATAGGTGTGGAGAGGTAATAAAGTGGCTGCAGTAAGCACTAAGCAACTAGCTTACCAAGTCAGAGCGAGATGAGGAAAGTTTCAACGGTCGCCAAAGATGATCAATAATTGATCCTAGCTACTCACGTTCAAGCATAACCCCATCGTGTTCACTTTCTGAAAACCCCTTCGAAAAGAGACCGTCACGGTTACTCACACAGGTAGTGTATTCTTAAGGATATGGTGTCAAGTTATCTACAACCAGATATTAACAAATTCCCATCTGTCACATACCGCGGGCACGACTTTCGGAAGTTCATAACCCTGCAGGGGTGTCCCAACTTAGCCCATCACAAGCTCACGATCTGCGGAGTGGCAACTCCATGTTGGGAAGACCCCAGTATTATCGGAATCCCGTGCTCAAGATATTTCGACAAAGGTAAAACTAATCCAGCAAGACCTCCCAGCGTGCCGACACCCTGATAGGAGCCGCTCGTATCTCGTCTCAGGCCACGACCAGATAGGTCAGCCTACAGGTATATACCAATCCTCGAGTTTCCCCGTGGTGGCCCCGCAGTCCGCCCAGTTTGGACCAACACTCATGAGGAGCACTGGCCTGGGTTGTTGATTAACAACTCAGGTTAATTACTCCCTATGCAAGTTTTAGTTGTTAGGCAAATGTAGTACCAAAGTTGGGCCTTGCTGGAAAAGCTTTAAGTAGTGCGAATTATCGAGGGGGGCCCATAAACCCCAACCGTGTTAGGAACGCAAAATCAAGGAACATAACACCGGTTTATCGGGTCCTAAGGTGGCATGAGTGGAACAAAACACCAAGCAGAAGGCCAAGCCTTCCACCCATTACCAATATGTATGTGCATTAATTAATTAAGATATATATTGTTTTTTCCCAGTAAACAAGTCCAAAACATGGAGCAATCTTCAACTTCACCTGCAACTAACAACGCTATAAGAGGGGCTGAGCAAAAGCGTACTTAGCCAATCAACGGTTTGCTAGGAAGGCGGTTAGAGTGTTTCATGGCAACATAGGAGGCTGACAAGGCAAGAATAGGCATCACGGCATATCTAATAGAGCGAGACAACTAGCAAAGAAAAGATAGAGGTGATATTGGGGAACAGTCATCTTGCCTGAGATCCCGCAAGGAAGAAGAACGAGCCATGAAGAAGACAAACGGTCGTAGTCGAACGAATCCTCACAACTCCGTAACGGAACCGAAGCTAACGAGAAAAGCAAACTGGAAAGAAGCAAACAACATGGTAAACACACATATCACAACCATGACATGATGCACAAACATGTATGATGCATGTCCGGTTTAAATATGCATGGCAGGCAAAGTGCAACTAACAACACTACAATTTAAGTAGAGCTCAATATGCAACGAGTTGCATATTGACAAAACACCACATCCAATTATTTAGCTCACTATCGTTCATGTAGACAACAATATTAAATGTTCTTTAACATGGCAAGAGGCGAAGCACAAAGAAACTACCTATCTAGGTAATTTAAATGGGGCCGGTAATAACAAACAACAATTCCGAAAAAAAACATGTGCATATAATGAATTTGGTACTGTTCTGCCTATTACCATATTTTAATGTTGTTAATCAGGAAAACAAAGTGCACCATGTTATTCTACACATATTTCCACCCCATTTGCATATAAAGTTTATTAAATTTGGAGCTACGGTTATTTAGTTATGAATTAAACCATTTTAGCATGTCATTACACAATTTAATGCAAACAACAATTTACACATTTTAAACATGGATGAAAGTTGGTTATTATGAATCTACACAGAATTCTAAGCAATTTTCATGTTTAAAGTTTTTACATGTGATGTATGGTTTGTGAGATATTAAATGCATTATCTAGAGGGACTTTTCTGCAAAACTATAATTCTACGGATAATTCGCAAAAACGTTCAGCAGAACAAAAAACAAGAACAGGCTGAACTGAGGCACATTGGGCTCTCACCAGGGCACTTGGGCCGGCTGGAGGCGAGGTGGAGTGCGCTAGGCCTTGGGGAGGCATCGGCCCACGTGCGTGCGTGCGAGCAGAGGTCGGCGAGGGAAGGATCGGTCAACACGGGGCTGGTTTCCTGGCCTCGCTCGATGCAGAAAAGCAGGCAGAAGTGGCGATGCTGGGCGCGGCGGCTTCAGGGGACGGGAAGCAGCGGGTCGGCGAGGAGGCGACGCGGTGGAGCAACACGGATCCGGCGATGGCGGGGAGGTCCGACCGCAGAGACGCGCCGGCGTCATGGTGCGGCGGCGACGCCGGGGCTCGGACGAGGCAACGGAAAAGTCCAGTAGTGGTTCTTTGACGGAAAAGGAAACGAGACAGAGATGTGAGAGGGAGAAGAGAGAAGCAGGAAAGGAAGGAAGGGAACCGCGGGGCTCATCTGCTGCTGGTGCTTATCGACGGAGGGAGCTCCGGTGGCTTGCGGTCATCGACGGCAAGGAGACGAGCAGAGGTGTGTGAAGACGAGCGCCGCGGGAGGTTGCAGCAGGCTCAGGGCTGCATGCGTGGAGGCCTTCTGGTCGCTGGATCTCGATCCGACGGCCAGGCTCGCGTAGGACGGCTGGATCAGTATGGATGCACGTGGCTGCGCTGTTTGGAGGAAGCAACTACAAAGCGCACTGGTTGGTGGGAGGTGGAAATTGAGGAGCGAGTGGATTTGGATCGAGAGGGGATCCCAAGGTAGGATGGGACTGGCGGCAGGCGAAGGGACAAGCTGCCTGGATTTTAGGGTTGCCCTCTCTATATAGCAACTAGGTTAGGTTTAGCAGTATCTCGTCCCTCCGATCGTAATCGGATGGCCGAGAATAAATAGCTAGGGAGTCCAAATAAGAAAATGGAGATATTTTAGGGATGTTTGGGGATAATTCGGACCCATCAGTAACAACATCCCGATTCGGGTTTGGGGAAGTTTCGAACGCACACGAGGGGTCGATGCACTGCACAAAGAGGCGTTAGGAGAACATGGTCAAGTTTGAGGTTGGGTTGAGAATGGTCAACGAAGAGAAGCGGTCGGACAACATGACACGGCGACAAAGAGGGAGGATGCAACTATGAGCGACTACGAGTTTTATGAAAACATGCGAATGCAATGCGGGTGATGCGATGATGAAATGCAACAAACAAAAATAAAACACACGACGGCAACATAATACATGGAATTCCTCCGGAGCGTCGGTCTTGGGGCGTCACCTCTTGCTTCCCCCGATTCCCGGTGACGTAGCCGCTCCGGTTGCGGTCCAACTCGTGATAGAAAATGGGGGGTTCGTCGATTGCTTCCTCGTCCCTTCCGGCGACTGCTACTTCTCGAGCTTGCGTTGTATTCCCTTGAAGAGGAAAGGGTGAGGCAGCACAGTAGCGTAAGTATTTCCCTCAGTTTTTGAGAACCAAGGTATAAATCCAGTAGGAGACCACGCGCGAGTCCCTCGCACCTACACAAACAAATAAGAACTTCGCAGCCAACAAGATAAGGGGTTGTCAATCCCTTTACGGTCACTTACGAAAGTGAGATCTGATAGAGATGATAGTTTGGTATTTTTGGTATTTTTTATTATAAGAACAGAAAGTAAAAGCGGAAAAGTAAAGTAGATTGTAGATTGATATGTTGAGAATAGACCTGGGGGCCATAGTTTTCTCTAGTGGCTTCTCTCATGATAGCGATATTCTACGGCGGGTAAACAAATTACTGTCAAGCAATTGATAGAAAAGCGAATAATTATGAGACTATCTAGGCATGATCATTCTATATAGGCATCACGTCCGAGACAAGTAGACCAAAACGTTTCTGCATCTACTACTATTACTCCACACATTGACCGCTATCCAGCATGCATCTAGTGTATTGAGTTCATAAGAACAGAGTAACGCCTTAAGCAAGATGACATGATGTAGACGGATAAACTCAAACTTAGTGATATAAAACCCATCTTTTTATCCTCGATGGCAACAATACAATACGTTCCTTGCTGCCCCTACTTTCACTGGGAAAGGACACCTCAAGATTGAACCCAAAGCCAAGCACTTCTCCCATTGCAAGAACTATAGATCTAGTAGGCCAAACCAAACCAATAATTCGAAAAGACTTGCAAGGATATTATAATCATACATAAAGAGTTCAGAGAAGAACCAAATATTTCTCATAGATAATCTTGATCATAAACCCACAATTCATCGGATCTCGACAAACACACCGCAAAAAGAGATTACATATAATGGATCTCCTCGAAGACCGAGGAGAACTTTGTATTGAGATCCAAAGAGAGAGAAGAAGCCATCTACATACTAGCTATGGACCCGAAGGTCTGTGGTAAACTACTCACAACTCATGGTGAGGCGATGATGATGATGTAGAAGCACTCCGTGGAAGATGCCCCCTCCGACGGAGCTCCGTAACAGGCCCCAAGATGGGATCTCACGGGAACAGAAGGTTGCGGCGGTGGAACTAGGATTTTCTCTGTTCGTCTGTTGGTTTTAGGGTACGTAGGCATATATAGGAGGAAGGAGGGCACCGGGGCCAAACGTGGGGCCCAAGAGGCAAGGGGGCGCGCCCTATAGGGGGGCGCCCCCCACCCTCGTGGGCACCACGTATGCCCTACTCGGTGGTTCTCAAATCTCCCACGCGTGATTTTCTCCAAAAATATCTCTCCCGAAGGTTTCATTCCGTTTGGACCCCGTTTGATATCCCTTTTCTGTAAAACCCTGAAATAGGCAAAAAAAAACAGCAATCTGGAGTGGGCCTTTGGGTTAGTAGGTTAGTCCCAAAAATAATATAAAAGTGTATGACAAAGCCCGTTAAACATCCAAAACATCATAAATAATAGCATGGAACAATAAAAAATTATAGATACGTTGGAGACGTATCAAGCATCCCCAAGCTTAATTCCTGCTCATCCTCGAGTAGGTAAATGATAAAAATGGAATTTTTGATGTGGAATGCTAACCAACATAGTTTTTCAATGTAATTCTCTTAATTGTGGCATGAATGTTCAGATTTGAAAGATTCAAGACAAAAGTCTATATTGACGTAAGAAATAATAATACTTCAAGCATACTAACAAAGCAATCATATCTCCTCAAAATACTATGGCTAAAGAAAGTTATCCCTACAAAATCATATAGTTTTGGCTATGCTCCCTCGTTATCACACAAAATACCCATATCTTGCAGAACCCCAATTTCAACCAAGCACATGTTTTCATACTCTATTCTTTCAAACCTTTCAACTTTCACGCAATACATGAGCGCGAGCCATGGACATAGCACTATGGGTGGAATAGAGGTGGTTGTGGAGAAGACAAAAGGAGGGAGATAGTCTCACATCGACTAGGCGTATCAACGGGCTATGGATATGCCCATAAATAATGTGAGTGAGTAGGGATTGCCATGCAACGGATGCACTAGAGCTAAATATGTATGAAAGCTCAACAAAAGAAACTAAGTGGGTGTGCATCCAACTTGCTTGCTCATGAAGACCTAGGGCATTTGAGGTAGCCCGTCGTTGGAATATACAAGCCAAGTTCTATAATGAAAATTCCCACTAGTATATGAAGGTGACTAAACATGAGACTCTCTATCATGAAGAACATGGTGCTACTTTGAAGCGCAAGTGTGGAAAGAGATAGTAGCAATTGTCCCTTTTTCTTTTCTTTTTCCCCCTTTTTTGGGCCTTTCTTTTTTTCTTTGGCCTTTTTTTTCTTTTTTCTTTGTTTCTTTGTTTCGGAGGGGCTTTATTGATTTAGCGTTTCCTCACATGGGACAATGCTCTAATAATGATGATTATCACACTTTCATTGAATTACAACTCGATATTACAACTCGATACTAGAACAAAGTCTGACTCTATATGAATGCCTCCGGCAGTGTGCCGGGATGTGCAATGAATCAAGAGTGACATGTATGAAAAATTATGCATGGTGGCTTTGCCACAAATACGATGTCAACTACATGATGATGCATGGCAATATGACAATATGACGCGTGTCATATGAACGGAATGGTGGAAAGTTGCATGGCAATATATCTCGGAATGGCTATGGAAATGTCATGATAGGTAGGTATGGTGGATGTTTTGAGGAATATATATGGTGGTTGTTTTGAGGAAGGATATATAGAGGGTGTATGGTACCGGCGAAAGTTGCGCGATACAAGAGAGGCTAGCAATGGTGGAAGGGTGAGAGTGCGTATAATCCATGGACTCAACATTCGTCATAAGAACTCATATACTTATTGCAAAAATCTAAGAGTCATCGAAACAAAGCAATCAACGCATGCTCCTAGGGGGAGGTTGGTAGGAGTTAACCATCGCGCGCCCCCGACCTCCACACAAAGGTTGACACTTTACAAATACCTCATGATCTAACTTCATCACATAGCGGTTCACCATATGTGCATGCTACGGGAATTACTAACCTTAACACAAGCATTTCTCAATTTAATGATAACTCCACTAGCATGACCCTAATATCACTATCCTCATATCTCAAAACAATTATCAAGCATCCAACTTCTCATCCTATTCAATGCACTTAGTGTGAAAGTTTTTACTACATTGATATTGGATGTCTATCATGTGAAGACTAGTTTTATAGCCTAAGAACATTACCATGCTGTTTTAATAGACTCTCAAAAGGATATAAGTGAAGCATGAGAGATCAACAATTTCTTCAAAATATTATCACCACCGTGCTCTAAAAGATATAAGTGAAGCACTAGAGCAAAAACTATTCAACTCAAAAGATATAAGTAAAGCACATAGAGTGTTCTATCAATTCCTAGGCCATATTTAACTCTCTCAAATAGGTGTGTCCAGCAAGGATAATTGTGGCAAACTAACAAGCAAAGACTCAAATTATACAGGATGCTCCAAGTAAAACACATATCATGTGGTGAATAAAAATATAGC
Organism: Secale cereale; assembly: GCA_902687465.1. Taxonomy (NCBI): domain Eukaryota; kingdom Viridiplantae; phylum Streptophyta; class Magnoliopsida; order Poales; family Poaceae; genus Secale; species Secale cereale. The sequence goes on from LR738710.1 coordinate 911,530,526, forward strand.
TCCGAGTATAGTTACCGATGGATTAAGACAAAAGAGGGGATGCCTTCCCGGGGCATCCCCAAGCTTAGGCTTTTGGTTGTGTTGAATTTTACTTGGGGAGCCTTGGGCATCCCCAAGCTTAGGCCCTTGCTACTCTTTGTTCCATAGTCTAACAAAGCAATACTCAAAACTTGAAAACTTCACAACATAAAACTTAGACAAAAATCTCGTGAGCTCCGTTAGTATAAGAAAGCAAACCACTACTCAAAGGTACTGTAATGAATTCATTCTTTGTTTATATTGGTGTTAAACCTACTGTATTCCAACTTCTCTATGGTTCATACTTCCCAATACTACTCATAGATGCATTGAAATAAGCAAACAACACACGAAAAACAGAATCTGTCAAAAACAGAACAGTATGTAGTAATCTGCAGGTTTCGCATACTTCTGTAACTCCAAATAATTCAAACTAAATTGGTAAACGTGAGGAATTTGTCAATTAATCATCTGCAAAAAGAATCAACTAAATAGCACGCTCCAGTAAAATCTGATGACCATTCTAGCGAGCGCTAACGATTCTGTTTTTCACAGCAAGATCATATAAACTTCACACAAGTCTTCCCAAAGGTTCTACTTGGCACAAACACTAAACAAAACACAAAACCACATCTAAACAGAAGCTAGATGCAATATTTATTCCTTAACAGAAGCAAAAACAAAAAATATAAAATTGGGTTGCCTCCCAACAAGCGCTATCATTTTATGCCCCTAGCTAGGCACGAAACATGGATAGATCTAGGTATTGCCATCCTTGGAAGGCAATCCATAAGTGGCTCTCATAATAGATTCATATGGTAATTTGTTATTATTTATAGGAAAGTGTTCCATGCATTTCCTTAATGGAAATTGGAGTCTAATATTTCCTTCTTTCATATCAATAATTGCACCAATCGTTCTAAGGAAAGGTCTACCAAGAATAATGGGACATGAAGGATTGCAGTCTATATCAAGAACAATGAAATCTACGGGCACATAATTGCTATTAGCAACAATAAGAACATCATTAATCCTTCCCATAGGTTTATTAATAGTGGAATCCGCAAGATGAAAATTTAAAGAACAATCATCAAGCTCATGGAAACCTAGTAAATCACAGACAGTTTTTGGGATAGTGGAGACACTTGCACCCAAATCACACAAAGCAAAGCATTCATAATCTTTAATTTTTATTTTGATAGTAGGTTCCCACTCATCATAAAGCTTTCTAGGGACAGAAACTTCTCACTCAAGTTTTTCTTCATAAGATTGCATCAAAGCATCAACTATATGTTTAGTGAAAGCTTTATTTTGACTATAAGCATGCGGTGAATTTAGTACGAATTGCAACAAGGAAATACAATCAATCAAAGAGAAATTGTCAAAATTGAATCCCTTGAAATCCAAAGTAGTGGGTTCATCACTATGCAAAGTTTTAATCTCTTCACTCCCACTTTTAACAATTTTAGCATCAAGATCTAAAAACTCTGAATCATTGGGACACCTCAAAGTAGAATCATCTCCAATCCTATCTTCATCAAGATTTATACTAGAAAACATGGATCTAATAGGAGACACATCAATAACTTTCAGATCTTCATCTTTATTTTCAAGATGATTGGAAGAACACGCTTTTATATAATTCTCTTTTTTAGCACGCATCCTAGCGGTTCTTTCTTTGCATTCATCAATGGAAATTCTCATGGCTTTGAGAGACTCATTGATATCATGCTTAGGTGGGATAGATCTAAGTTTCAAAGAATCAATATCAAGAGTAATTCTATCCACACTTCTAGCCAATTCATCAACCTTTAGAAATTTTTCTTCAAGCATAGCATTAAAATTCTTTTGCAAAATCATAAACTCCTTAACACTAGTTTCAAATTCGGAACGCATCTTTCCATAAGAGTTGTTGTAGGAATTACCATAATTATTAGAGGAATTACTAGGAAAAGGCCTAGGATTAAAGTTCCCTCTATAAGCATTGTTACCAAAATTATTCCTACCAACAATATTCACATCCAAAGATTCATTTTTATTTTCAATCAAAGTGGACAAAGGCATATCATTAGGATCAGAAGAAGCACTCTTAGCAGCAAATAATTTCATAAGTTCATCCATCTTCCCACTCAAAACACTAATTTCTTCAATAGCGTGCACTTTCTTACTAGTAGATCTTTCGGTCTGCCATTGAGAGTAATTAACCATAATATTATCTAGGAATTTGGTAGCTTCTCCTAAGGTAGTTTCCATGAAAGTGCCTCCTGGGGCCGAATCTAAAAGATTTCTAGAAGCAAAATTCAAGCCAGCTTATAAGTGTTGGAAATATGCCCTAGAGGCAATAATAAAATGATTATTATTATATATTTCCTTGTTCATGATAATTGTTTGTTATTCATGCTTGAATTGTATTGTACGGAAACAGCAATACATGTGTGAATACATAGACCACAACGTGTCCCTAGTAAGCCTCTAGTTACTGGCTCGTGGATCAACGGATGGTCACGGTTTCCTGGCCATGGACATTGGATGTCATTGATAATGGGATCACATCATTAGGAGAATGATGTGATGGACAAGACCAATCCTAAGCCTAGCACAAGATCGTGTAGTTCGTAATGCTAAAGCTTTTCAAGTGTCAAGTATCTGTTCCTTAGACCATGAGGTTGTGCAACTTCCGGATACCGTAGGAATACTTTGGGTGTGCCAAACGTCACAACGTAACTGGGTGACTATAAATGTACGCAACGGGTATCTCTGAAAGTGTCTGTTGGGTTGGCACGAACCGAGACTGCGATTTGTCACTCCGTATGACGGAGAGGTATCTCTGGGCCCACTCGGTAAGACATCATCATAATGAGCTCAATGTGACTAAGGATTTAGTCACGGGGTGATGGATTACAGAATGAGTAAAGAGACTTGCCATGACGAGATTGAACAAGGTATCGGCATACCGACGATCGAATCTCGGGCAAGTACCGTACAGATGGACAAAAGGAATTGCATACGGGATTGAGTGATTCCTTGACATCGTGGTTCATCCGATGAGATCATCGAGGAACACATGGGAACCAACATGGGTATCCAGATCCCGCTGTTGGTTATTGACCGGAGAGTAGTCTCGGTCATGTCTACGTGTCTCCCGAACCCGTAGGGTCTACACACTTAAGGTTCGGTGACGCTAGGGTTGTAGAGATATATGCACACAGTAACCCTAATGTTGTTCGGAGTCCCGGATGAGATCCCGGAAGTCACGAGGAGTCCCGGAATGGTCCGGAGGTAAAGAATTATATATAGGAAGTCCAGTTTCGGCCATCGGGAGAGTTCCGGGGGTCACTGGCAGTGTACCGGGACCACCGGAAGGGTCCTGGGGGTCCACCGGGTAGGGCCACCCATCCCGGAGGGCCCCATGGGCCGTGAGGGGAGGGGAACCAGCCCATAGTGGGCTGGCGCACCCCCCTTGGGCCTCCCCCCTGCGCCTAGGGTTGGGAACCCTAGGGGTGGGGGGCGCACCCCCTGCCTTGGGGGGCAAGCCACACCCGTGGCCGCCGCCCCCCTGGCCCCTATATATAGTGGGTGGGAGAGAGAGGGCAGCTGCACCTCTGCCCCTGGTGCCTCTCCCCCCATTACACCTCTCCCTCCTCCCGCAGGTTCTTGGCGAAGCCCTGCAGTTTTTCCCGTTGCATCCACCACCACGCCGTCGTGCTGCTGGATCTCCATCAACCTCTCCTTCCCCCTTGCTGGATCAAGAAGGAGGAGACATCGCTGCACCGTACGTGTGTTGAACGCGGAGGTGCCGTCCGTTCAGCGCTGGGATCATCCGTGATAGGGATCACGACGAGTACGACTCCATCATCCACATTCTCTTGAACGCTTCCGCTCTCGATCTACAAAGGGTATGTAGATGCACTCCTTTATGGTCGTTGCTAGATGACTCCTTAGATTGATCTTGGTGAAGCGTAGGAACTTTTTTGAATTCTGCTACCTTCCCCAACAGTGGCATCTGAGCTAGGTCTTTGCGTAGCATCTTGCACAAGTAGAACACAAACAAGTTGTGGGCGTTGATTTTGTTCAATTCTCTTGCCGCTACTAGTCCAATCTTGATTCGGCGGCATCGTGGGATGAAGCGGCCCGGACTGACCTTACACGTATGCTTACGTGAGACTGGTTCCATCGACTGACATGCACTAGTTGCATAAGGTGGCTGGCGGGTGTCTGTCTCTCCCACTTTAGTCGGATTGGATTCGATGAAAAGGGTTCTTATGAAGGGTAAATAGAAATTGACATATCATGTTGTGGTTTTGGCGTAGGTAAGAAACATTCTTGCTAGAAACCTATAGCAGCCACGTAAAAACTTGCAACAACAATTAGAGGACGCCTAACTTGTTCTTGCAGCATGTGCTATGTGATGTGATATGGCCAAGAAGATGTGATGAATGATATATGTGATGTATGAGATTGATCATGTTCTTGTAATAGGAAATCACGACTTGCATGTCGATGAGAATGACAACCGGCAGGAGCCATAGGAGTTGTCTTATTTATTGTATGACCCGCGTGTCACTGAATAACGCCATGTAATTACTTTACTTTATTGCTAAACGTTAGCCATAGTAGTAGAAGTATTATTTGGCGAGACGACTTCATGAAGACACGATGATGGAGATCATGATGATGGAGATCATGGTGTCACGCTGGTGACAAGGATGATCATGGTGCCCCGGAGATGAATATCAAAGGAGCAAAATGATATTGGCCATATCATGTCACTTTATTTGATTGCATGTGATACTTATCATGTTCATGCATCTTGTTTGCTTAGAACGACAGTAGTAAATAAGATGATCTCTCACTAAAATTTCAAGAATTGTGTTCCCCCTAACTGTGCACCGTTGCTAAGGATCGTTGTTCCGAAGCACCACGTGATGATCGGGTGTGATAGGCTCTAACGTTCGCATACAACGGGTGTAAGCCAGATTTACACACGTGAAACACTTAGGGTTCACTTGACGAGCCTAGCATGTACAGACATGGCCTCGGAACACGGAAGATCGAAAGGTCGAACATGAGTCGTATAGAAGATACGATCAACAAGAAGATGTTCACCGTTGAAGACTAGTCCGTCTCACGTGATGATCGGACACGGGCTAGTCGATTCGGATCATGTATCACTTAGATGACCAGAGAGATGTCAATCTGAGTGGGAGTTCATTAAATTTGATTAGATGAACTTAATTGTCATGAAATTAGTCTAAATTCTTTACAATATGTCTTGTAGATCGAATGACCCACTCTCATGTCACCCTCAACTTCAACGCATTCCTAGAGAAATCCAAGCTGAAAGACGATGGTAGCAACTATACTGATTGGGTCCGTAACCTGAGGATCATCCTCATAGCTGCCAAGAAAACTTATGTCCTAGAAGCACCGCTAGGTGAGGCTCTCGCCCCAGCAAACCAAGATGTTATGAATGCTTGGCAGTCGCGTTGTGATGATTACTCCCTGGTTCAGTGTGGCATGCTCTACCGCTTAGAATCGAGGCTCTGAAAGTGTTTTGAGCACCATGGAGCATATGAGATGTTCCAAGAGCTGAAAATGGTTTTCCAAGCTCATGCCCGAGTTGAGAGATATGACATCTCCAACGCATTCTACAGTTGTAAGATGGAGGAGAATAGTTCTGTCAGCGAGCACATACTCAAGTTGTCTGGGTTGCACAATCGCTTGTCTCAGTTGGGAATGAATCTCCCAGACGAAGCGGTCGTTGACAGAATCCTCCAGTCGCTCCCACCTAGCTACAAGAGCTTCGTGTTAAACTTCAATATGAAAGGGATGGAGAAGTCCACTCCCAAGGTGTATTCAATGCTGAAATCAACGGAGGTGGAGATCAAGAAAGAGCATCAAGTGTTGATGGTGAATAAAACCACTAAGTTCAAGAAAGGCAAGGGTAAGAAGAACTTCAAGAAGGACGGCAAAGGAGTTGCTGCGCCCGGTAAGCCAGTTGCCGGGAAGAAGCCAAAGAATTGACCCAAGCCTAAGACTGAGTGCTTTTATTGCAAGGGAATGGGTCACTGGAAGCGGAACTTCCCCAAATACTTAGCAGATAAGAAGGCCGGCAACGTCAAAGGTATATATGATATACATGTTATTGATGTGTACCTTACCAGCGCTCGTAGTAGCTCTTGGGTATTTGATGCCGGTGCAGTTCCTCACATTTGTAACTCAAAGCAGGAGGTGCGGAATAAGCGGAGATTGGCGAAGGACGAGGTGACTATGCGCGTCGGGAATGGTTCCAAGGTCGATGTGATCGCCGTCGGCACACTACCTCTACATCTAGCCACGGGATTAGTTTTAAACCTTAATAATTGTTATTTAGTACCAGCTTTGAGCATGAACATTGTATCTGGATCTCGTTTGATGCGAGATGGCTACTCATTTAAATCCGAGGATAATGGTTGTTCTATTTATATGAGAGATATGTTTTATGGTCATGCCCCGCTGGTCAATGGTTTATTTTTGATGAATCTCGAACGTGATGTTACACATATTCATAGTGTGAATACCAAAAGATGTAAAGTTGACAATGATAGTCCCACATACTTGTGGCATTGCCGCCTTGGTCATATTGGTGTCAAACGTATGAAGAAGCTCCATGGAGATGGACTTCTAGAGTCTCTCGATTATGAATCATTTGACACATGCGAACCATGCCTCTTGGGCAAGATGACCAAGACTCCGTTCTCCGGAACAATGGAGCGAGCGACCAACTTATTGGAAATCATACATACCGATGTGTGCGGTCCAATGAGTGTTGAAGCTCGCGGAGGATATCGTTATGTTCTCACCCTCACAGATGACTTGAGTAGATATGGGTATGTCTACTTAATGAAACACAAGTCTGAGACTTTTGAAAAGTTCAAGGAATTTCAGAATGAGGTTGAGAATCAACGTGACAGAAAAATAAAGTTCTTACGATCGGATCATGGGGGTGAATATTTAAGTCACGAATTTGGCACGCACCTAAGAAACTGTGGAATTGTTTCACAATTGACACCGCCCGGAACACCTCAGCGTAACGGTGTGTCCGAACGTCGAAATCGTACTCTGTTGGACATGGTGCGATCTATGATGTCTCTCACCGACTTACCGCTATCTTTTTGGGGTTATGCTTTAGAGACTGCCGCATTCACTTTAAATAGTGCTCCATCAAAATCCGTTGAGACGACACCGTATGAACTTTGGTTTGGCAAGAAACCTAAGCTGTCGTTTCTGAAAGTTTGGGGTTGCGATGCTTATGTCAAGAAACTTCAACCTGAAAAGCTCGAACCCAAATCGGAAAAATGCGTCTTCATAGGATACCCAAAGGAAACGATTGGCTACACCTTCTACATCAGATCCGAAGGCAAGGTCTTCGTTGCCAAGAATGGATCCTTTCTGGAGAAAGAGTTTCTCTCGAACCGGAAAGTAGCGTAGCGCGGGAAATTGTTCCTGAGGTGCCTGCACCGACAGGGGAGGAAGTTAATGATGATGATCATGAAGATACAGATCAAGTTACTACTGAACTTCGAAGGTCCACAAGGACACGTTCCGCACCAGAGTGGTACGGAAACCCTGTCATGGAAATCATGTTGTTAGACAACGGTGAACCTTCGAACTATGAAGAAGCGATGGCGGGCCCGAATTCCAACAAATGGCTTGAAGCCATGAAATCCGAGATAGGATCCATGTATGAAAACAAAGTGTGGACTTTGGTGGACTTGCCCGATGATCGGCACGCCATAGAAAATAAATGGATTTTTAAGAAGAAGACAGACGCGGATGGTAATGTGACCATCTATAAGGCTCGGCTTGTCGCTAAAGGTTATCGACAAGTTCAAGGGATTGACTAAGACGAGACTTTCTCTCCCGTAGCGATGTTGAAGTCCGTCCAAATCATGTTAGCAATTGCCGCATTCTATGATTATGAGATATGGCAAATGGACGTCAAAACGGCATTCCTCAATGGCTTCCTCAAGGAAGAATTGTATATGATGCAGCCGGAAGGTTTTGTTGATCCTGAAAATGCTAACAAGGTATGCAAGCTCCAGCGCTCGATCTACGTTCTGGTGCAAGCATCTTGGAGTTGGAATATTCGCTTTAATGATGTGATCAAAGCATTTGGGTTTATACAGACTTGGGGAGAAGCCTGTATTTACAAGAAAGTGAGTGGGAGCTCTGTAGCATTTCTCATATTATATGTGGATGACATACTGCTGATGGGAAATGATATAGAATTCTTGGAGAGCATAAAGGCCTACTTGAATAAGAGTTTTTTAATGAAGGACCTTGGAGAAGCAGCTTATATATTAGGCATCAAGATCTATAGAGATAGATCGAGACGCCTCATTGGTCTTTCACAAAGCACATACCTTGACAAGATATTGAAGAAGTTCAATATAGATCAGTCCAAGAAAGGGTTCTTGCATGTGTTGCAAGGTATGAGATTGAGCATGGCTCAGTCCCCGACCACAGTAGAAGATAGAGAAAAGATGAGTGTCATCCCCTATGCCTCTGCCATAGGATCTATTATGTATGCCATGTTGTGTACCAGACCTGATGTGAACCTTGCCATAAGTTTGGTGGGGAGGTACCAAAGTGATCCCGGTATGGAACACTGGACAGCTGTCAAGAACATCATGAAGTACCTGAAAAGGACTAAGGATATGTTTCTCGTTTATGGAGGTGACGAAGAGCTCGTCGTAAAAGGTTACGTTGATGCTAGCTTCGACACAGATCTGGATGACTCCAAGTCACAAACCGGATACGTGTATATTTTGAATGGTGGAGCAGTCAGCTGGTGCAGTTGCAAGCAGAGCGTCGTGGCGCATTCTACATGTGAAGCGGAGTACATAGCTGCTTGCGAAGCAGCGCAGGAAGGAGTCTGGATGAAGGAGTTCATCACCGACCTATGAGTCATTCCAAGCGCGTCAACCCCAATGACTCTCTTCTGTGACAACACTGGAGCTATTGCCATTGCCAAGGAGCCCAGGTTTCACAAGAAGACCAAGCACATCAAGCGCCGTTTCAACTCCATCCGGAATTATGTTCAAGATGGAGACACAGATATTTGTAAAGTGCATACGGATCTGAATGTCGCAGATCCGTTGACTAAACCTTTTCCACGGGCAAAACATGATCAACACTAGAACTCTATGGGTGTTCGATTCATCACAATGTAACTAGATTATTGACTCTAGTGCAAGTGGGAGACTATTGGTGTAGCGACCCGACCCAAATGGATCGAAGTCTCTGTGCTTAAGTGTCATCCCTGGATCGGTATGCTGACACACACAGTACTCGATGAATTATAACAGAGTTCAATCACACACTTTATTACATCGAGGTCCTCAAAAGAGTATTTATTACAATAATATGGCCGAAGGCCATCCAGATAAAAGTAACTGCGGAAGCATCGAAGGTAAATGAGTCCATCCAACTCCACGGCAAACTGAGTGCAGAACAACGACCTATTGCACCTTTAATCCTCGTCGGAAAACTCTGCAACATGAGACGTTGCAGCCGTGTAGGTCAGCACATGGAATATGCTGGCAATGTCACACCATAGAAATAATAATAAAGAAAAAGACTATCTCTATATGCAAATTTAGCTGGTGGAGGCTCTAAGTTTAATTTTTGCATAAAGCCAATTTTTACCCTACAACAAAGGAATAAATTTTTATTTACTACTAAATAAAAAAATGCCATTATTGAGAAGGTTCCTCCAACTCAATCCCAAAATTCCCAAGTTATTAGTAACCCAATAATTTCATTAAGAAGAGTGATGAGATCAACCAATAATTCACTTCTAGATACTCAAGTTGTCCATAACCGGGGACACGGCTAATCATGATTAGTTTGTACACTCTGCAGAGGTTTGCGCACTTTTCCCCACAAGACTCGACCACCTCCATGATCGGAAGATCGAGACATAGTCTTTCTGAAGTATTTCCTCCAAACCCTGGGTAGACCGGTACACCTACTTTCCCCTACATCAGCTAGTCTACCACGAAAAGAGGTCACACAACTTACTCAACTATGCCAGAGCCCATAATGGCTTGTGGCTGCACACGGAAGTTTCTAGGCATGAAATATCTTATGATCCCTTTGAGCCTGGGTGGCGGACCTAGGGTAATCACACGGGTACTCCGGGATTCCCCTTGGGCAAGAACTGGTTTCTCCAGGTGCCCCAAACAATCCACCCAGATGTGTATTAAAGTTGCCACCTTATGTTGTCCCAAAATTATTATCTCTCGCAGCTTGCATGTATCACACATACCAATCCCCGTCTACGAGCGTGGCTAAGCAACATATGATATAACGAATATTCCCGGGGTGATAAAAGGTCATAGGTTCCTACCACATAAACTACAAAGCATAACCACATGTTCCCAATCCTACTCATGCAATCTTTGAGGGTGAAACTAATGCATAGTAAAAACTGGGTATTGAAAATTATGATCAAAGTGTGAACTTGCCTTGCTGACGTTCGTTGAACTCTAAAGATTCGTAGTAGCAAGCTTCGCACTCCAGATGATCTAGCGTAAGCAAGCAATAACATACATAAGCATACAAGCAAAGAATCAAAAAGAAAACGAATAAAAGACTTCGAAAAACTCCAAAAATACAAAAATAAAGTTTCTGTACAGAATATATTTTTCACAGCAACAAAAATAAATGGTTTTGGTTTTAACAGAAAGTACATGTCACAAGCTTCGATTTGCAAAAAGAATCACCCAAAACGGTGTTACGAAACTCAAGTTATGGCCTAACGAAGTTTGAATTCAGATCTGTTTGAATTCAAATTTTAAAATTTTCAAAAATATATTTCGTTAGGTTCTCTGGATAGAGGATATTTCTACGAAACCGTAGGAAAAAGAATCAACTAAATCGGATCTATAGACTAAAAGATATACTAGAAACAAGATTTGGTAAAGAATCTGAATTGGAAAATATACTGATAAAAGAGAAAAAAAATTGAACAGGGTGTTCACCGGACTTGTCGTCGGAGACGAGGAAGAAGGTGGCTCCGGTGTGTTTCAGTGAAGGACGCGTATGGGACGGTGTAGAGGACGATGTGGTGAACTACTTGATCAAGGTGTGGTTGTAGATAGCTTCATGTACACACGGTGAGAGGTCGCCGGACTTCACGAACTCCGGCGAGCAATTGGCGAGGTTAGGGAGGGGGAAAAACTCCAGAAGGAGAGGGCTTCGGACGAGGGGTGAGAGGGGCTCGCGGGGTGCCTTTTATAGGGCTTGGGGAGGTCTAGAGTTGGGTGGGGCGAGATGTGTTAATGGTGGCTGTTTCTCTGCCTCGTAATGGCCATTACAGGCGACTCCAAGGCGCACTAGGAAGGGGAAGGGGTAGAGGAAGGCGAGGGGAACCGATTTCGGGGGTTAGTGAGTGCGGGGGAAGGGAGTTGAGGGGAGAGAGAGGTGGAGGCGCCATGGAAGTTCTCCGTTCGTTGCTCCTCTGTAGATGAACGAGAGGAAGAAGGAGATAGCGCT
>LR738710.1:911556298-911595200 GCA_902687465.1 Secale cereale
CCCCCCCCCCGTTACACCTCTCCCTCCTCCCGCAGGTTCTTGGTGAAGCCCTGCAGTTTTTCCCGTTGCATCCACCACCACGCCGTCGTGCTACTGTATCACCATCAACCTCTCCTTCCCCCTTGCTGGATCAAGAATGAGGAGACGTCGCTGCATCGTACGTGTGTTGAACGCGGAGGTGCCGTCCATTCGGCGTTGGGATCATCGGTGATAGGGATCACGACAAGTACGACTCCATCATCCACGTTCTCTTGAACGCTTCCGCTCGCGATCTACAAAGGGTATGTAGATGCACTCCTTTATGCTCGTTGCTAGATGACTCCTTAGATGGATCTTGGTGAAGCGTAGGAATTTTTTTGAATTCTGCTACGTTCCCCAACAAAAAGTTCTGAATAATCATCCATAGATTCAAACCATGTGTAGGGCAATTACGTATCATTAATTTCATTCTCTCCCAAGCTTGTGCAACATGCTCATGATCTAGTTTCTTAAAATTCAAAATATCATTTCTAAGAGAGATGATCTTAGCGGGAGGGAAATTCTTAGAGATAAAAGCATCTTCGCACTTATTCCATGAATCAATACTATTTCTAGGCAAAGAGGAAAACCAAGTTTTAGCACGATCTCTAAGTGAAAACGGAAATAACTTCAATTTAACAATATCGTTATCGGTATCCCTTTTCATTTGCACAGCACACAAATCAACAAAGTTGTTTAGATGGGTAGCAGCATCTTCACTAGGAAGGCCGGAAAATTGATCTTTCATATCAAGATTCAACAAAGCAGCATTGATCTCACAAGATCCAGCATCGGTAATAGGAGCAATTGAAGTGCTTATAAAATCATTATTGTTGGTATTGGAGAAGTCACGCAATTTGGTATTGTTCTGAGCCATAGTGACAAGCAAGCAATCCAACACACACAAGCAAACAAGAGGCAAGCGAATGATAAACACACAACAGAAGAAGGGCAAATAAAACGGCAAGGGTGAAGTGGGGGAGAGGAAAACGAGAGGCAAAAAATGTAATGCAAAGGATAAGGGTTTGTGTTAGGTACTTGGTATATGACTTTTGCGTAAGCATCCCCGGGAATGGCGCCATAAATTCTTCTTGCTACTTCTCGAGCTTGCGTTGTATTCCCTCGAAGAGGAAAGGGTGATGCAGCATAGTAGCGTAAGTATTTCCCTCAGTTTTTGAGAACCAAGGTATCAATCCAGTAGGAGACCACGCGCGAGTCCCTCGCACCTGCACAAGCAAATAAGAACTTCGCAGCCAATGCGATAAGGGGTTGTCAATCCCTTTACGGTCACTTACGAAAGTGAGATCTGATAGAGATGATAGTTTGATATTTTTGGTATTTTTGATTATAAGAACAGAAAGTAAAAGCGGAAAAGTAAAGTAGATTGTAGATTGATATGTTGAGAATAGACCCAGGGGGCATAGTTTTCTCTAGTGGCTTCTCTCATGATAGCGATATTCTACGACGGGTAAACTAATTACTATCAAGCAATTGATAGAAAAGCGAATAATTATGAGACTATCTAGGCATGATCATTGTATATACGCATCACGTCCGAGACAAGTAGACAGAAACGATTCTGCATCTACTACTATTAACCCACACATCGACCGCTATCCAGCATGCATCTAGTGTATTGAGTTCATAAGAACAGAGTAACGGCTTACGCAAGATGACATGATGTAGAGGGATAAACTCAAACTTAGTGATATAAACCCCATCTTTTTATCCTTGATGGCAACAATACAATACGTGCCTTGCTGCCCCTACTGTCACTGGGAAAGGACACCGCAAGATTGAACCCAAAGCCAAGCACTTCTCCCATTACAAGAACTATAGATCTAGTAGGCCTAACCAAACCAATAATTTGAAGAGACTTGCAAGGATATTATAATCATACATAAAGAGTTCAGAGATGAACCAAATATTTCTCATAGATAATCTTGATCATAAACCCACAATTCATCGGATCTCGACAAACACACCGCAAAAAGCGATTACATTGAATAGCTCCCCGAAGACCGAGGAGAACTTTGTATTGAGATCCAAAGAGAGAGAAGAAGCCATCTAGATACTAGCTATGGACCCCCTGGTCTGTGGTAAACTACTCACCATGAGTTGCGAGTAGTTTACCACAGACCTTCGGGTCCATAGCTAGTATCTAGATGGCTTCTTCTCTCTCTCTGGATCTCAATACATAGTTCTCCTCGGCTTCGAGGAGATCTATTCGATGTAATCTCTTTTTGCGGTGTGTTTGTCGAGATCCGATGATTTGTGAGTTTATGATCAAGGTTATCTATGAAAGATATTTGGTTCTTCTCTGAATTTTTTATGTGTGCTCATAATATCCTTGCAAGTCTCTTCGAATTATTTGGTTTGGTTTGGCCTACTAGATCTATAGTTCTTGCAATGGGAGAAGTGCTTGGCTTTGGGTTCAATCTTGCAGTGTCATTTCCCAGTGACAGTAGGGGCAGCAAGGCACGTATTGTATTGTTGCCATCGAGGATAAAAAGATGGGGTTTTCATCATATTGCTTGAGTTTATCCCTCTACATCATGTCATCTTTCTTAAGGCGTTACTCTGTTCGTATGAACTCAATACACTAGATGCATGCTAGATAGGAGTCGGTCTATTTGTCTCAGACGTGATGCATATATACAATGATCATGCCTAGATAGTCGCATAATTATTCGCTTTTCTATCAATTGCTCGACAGTAATTTGTTTACCCGCCGTAGAATACCGCTATCATGAGAGAAGACACTAGAGAAAACTATGGCCCCCGGGTCTATTCTCAACATATCAATCTACATCTACATTACTTTACCGCTTTTTATTTGCTATTTTACTAAACCAAAAATACCAAAAATATAATTATCATCTCTATCATATCTCACTCTCGTAAGTGACCGTAAAGGGATTGACAACCCCTTATCGCGTTGGCTGCGAAGTTCTTATTTGTTTGTGCAGGTGCGAGTGACTCGCGCGTGGTTTCCTACTGGATTGATACCTTGGTTCTCAAAAACTGAGGGAAATACTTACGCTACTGTGCTGCATCTCCCTTTCCTCTTCGAGGGAATACAACGCAAGCTCAAGAGATAGCAAGAAGAATTTTGGGCGCCGTTGCTGGGGAGGCTTACGCAAAAGTCATATACCAAGTACCTATCACAAACCCTTATCCTTCACATTACATTTATTTGCCTCTCGATTTCCTCTCCCCCACTTCACCCTTGCCATTTTATTTGCCCTTCTTCTGCTGTGTGTTTATCATTCGCTTGCCTCTTGTTTGCTTGTGTGTGTTGGATTGCTTGCTTGTCACTATGGCTCAGAACAATACCAAATTGTGTGACTTCTCCAATACCAACAACAATGATTTTATTAGCACTCCAATTGCTCCTATTACCGATGATGAATCTTGTGAGATCAATGCTGCTTTGTTGAATCTTGTCATGAAAGATCAATTCTCCGGCCTTCCTAGTGAAGATGCCGCTACCCATCTAAACAACTTTGTTGATTTGTGTGATATGCAAAAGAAAAGGGATACGGATACCGATATTGTTAAATTGAAGTTATTTCTGTTTTCACTTAGAGATCGTGCTAAAACTTGGTTTTCCTCTTTGCCTAGAAATAGTATTGATTCGTGGAATAAGTGCAAAGATGCTTTTATCTCTAAGTATTTCCCTCCTGCTAAGATCATCTCTCTTAGAAACAATATTATGAATTTTTAGCAACCAGCTCATGAGCATGCTGCACAAGCTTGGGAGAGAATGAAACTGATGATACGTAATTGCCCTACATATGGTTTGAATCTATGGATGATTATTCAGAACTTTTATGCTGGCTTGAATTTTGCTTCTAGAAATCTTTTAGATTCGGCCGCCAGAGGCACTTTCATGGAAACCACCTTAGGAGAGGCTACTAAACTCCTAGATAATATTATGGTTAATTATTCTCAATGGCACACCGAAAGATCTACTAGTAAAAAAGTGCATGCTATCGAAGAAATTAGTGTTTTGAGTGGAAAGATGGATGAACTTATGAAATTGTTTGCTGGTATGAGTGCTTCTTCTGATCCTAATGATAAGCCTTTGTCTACTTTGATTGAGAATAACAATGAATCTTTGGATGTGAATTTTGTTGGTATGAATAATTTTGGCAATAATGCTTATAGAGGTAATTTTAATCCTAGCCCTTTTCCTAGTAATTCCTCTAATAATTATGGTAATTCCTACAACAACTCTTATGGAAAGATGCCTTCTGAATTTGAAACTAGTGTTAAAGAGTTTATGATCTCGCAAAAGAATTTCAATGCTATGCCTGAAGAGAAATTGCTTAAGATTGATGAATTGGCTAGAAGTGTGGATAGAATTACTCTTGATGTTGATTCTTTAAAACTTAGATCTATCCCACCTAAGCATGATATCAATGAGTATCTCAAAGCCATGAGAATTTCCATTGGTGAATGCAAAGAAAGAACCGCTAGAATGCGTGCTAAAAGAGAAGATTATATTAAATCATGTTCTTCTAGTAATCTTGAAAATAAAGATGAAGATCTGAAAATTATTGATGTGTCTCCTATTAGATCCTTGTTTTCTAGTATTAATCTTGATGAGAATAGGATTGGAGATGATTCTGCTTTAAGGTGTCCCAATGATTCGGAGTTTTTAGATCTTGATGCTAAAATTGCTAAAAGTGGGAGTGAAGAAATTAAAACTTTGCATAGTGATGAACCCACTACTTGGATTCCAAGGGATTCAATTATGATAATTGCTCTTTGATTGATTGTATTTCCTTTTTGCAATCCGTGCTAAATTCTCCGCATGCTTATAGTCAAAATAAAGCTTTCACTAAACATATAGTTGATGCTTTGATGCAATCTTATGAAGAAAAACTTGAGTTGGAAGTTTCTATACCTAGAAAACTTTGTGATGAGTGGGAACCTACTATAAAAATAAAAATAAAAGATCATGAATGCTATGCTTTGTGTGATTTGGGTGCAAGTGTCTCCACTATCCCAAAAACTTTGTGTGATTTGCTAGGGTTCCATGAGCTTGATGATTGTTCTTTAAATATGCATCTTGCGGATTCCACTATTAAGAAACCTATGGGAAGAATTAATGATGTTCTTATTGTTGCCAATAGGAATTATGTGCCCGTAGATTTCATTGTTCTTGATATATATTGCAACCCTTCATGTCTTATTATTCTTGGTAGACCTTTCCTTAGAACGATTGGTGCAATTATTGATATGAAGGAAGGAAATATTAGATTCCAATTTCCATTAAGGAAAGGCATGGAACACTTTCCTAGAAATAAAATCAAATTACCATATGAATCTATAATGAGAGACACTTATGGATTGCCTTCCAAAGATGGCAATACCTAGATCTATCTTGTATCGTGCCTAGCTAGGGGCGTAAAATGATAGCACTTGTTGGGAGGCAACCCAATTTTTTGTTTTTTTTTTGGTGTTGCTGTTAGGGAATAAAAATTGCATCTAGCCTCTGATTAGATGTGGTTTCTTGTTTTGTTTAGTGTTTTTGCCAAGTAGAACCTTTGGGGAGTCTTGTGTGAAGTTTATTTGATCTTGCTGTGAGAAACAGAATCGTTAGCGCTCTCTAAAGTAGTTGTGGGATTTTATTGGAGCGTCATTTTTATTTGATTCTTTTTTTATGCTGATTGGTAGACAAATTTCTCAAATTTACCAATTTAGTTTGAATTTTTTGGAGTTCTAGAAGTAGGCGAACCCTGCAGATTACTACAGACTGTTCTGTCTTTGACAGATTCTGTTTTTCGTGTGTTGTTTGCTTATTCCGACGCATCTATGAGTAATATTGGAGGATATGAACCATAGAGAACTTGGTGTACAGTAGGTTTAACACCAATATAAACAAAGAATGAATTCATTGATGTACCTTTGAGTAGTGGTTTGCTTTCTCATACTAACGGAGCTCACAAGAATTTTTGTCTAAGTTTTGTGTTGTGAAGTTTTCAAGTTTTGAGTATTGCTTTGATGGACTATGGAGCAAGGAGTAGCAAAGGCCTAAGCTTGGGGATGCCCATGGCACCCCAAGTAAATTCAAGATAATCAAAAGCCTAAGCTTGGGGATGCCCCGGGAAGGCATCCCCTCTTTCGTCTTCATCCATCGGTAACTATACTTGGAGCTATATTTTTATTCGCAACATGATATTTGTTTTGCTTGGAGCGTCTTGTATAATTTTATTCCTTGCTTGTTAGTTTGCCACAATCATCCTTTCTGGACACAACTATTTGAGAGAGTTAAATATGGCCTAGAAATTATTAGAACACTCTATGTGCTTCACTTATATCTTTTGAGTTGAATAGTTTTTGTTCTAGTGCTTCACTTATATCTTTTAGAGCATGGTGGTGGTAATATTTTGTATAAATTGTTAAACTCTCATGCTTCACTTATATCTATTTGAGAGTCTATTAGAATAGCATGCTAAAGTGTTTAGGCTAAAGAAACTAGTCTTCACATGATAAACATCCAATGTCAATGTAGTAAAAAAATTCACGCCAAGTGCATTGAATAGAAACATATGTTGGATGCTTGATAATTGTTTTGAGACATGAGGATAGTGATATTAGAGTCATGCTAGTGGAGTTATTATGAAATTGAGAAATACTTGTGTTAAGGTTAGTGATTCCCGTATCATGCACGTATGGTGAACCGCTATGTGACGAAGTTATAGCATGAGGTATTTGTAGAGTGCCAACATTTGTGTGGAGGTCGGGGGCGCGCGATGGTTAACTCCTACCAACCTCCCCCCTAGGAGCATGCGTTGATTGCTTTGTTTTGATGACTCGTAAATTTTTGCAATAAGTATATGAGTTCTTATGACTAATGTTGAGTCCATGGATTATACGCACTCTCACCCTTCCACCATTGCTAGCCTCTCTTGTACCGCGCAACTTTCGCCGGTGCCATAAACCCACCATATATGCTTCCTCAAAACAGCCACCATATTGTTCCTCCAAACAGCCACCATACCTACCTATCATGGCATTTCCATAGCCATTCCGAGATATATTGCCATGCAACTTTCCATCGTTCCGTTTATATGGCACGCATCATATTGTCATAGTGCCATGCATGATCATGTAGTTGACATCGTAGTTGTGGCAAAGCCACCATGCATAATTTCTCATATATGTCACTCTTGATTCATTGCGTATCCTGGTACACCGCCGGAGGCATTCATGTAGAGTCATACTTGTTGTAGTATCGAGTTGTAATTTCGAGTTGTAACAAAAAGTGTGATGATCATCATTATTAGAGCATTGTCCCATGTGAGGAAAGGCCAATAAAAAAGAGATGGCCCAAAAAAAATATAGAGAGGGGCTAATAAAAAAAGGGAAAGCCCCTCCAAAAAAAATGAGAGAAAAGAGAGAAGGGACAATTGCTACTATATTTTTCCCCACTTGTGCTTCAAAGTAGCACCATGTTCTTCATTGTAGAGAGTCTCGTGCTTAGTCACTTTCATATACTAGTGGGAATTTTCATTATAGAACTTGGCTTGTATATTCCAACAATGGGCTTCCTCAAATGCCCTAGGTCTTCGTGAGCAAGCAAGTTGGATGCACACTCACTAGTTTCTTTTGTTGAACTTTCATTCATATTTAGCTCTAGTGCATCCGTTGCATGGCAATCCCTACTCACTCACATTGATATCTATTGATGGGCATCTCCATAGCCCGTTGATACGCCTAGTCGATTTGAGACTATCTCCCTCCTTTTTGTCTTCTCCACAACCACCTCTATTCCACCCATAGTGCTATATCCATGGCTCACGCTCATGTATTGCGTGAAAGTTGAAAGGTATGAAAAGGTAGAGTATGAAAACAAATGCTTGGCTGAAATCGGGGTTGTGCATGATATGAATATTTTGTGTGCCGAAGAGGGAGCATAGCCAGAATATATGATTTTGTATGGATAACTTTCTTTAGCCATGGTATTTTGAGAAGACATGATTGCTTTGTTAGTATTGCTTGAAGTATTGTTATTTCTTATGTCAATATAGACTTTTATCTTGAATCTTTCAGATCTGAACATTCATGCCACAATTAAGAGAATTACATTGAAAAATTATATTGGTAAGCATTCCACATCAAAAATTCTTTCTTTATCATTTACCTACTCGAGGACGGGCAGGAATTAAGCTTGGGGATGCTTGATACGTCTCCAACATATCTATAATTTTTTATTGTTCCATGCTATTATTTATGAAGTCTTGGATGTTTAATGGGCTTTATCATTCACTTTTATATCATTTTTGGGACTAACCTACTAACCCAAAGGCCCAGTCCAGATTGTTGTTTTTTGCCTATTTCAGGGTTTTGCAGAAAAGGAATACCAAACGGAGTCCAAACGGAATGAAACCTTCACGAGAGATATTTTTGGAGAAAATCACGCACGGGAAACTTCAGGACCAAGTCAGGGGAGAGAAGGGCTGCCCTCGAGGGTGGGGGGCGCGCCCCCCTTCCCAGGGCGCGCCCCCTGCCTCTAGGCTGGCCCGTGTGGCCCCCGGTGCCCTCCTTCTTCCTATATATATATATATATCCACGTACCCTAGAAACTCCATACGCAGAGTGAAAACCCTAATTCCACCGCCGTTGCTTCTGTTCCCATGGAGATCCCATCTTGGAGCTTGTTCCGGGAGGGGGATCCATCACAGAGGCCTTCAACATCATCATCATCGCCCTCACCATGAGTTGTGAGTTGTTTACCACAGACCTTCGGGTCCATAGCTAGTATCTAGATGGCTTCTTCTCTCTCTCTCTCTAGATCTCAATACAAAGTTCTCCTCGGTCTTCGAGGAGATCTATTCGATGTAATCTATTTTTGCGGTGTGTTTGTCGAGATCCGATGATTTTTGAGTTTATGATCAAGGTTATCTATGAAAGATATTTGGTTCTTCTCTGAACTTTTTATGTGTGCTCATAATATCCTTGCAAGTCTCTTCGAATTATTTGGTTTGGTTTGGCCTACTAGATCTATTGTTCTTGCAATGGGAGAAGTGCTTGGCTTTGGGTTCAATCTTGCGGTGTCCTTTCCCAGTGACAGTAGGGGCAGCAAGGCACGTATTGTATTGTTGCCATCTAGGATAAAAAGATGGGGTTTTCATCATATTGCTTGAGTTTATCCCTCTACATCATGTCATCTTTCTTAAGGCGTTACTCTGTTCGTATGAACTCAATACACTAGATGCATGCTGGATAGCGGTCGATCTGTGGAGTAATAGTAGTAGATGCAGGCAGGAGTCGGTCTACTTGTCTCGGACGTGATGCCTATATACAATGATCATGCCTAGATAGTCTCATGATTATTCGCTTTTCTATCAATTGCTCGATAGTAATTTGTTTACCAGCCGTAGAATACCGCTATCATGAGAGAAGCCACTAGAGAAAACTATGGCCCCCAGGTCTATTCTCAACATATCAATCTACATCTACTTTATTGTACCGCTTTTTATTTGCTGTTTTACTAAACCAAAAATACCAAAAATATAATTAACATCTCTATGAGATCTCACTCTCGTAAGTGACCGTAAAGGGATTGGCAACCCCTTATCCCGTTGGCTGCGAAGTTCTTATTTGTTTGTGGAGGTGTGAGGGACTCGCGCGTGGTCTCCTACTGGATTGATACCTTGGTTCTCAAAAACTAAGGGAAATACTTATGCTACCGTGCTGCATCTCCCTTTCCTCTTCGAGGGAATACAACGCAAGCTCAAGAGGTAGCAACCCCGCTGCCACGGGAGGGTAGGACAAAAGATGTCATGCAAGTTCTTTTACATAAGCACGTATGACTATATTCGGAATACATGCCTACATTGCATTGATGAACTGGAGCTAGTTTTGTGTTACCCTAGGTTATAACTTCTACATGATGAATTGCATCCGACATAATTTCCCATCACCGATCCAATGCCTATGAGCTTTACCTATATTGCTTGTTGCTTATTTACTTTTCCATTGCTATTATCACAAAAACCACAAAAACACTATCTTTACTTTTATGGCTGCTATCGCCACTATCATATTACTTTGCTACTAAACTATCTTGCTGCAAATATTAAGTTTCTAGGTGTTGTTGAATTGACAACTCAGCTGCTAATACTTAAGAGTATTCTTTGGCTCCCCTTGTGTCGAATCAATAAATTTGGGTTGAATACTTTACCCTCGAAAACGGTTGCGATACCCTACACTTGTGGGTTATCAAGACTATTTTCTAGCGCCGTTGCCGGGGAGCATAGCTCTATTCTTTATGTTACTTGGGATTTATATCTCGTGATCACTATGAAGAATTTGAAGGACTCAAAAACCAAGATCTTACCCTCAACTACGAGGGGAGGTAAGGAACTGTCATCTAGCTCCGCACTTGATTCTCCTTCTGTTATGAGTAAACTTGCAACTCCTACTCCTGCTATTGAATCTAATATGTCGTATGTTCTTGACGATGCTACTTGTGCTATGTATGATGAAACTACTTCTATGCCTGATAATTTGCCACTAGGTGAATTTCTAGATGAACAAATTGCTAAGATTAGGGAGAATGCAAATGTTAAAACTGATGATATTTATGAAAGTGATGATGAAACTACTCCCAATAGATTTGAATTGCCTGTTGTGACTGAGGGTTATGTTATGGATGAAGAAACTACTAGAGACTTTCTTGCTTGCAATGATAGATGTGATCTTAAGAAATTATTAGCTAAGCTGAAAGAAAAGTCTTTGAATGCTAGAATGAAACATGACCCTGCTTTTGCTACTTCACCTATCTGTGTCACTAATAAGGATTATGAATTCTCTGTTGATCCTGAGTTAATTACTTTGGTTGAATCTGATCCTTTCCATGGCTATGAGTCTGAAACTGTTGTGGCACATCTTACTAAGTTAAATGATATAGCCACCCGGTTTACCAATGATGAAAAGATTCGCTACTACTATATCCTTAAGCTATTTCCTTTCTCGTTAAAGGGTGATGCTAAGACTTGGTTTAATTCTCTCGATCCCGGTTGTGTGCGTAGTCCCCGGGATATGATGTATTACTTCTCTGCTAAATATTTTCCCGTTCATAAGAAACAAGCTGCCTTACGAGGAATATATAACTTTGTGCAAATTGAAGAAGAGAGTCTCCCACAAGCTTGGGGGAGGCTTCTCCAACTACTTAATGCTTTGCCTGCCCATCCTCTTGAGATGCATGATATACTTGATGTCCTTTATAATGGACTAACTGATGCTTCCAGAGACCACCTGGATAGTTGTGTTGGTTGTGTTTTCAGGGAAAGAACAGTTGAACAAGCTGAATTACTATTGAATAATATGCTGGCCAATGAAAATAATTGGACACTTCCTGAACCAGCCCCTAAGCCAACTCCGAAGAAAAGAGGTGTCCTATTCCTCAGTCCTGAAGATATGCAAGAGGCAAAGAAATCTATGAAATAAAAAGGTATTAAAGCTAAAGATGTTAATAATTTACCACCTATTGAAGAAATACATGGTCTTGATAACCCGACACAGGTAGTAAAGGAAAATTCTCTTTATAGATTTGATGAAGGTGATATTCCTCATTATAAGTATGCTAGCCAATGCTTAGATGAGTTTGACAATTTTATTGTGAAACAAGAAAACTCCAATGCTTGTGTTGGTAGACAATTGCAACAAAATGCTTATATGATTGAACGCTTGAGTGATTATCTATCTAGAGATAAAGGTGAACTGAAACTTATTAGTATACATGCTTCTATGGTCACCACTCAAGTAGAACAAGTACTTAAGTCTCAGAATGATTTGCTCAATGAATTAAATAATTAGAATAATGACAATGACATTAGAGTTGTGACTAGAGGTGGTAGAATGACTCAAGAACCTCTGTATCCTGAGGGCCGCCCTAAGAGAATTGAGCAAGATTCTCAGAGAGCTAATTTAGATGCACCTAGCTCTTCTAAGAAGAAGAAAAGGAAAGATGATAGGACTTTGCATGCTCCTAGTGAACCTGTAGCTGACACACTTGAGAATCCCAATGATATATCTGTTTCTGATGTTGAGACACAATCTGGTAATGAACATGAACCTAGTGATAATATTAATTATGATGTTCAGGATGATGCTCAACCTAGCAATGATAATGATGTAGAGATTAAACCTGATGTTGATCTTGATAACCCACAATCAAAGAATCAACGTTATGATAAGAGAGACTTTGTTGCTAGGAAGCACGGTAGGGAAAGAGAACCATGGGTTCAGAAACACATGCCTTTTCCTCCGGAACCATCCAAGAAAAAGGATGATGAGGATTTTGAGCGCTTTGCTGAAATGATTAGACCTATCTTTTTTGCGTATGGTTTGACTGATGTGCTTAAAACAAATCCTTATGCCAAGTATATGAAAGATATTATTACCAACAAAAGAAAGATACCTGAAGTAGAAATTTCCACCATGCTTGCTAATTACACTTTTGAGGGTGGAATGCCTAAGAAATTAGGAGATCCAGGAGTACCTACTATACCTTGCTCCATTAAGAGAAAGTATGATAAAACTGCTTTGTGTGATCTTGGAGCTGGTGTTAGTGTTATGCCTCTCTCTCTTTATATCGTAGACTTGACTTGATTAAGTTGACACCTACTGAAATATCTTTGCAAATGGCCGATAAATCAACTGCTATACATGTCGGTATTTGTGAGGACGTGCCTGTTGTAGTTGCAAATGTTACTATTCTAACAGACTTTGTTATATTTGATATTCCCGAGGACGATAGTATGTCTATTATTCTTGGAAGACCTTTTTTGAATACTGCAGGGGCTGTTATTGATTGCAACAAAGGCAATGTCACTTTTCATGTCAATGGTAATGAGCATACGGTACACTTTCCGAGGAAACAACCTCAGGTCCACAGTATCAATTATATTGCAAAAACGTCAACTATCACTATTGGAGGTTTTGAGTTTCCTATTCCTACTATCAAGAAGGCATATGACATCCTTATTGTTAGGGACATACATATCCCCCGTTGAGGTAACCTAGTGTCATTCGAAAATTCTCCGGTTTCATGTTACTCGGAAAGAGTTTATTAACAAGACCTGATCAACCTTGTTAACGGATTCCTTTTGATGAACATGGGATAGGTGAATCTAGATAGCACAACCTTCTGTACCCTCTTTTTACTTTCTGTTAATTAAGATAAATAATGCAAAAATAGTATTTTCTGTCTGTTTCCAGACTTAACTGTGCAATAAAAAATATCCCGAAAATAAAAGTTCTCCAAATGCCATGAAAATGAAATATGATTTTTTCTAGAATTTTTGAGGAAATATGGCACTGAACACATAGCGAGGGGAGCAAACACGTGGCCACGAGGGTCCAGGGCGCGCCCCCTGCCTCGTGGGCCCCACGTGGCCCCCCTCCACTTATTCATGCACCCATGCTCTTCTTCTTCCTCCCAAAAAAATCACCAACCAGCTCAAACCCGAGTTCTAGCTCATCTTGCTGCCATTTTCGATCTCCTTGCTCAAAGCACCATTCACCAAACTGTTTGGGGAGATTGTTCCTTGGTATGTGATTCCTCCATTGATCCAATTAGTTTTTGTTCTAGTGCTTTATTCATTGCAAATTTATGCTGATGTGGTGACCTTGTTCTTGAGCTTGCATGTAAAATTTTCTTGATCCCAAGTAATTCTAATACATGATATAGTCTCTAGGCACTTATAGGAGTTGTTGCTATCAATCTTATTGAGTTCGGTTTACTTTTATTTTGAAGTTACTAAAAATTTCAGAAATTTTCAGAATAGGAAAATGTTTAAAAGATTGTTGAGGGGCTCCTCCAGCAAGAGTTCAGAGGAGAAGAAGAAAGAAGAAAATAAGAAGCCCAAGTATAATCTTCCTCGCTTGGCGGAAGTTCGACCGTGTGAATGGCCTTGCAATGATTTCATGGTGTCCACCAGGATTTATGAAGACTATTATTGGTTCGCAAATAATGCAGGCCTCACCGACTTCCTCCACGACCAGAAATAATAGTATCTCTTACTCACCAATATTTTCACGCAAAGCTTTCATTTTCATTCTAGGAAAACACCACCTACGGTGGAGTTTCGTTTATATGATGTGATTAAGGAGATATCACTCTTAGATTTTTGTGAAATTTGCAAAGTACCCTTTGGAGGTAGACTTGATGAACCATGTCGTGAACACGTTGAAGGGTTTATTGACATGATAGTTGTAGGGGAAACGAGACAAGTTTCAGGGGCAAGAATCACTAGTATACACTTCCTTATTCTACGCTACTTTGCTTTATTTGCTAGTAGATGTTTAATTGGTCGCGGGAGCAGTGGGAATCTCAGTTCGCGTGATATTATCATTTTACGCCATGCTTTGTTTCAAGACACAACTTTTAGCTTGGGCGCCGTCGTTGCCAAACGATTGAGTCTGAATCGCTCAAAGGGGCCCGTCTTTGGAGGCATCTTTGCTTCTCGCCTTGCTGAATATTTTAATATACCTATTGGGCATCATGAGAAGGAAGAAAAATTGCTTGCCCCTGTTTATCTAGACTACAAGAGCATGATAGCTCTTGACTTTATTGTTAAAGACAAGAATAGGCAGCTTAATTATAAATTAAGATTTGATGAAATATGATGTGAAATTTTTACCTTGCCTGCACCATCTTTGTTTGATCTGTCCACAGGCAAGTATCTCTTTACATGAGATGCCTTCTACAAGTACCAAGGCCAGGCGAAAGCTTCAGAGCCTGAGCCAGAACCACCACTTGATCCTTCCCGTCAATCTGTTTATGGGTGGGAGCTGGATGAGCTCGCCAACCAGTGGCACCCAGAGGATGCATCTCAGTAAACTTGAGGGAGTGGCTTTGATCCGTGGCCATAGACCAACTTAGGACAAAAGCCTAAGCTTGGGGGAGTACGTGTTTCTCACCGACTTACATTCATGTTCACACTTATTCTAGTTGTCGGTGCTCACACTCTTTCACTGTACCATCCATGCTTAGTTTCAATTTCTTTTTCTTAGTCTTTTTCTTGTGTGCTAGAAAAATCCAGAAAAACAAAAAAATATTAGTTGTAGCTTCTAGCTAGTTTACTTTTCTCGCTTGTAGTAGCAGTTAAAATGAAAACCCAAAAATATTTCCCGTTCTTCTTTTGCTTGTTGGGAGCTTTCTCGTGTAAATAGTTTCCTTTTTTTCTTTGGGGGTTAAGAGTAGAAGACCATGATTAAAATGCTTAGTGGCTCTCATATGCTTTGTTGTTGATTTAACCTTGAGCCATATTACCTTGTCTTCTCTCTTGTATTAAATGTCTGCAGATTCCAGCTTAGTCCAATGCACGTGCACTATTATTATTTTCCACACCGTTCGGTCGTGTGAGTGAAAGGCAATAAGAATGATATATGATGAACTAATTAAGGTGAGAAAAGCTGGTATGGACTCGACCTCTCTTGTTTTTGTAAATATGATGGACCATCGTTCTTGATTCAGCTTGTTATGAATGAAACATGTTTGCAATGACAATTAGATATCATAGCTGCTTATGCCATGCTTAATTAGCTGAGAGTTTATAATGGCCTATCTTGCGTGCCAACATGATATTAAAATGGTTGTGATGTGGTATGATGGGTGGTATCCTCCTTTGAATGACTTAAGTGATCTGACTTGGCACATGTTCACGCATGTAGTTGAAACAAATCAACATAGCCTCCACGATATTTATGTTCATGATGATTTATATCCTACTCATGCTTGCATTCATTGTTGATTAATTTTAATGCATGTTCATGACCGTTGTTGCTCTCTAGCTGGTCGCTTCCCAGTCTCTTTCTAGCCTTCACCTGTAGTAAGCGGGAATACTGTTTGTGCATCCACTTCCATAAACCCCAAAGTTATTCCAATGAGTCCACCATACCTTCCTATATGCGGTATTTACCTGTCGTTCCAAGTAAATTTGTATGTGCCAAACTCTAAACCTTCAAATAAAATTCTGTTTTGTATGCTCGAACAGCTCATGTATCAACTAGGGTTGTCTATATCTTCCATGCTAGGTGGGTTATTCTCACGATGAGTAGACTCCGCTCATCATTCATGAGAAAATGGCTGGTAACCGGGATGCCCAGTCCAATGCTCAAAATCATAATAATTAAAAAAAACTCCCCCAGGGCTGTTGCTGGTTTGGACGGTAGCCGTTGTTTCGGGCTAGCCGTGGAGTGTGCTTGTTGGTCGTTGGGGGAGTATAAACTTTACCATTCTGTTTGGGAACCGCCTATAATGTGCGTAGCATGGGAGATATCGAGATTCTTGGTTGTTATGTTGACAAAGAAAGTATACCGCTCAAAACATTATTCATCTCTGTTTAAAAATCGAGCTCTGGCACCTCTACAAATCCATGCTGCCCTCTGCGAAGGGCCTATCTATCTACTTTTATGCAAAGTCATCATCCTCTTATCAAAGAGCACCAGTAGGAGAGCACCTCTGTCGTTGCATGTATTACTAATAATTTGCATTGAGTATGATCATGACTGGATCTCTTTCATAATGAATTACAATGTCTAGTCAGTCCTTGATCCTTAACGGTGCTCTGCATTCATGTTTTAGGGTCTCAGAAAGGGCTAGCGAGATACCATCTTCTTATATCATATCATGATTGTTTTGAGAAAGTGTTGTCATCCAAGGTTTATTATTATTGCTCGCTAGTTGATTATGCCATTGATGTGAGTAGTCTTGAGACCTGAATGTTATTGTGAATGTGGTTAGTTCATGATCTTGTTGAAAACCTGGATGCTAGCTTACATATTTACAACAAGAAGAGCAAACAGAGTTTGTAAAAGTTTTTCTTTATCACTTTCAGTTTATCAACTGAATTGCTTGAGGACAAGCAAAGGTTTAAGCTTGGGGGAGTTGATACGTCTCCAACGTATCTACTTTTCCAAACCCTTTTGCCCTTGTTT
Source organism: Secale cereale (assembly GCA_902687465.1). Lineage (NCBI taxonomy): Eukaryota > Viridiplantae > Streptophyta > Magnoliopsida > Poales > Poaceae > Secale > Secale cereale. Next base: position 911,573,279 of record LR738710.1, read on the forward strand.
TGGACTCTAACTTGCATGATTTGAATGGAACTAACCCGGACTGACGTTGTTTTCAGCAGAACTGCCATGGTGTTGTTTTTGTGCAGAAATAAAAAGTTCTCAGAATCGCCTGAAAATCAACGAAGAATTATTTTAGAAAATATAAAAAATATATGCAAGAAGATCCACACCAGGGGGCCCAGGGCCTGTCCACGAGGGTGGGGCGCAACCCCCTGCCCAGGGTGTAATGCCCAGGATGGAGTTATACCTCCTACGGGTCGAGGCCCGACTTAAAGGCATAAGTCCATCCTAGAATGATCTCAAGTTTGGTAATCTTTGCACAACTCATGTAAAAGAGGGATGGTAAACTTAAAATAGTCGGCTTACAATCGCCACGTCACAGAATAACAGTACAAGTCTCAAACATCATACAATAAGATCACTACAACCCTCTAAGGGCAAAAACCAAATGTCAAAGTACCAAACTCAGATAAATAAAACAACCACAGGCGGATCGAATCCTAGTAAGAGTCTCCACTACTGATCGTCAGGGTAGCGCACGTAGTAACGACTACGCTCCTCGTCGTACTCCCAATCCAGCTCGGTGCCATCACCTGGATAGCTCACGGCTGGACCTGCATCTGGTGTGTGAAGTAACTGTGAGCCACAGAGGACTCAGCAATCCCGTTCCCGGGTAACAGAACTATCAAAGCCTTTAGGTGAGGGAAAGGCTGAAGAAAGGAATGAGGTGAAGGAACAACAAAGAGTCTGCAGCAGCAACTAGCACTAACTTACGCAAGAGAGAGCGAGAAGAGAAGGCATCGGCGAGAAGTGATCACTAAGTGATCCTAGCTACAAGCTCACAAGCATAACCCCTCCGTGTTCAACTCCCGAATCCCTATTCGGAAATTGACAGTCACGGAACTCACGCTGGTAGTGTATTAGTATCATTGTGTCAAGTTATCTACAACCGGAATTAACAAGCTCCCATCTGCCACATAACCGCGGGCACGGCTTTCGAAAGTTCAAACCCTGCAGGGGTGTTCCAACTTGACCCATTACAAGCCCACGATCCGCGGAGTCGCAACTCCAAAGTGGGAAGACCCGAGTATCCTCGGAATCCCGTGCTCAAGATATACCGAGCTAAGGTAAGGCTAATCCAGCAAATCCTCCCGGCGTGTCGTCACCCTGATAGTAGCCGCGCGTATCTAGGTCTCAGGACACGACCGGATGGGCGATTCTACGGGTGGATACCAAATACCTCGGGTTGCCCCAAGGCGGCCCCGCAGAACCCCCGTTTCGGACCAACACTCATGTGGAGCACTGGCCCGGGGTTGTTGATTAAGAAAGAGGGTTAATTACTCCCTTATGCATGTTTAGTTTGTTATTAGGCAAATAGTACCAATGTTGGGATTTGCTGGAAAAGACTTAGCACATAGCGGTTTATCGAGGGGGTCCCATACACCCCAACCGTGTTAGGAACGCATAATCAAGGAACATAAAACCGGCTTATACGGATCCTAACGGCATGAGTGGAACAAAACACCAAGCAAAAGGCTTAGCCTTCCACCCTTGCCAATATATAGGTGATTTCAATTAAAGCATTTATATAGTGTGATATAACCCAACCAAACTTCAACATGGAGTAAGCATCTTCACTTCACCTGCAACTAGCAACGCTATAAGAAGGGCTGAGCGAAGCGTACTTAGCCAAGCAACGGTTTGCATAGGTAGGGTGGTTAAACATGGCAATTGGTTACAAGTAGGAGGCTGACAAGAAGAACATGGGCATCGAGGCAAAACTATAGATCGGGACTACTAGCAATAGACAAAGATAGTAATGTTATCGGGGTTCGGTCATCTTGCCTGAAGAGAAGAAGTTCGGATCGAAAGAAGGGTCCTCTTGCTCAAACTCGTTGGAAACCTCGTGCTCAACCTCGTTGGAAAACTCGTGCTCAACTTCCGGGTCTAAACAAGACAAACACGACAAGCACCAATCAACACGATGCAATGCGCACTCGAAAAACATGTATGCATGATGGATGCACTAGAGATGCACATGGAGCACGGAAAACATCACTCAAGCAAAACACCTCAAAACAAGATAACAACCTGATAATATTAATCTACACAGAAAAACACCCAAGTTTGATATAAAGATCGCTGAAATCGGAGTTACGGGCTAAAAGTTATGCCCGAAACAAGATTTGAGCGAAAACTGCAAATTACAGCAACATAGCATCTTGGGAGCACAAAATAAATAATCTACAGCACCCAAAAGGCATGGCAAAGGACTTGAACATAAACTAGATATAATGTACAGCAACTAGGTCCAAAGTGCACCCCAAACGGAGTCACGGATCATTAGCAATGACCTTGGACATATTGAACTTTGAAATAAAATTCTGGCAGCAGAATTTTATTGAAAGTTTGGAGCAAAAGATAAGCATGCTACAGCACCTCAAATGGACATGTGAGGGCATGGATGGAAAGACAACAATATATACTTCATGGAACAATCAAAATCCACCCCAAAACTATCATGCTTTGTCCTACAACATCACACGAACATGGCATCGGAACGTTACAGATTTCAGACTTAGTGAAATTTCACTAAGTCCCAAAACAGCAACATCATCATAGCAACAAAAAGAGCATGTTTAAGACACCTCGAAACTAAACATGGCAAAGGGTAAGCACCGCATCAAAATACATATGACGGTGATCCCGAAACACACAAGCATGCATCAATGTGGTGAACACACCGATTACAACGAGCTCAACAACAAGGCATTTCATAACAAGTAAAAACACAACATATGAACATGGCATCTTGCAACGATGATAACAAGGAAACAATACATCTACCATGCAACCTATCACACACAACACGTAGTTCGTGTCAAGACGAACACGTGGACATGTCATTTGCTTCGTTTGGACAAACGAGCTAAAAGATATCACAAGTCAAAGGTGGCACAAAAATAACACATAACAGCAGTTTATATCATCATACACTCTTGCAACAGCAAAACAAAGCCCTAGATGATCTCCAACATGCATGACAACAACAGGTAAAACGTAGAGGGCATCTCCACGAACATCTGGACATATCACACGCTCAAAACGGAGCAACAGGTGAAAAGTTACAGCAGTGCAAAGATTGCATCACAGATCAGGAAAAACAGAGACTAGGGTTAGGTCAACCTCAACGGATCTGAGATCCGGATGAACAGTGTCGTCTCGGTGAACAGTGCGGCCCGGTCCGCGAGGAACAGTGCGGCGGAGGCGGCTGGGCGGCCCGGCCTGCAGCGGCGGAAGCCCACGGCGGAAGCGGAGTGAGGCGAGCCGGCGCGGCCCGCTGCGAGGCGAGGCGCGGCCTGGCTGGAGCAGTTTACATATTTACAACAAGAAGAGCAAACAGAGTTTGTAAAAGTTTTTCTTTATCACTTTCAGTTTATCAACTGAATTGCTTGAGGACAAGCAAAGGTTTAAGCTTGGGGGAGTTGATACGTCTCCAACGTATCTACTTTTCCAAACCCTTTTGCCCTTGTTTTGGACTCTAACTTGCATGATTTGAATGGAACTAACCCGGACTGACGTTGTTTTCAGCAGAACTGCCATGGTGTTGTTTTTGTGCAGAAATAAAAAGTTCTCAGAATCGCCTGAAAATCAACGAAGAATTATTTTAGAAAATATAAAAAATATATGCAAGAAGATCCACACCAGGGGGCCCAGGGCCTGTCCACGAGGGTGGGGCGCAACCCCCTGCCCAGGGCGCGCCCCCTGCCTCGTGGCACCCCTGGTGACTTACCGACGTACCCCCAGATCCTATATCTTCACTTTCGGGGAGAAAAAAATCAAGGAGAAGGAATTATCGCGTTTCACGAGACGGAGCCGCCGCCAAGCCCTAATCTCTCTCGGGAGGGTTGATCTGGAGTCCGTTCGGGGCTCCGGAGAGTGGAGATCGTCGCCATCGTCACCATCAACCTTCCTCCATCACCAATTCCATGATGCTCACCGCCGTGTGTGAGTAATTCCATCGTAGGCTTGCTGGACGGTGATGGGTTGGATGGGATCTATCATCTAATCGAGTTAGTTTTGTTAGGGTTTGATCCCTAGTATCCACTATGTTCTGAGATTGATGTTGCTATGACTTTGCTATGCTTAATGCTTGTCACTAGGGCCCGAGTGCCATGATTTCAGATCTGAACCTATTATGTTTTCATGAATATATGTGTGTTCTTGATCCTTGATACATCTCCAACGTAACTATAATTTTTTATTGTTCCATGCTATTATTTATGAAGTCTTGGATGTTTAATGGGCTTTATCATTCACTTTTATATCATTTTTGGGACTAACCTACTAACCCAAGGGCCCACTCCAGATTGCTGTTTTTTGCCTGTTTCAGGGTTTTGCAGAAAAAGAATATCAAACGGAGTCCAAACGGAATGAAACCTTCGCGAGAGATATTTGTGGAGAAAACCACGCACGAAGAACTTGAGAGCCACGTCAGAAGAGCCACGAGGGGCCCACGAGGGTGGGGGCGCGCCCACCTTCCCAGGGTGCGCCCCCTGCCTCGTGGGGCCCTCGTAACTCCCCCGGTGCCCTCCTTCTTCCTATATAAGTCCACGTACCCCAGAAACTCCGTGAACAGAGAGAAAACCCTAATTACACCGTCGTACCTTCTGTTCCCATGGAGATCCCATCTTGGAGCCTGTTCCGGAGCTTGTTCCGGAGCTCCACCTTCATCATGATCATCATCGCCCTCACCATGAGTTGTGAGTAGTTTACCACAGACCTTCGGGTCCATAGCTAGTATCTAGATGGCTTCTTCTCTCTCTCTGGATCTCAATACAAAGTTCTCCTCGGTCTTTGAGGAGATCTATTCGATGTAATCTCTTTTTGCGGTGTGTTTGTCGAGATCCGATGAATTGTGAGTTTATGATCAAGGTTATCTATGAAAGATATTTGGTTCTTCTCTGAACTTTTTATTTGTGCTCATAGTATCCTTGCAAGTCTCTTCGAATTATTGGTTTGGTTTGGCCTACTAGACCTATAGTTCTTGCAATGGGAGAAGTGCTTGGCTTTGGGTTCAATCTTGTGGTGTCCTTTCCCAGTGATAGTAGGGGCAGCAAGGCACGTATTGTATTATTGCCATCGAGGATAAAAAGATGGGGTTTATATCATATTGCTTGAGGTTATCCCTCTACATCATGTCATCTTGCTTAAGGCATTACTCTGTTCTTATGAACTCAATAGACTAGATGCATGCTGGATAGCGGTCGATGTGTGGAGTAATAGTAGTAGATGTAGAATCGTTTCGGTCTACTTGTCTCGGACGTGATGCCTATATACAATGATCATGCCTAGATAGTCTCATAATTATTCTCTTTTCTATCAATTGCTCGACAGTAATTAGTTTACACGCCGTAGAATATCGCTATCATGAGAGAAGCCACTAGAGAAAACTATGGCCCCGGGGTCTATTCTGAACATATCAATCTACATCTACTTTACTTTTATCGCTTTTATTTGCTGTTCTTATAAACTAAAAATATCAAAAATATAAACTATCATCTCTATCAGATATCACTTTCGTAAGTGACCGTAAAGGGATTGACAACCCATTATCGCGTTGGCTGCGAAGTTCTTATTTGTTTGTGCAGGTGCGAGGGACTCGCGCGTGGTCTCCTACTGGATTGATAGCTTGGTTCTAAAAAACTGAGGGAAATACTTACGCTATTGTGTTGCATCTCCCTTTCCTCTTCAAGGGAATACAACGCAAGCTCGAGAGGTAGCAAGAAGAATTTCTGGTGTCGTTGTCGGGGAGGCTTGCGCAAAAGTCATATACCAAGTACCTATCAGAAACCCTTATCCTTCGCATTACATTTATTTGCCTCTCGTTTTCCTCTCCCCCACTTCACCCTTGCCGTTTTATTTGCCCTTCTTCCGCCGTGTGTTTATCGTTCGCTTGCCTCTTGTTTGCTTGTGTTGCTATGTGCCCTCTATTAGCTTGCATCTTTGCTTGCTAAATTATGGATCCTCGTTCACTTGCTAATCTCTTTAAGAGATCTAATTATGTTGAACCAATTGCTAGTGAGCTGCGTGCACTAGATTATCTTGATGGGGTTTTGCTTGAAATTTATGAATCTGAAAATTGTGAGGAATTGTTAAAAGAAAAAGTGATTCATGATAGCTTGTTAAATAAAAAGCATGATTGCAATGATGTTATTGTAAATTCTATTAATATCAATTGTGTTAGTGACATGCAACACCCTAAGCGTGGGGATGCTTATTTTGCTATGCCCACTACTTGTTGCAATGATCATGATTGGGGTGATGATTCTTACGATCTTGAAAATTTATTTAAACCCCATCATGAATATGAGATTGATAATAATGTTTGCTATAATATTGAAAGTGGTTTTAGAAGAGTGTCAACTTTAGATCCCACATATTTGGAGAATGTTCAATCTTATGATTTTTTAATAAAAGTGGGTTTGGAGAGGTCATGACTTTAGTTAATGTTAATCCCACTATTTTGGAAGAGTGTCAACTTTGCATGCATGTGGATCGTGTTGAGAATAAGTTATGTGATAGCTATTTTGTTGAGTTTGATCATGATCCTACATGAAATTATTATGAGAGAGGAAAATATGGTTGTATAAATCTTCATGTTGCTAAATTACCTCTCTTCATGTTGAGATTGATCTTGTTTCTTTCTTCTTCCTTGCATATGTTAGATCTTGCTTGTCTTGCTAATTTGTTTTCCTACAAAATGCCTATGTATAGGAAGTATGTTAGACTTAGATGTTATTTTCACATGCTTTATCATGCTCTTTGTGTGTTTCAATTCTTATCTTTCATGGGAGCATCATTGAAATATCAATGCCTAGCTAGGGGCGTAAAACGATAGCGCTTGTTGGGAGGCAACCCAATCTTATATTTATTTATTTTTGTTTTTGTTGCTGTTAGGGAATAAATATTGCATCCAGCCTCTGATTAGATATGGTTTCATGTTTTGTTTAGTGTTTGTGCCAAGTAGAACCTTTGGGAAGACTTGTGTGAAGTTTATGTGATCTTGCTGTGAAAAACAGAATCGTTAGCGCTCGCTAAAGTTGTCTTCAGATTTTACTGGAGAGTGATTTTTAGTTGATTATTTTTGCAGATGATTGGTAGACAAATTCCCCAAATTTACCAATTTAGTTTGAATTTTTTGGAGTTCCAGAAGTAGGAGAAACCTGCAGATTACTACAGATTGTTCTGTTTTTGACAGATTCTGTTGTTCGTGTGTTGTTTGCTTATTTCAATGCATCTATGAGTAGTATTGAAGGATATGAACCATAGAGAAGTTGGAATACAGTAGGTTTAACACCAATATAAACAAAGAATGAATTCATTGCTGCACCTTTGAGTAGTGGTTTGCTTTTTTATACTAACGGAGCTCACGAGAATTTTTGTCTAAGTTTTGTGTTGTGAAGTTTTCAAGTTTTGAGTATTGCTTTGATGGAATATGGGACAAGGAGTAGCAAAGGCCTAAGCTTGGGGATGCCCATGGCACCCCAAGTAAATTCAAGATAATCAAAAGCCTAATCTTGGGAATGCCCCGGAAAGGCATCCCCTCTTTCGTCTTCATCCATCGGTAACTATACTTGGAGCTATATTTTTATTCGCAACATGTTATGTGTTTTGCTTGGAGCGTCTTGTATAATTTGAGTCTTTGCTTGTTAGTTTTCCACAATCATCCTTGCTGGACACACATATTTGAGAGAGTTAAATATGGCTTAGAAATTATTAGAACACTCTATGTGCTTCACTTATATCTTTTGAGTTGAATAGTTTTTGCTCTAGTGCTTCACTTATATCTTTTAGAGCACGGTGGTGGTAATATTTTGTAGAAATTGTTGAAATCTCATGCTTCACTTATATCCTTTTGAGAGTCTATAAAAACATCATGGTAATGTGTTTAGGCTAAAGAAACTAGTCTTCACATGATAAACATCCAATGTCAATGTAGTAAAAAAAATCACACTAAGTGCATTGAATAGAATGGGATGTTGGATGCTTGATAATTATTTTGAGACATGAGGATAGTGATATTAGAGTCATTCTAGTGGAGTTATTATGAAATAGAGAAATACTTGTGTTAAGGTTAGTGATTCCCGTATCATGCATGTATGGTGAACCGCTATGTGACGAAGTTAGAGCGTAAGGTATTTGTAGAGTGCCAACCGTTGTGTGGAGGTCGGGGCGCGCGATGGTTAACTCCTACCAACCTCCCCCCTAGGAGCATGCGTTGATTGCTTTGTTTTGATGACTCGTAGATTTTTGCAATAAGTATATGAGTTCTTATGACTAATGTTGAGTCCATGGATTATACGCACTCTCACCCTTCCACCATTGCTAGCCTCTCTTGTACCGCGCAACTTTTGCCAGTACCATAAACCCACTATATATCCTTCCTCAAAATAGCCACCATATTGTTCCTCAAAACAGCCACCATACCTACCTATCATGGCATTTCCATAGCCACTCCGATATATATTGCCAAGCAACTTTCCACCGTTCCGTTCATATGACACGCATCATATTGTCATATTGCCATGCATGATCATGTAGTTGACATCGTAGTTGTGGCAAAGCCACCATGCATAATTTTTCATATATGTCACTCTTGATTCATTGCATATCCCGGTACACCGCTGGAGGCATTCATGTAGAGTCATACTTGTTGTAGTATCGAGTTGTAATTTCGAGTTGTAATAAAAAGTGTGATGATCATCATTATTAGAGCATTGTCCCATCTGAGGAAAGGCCAATAAAAAAAGAGATGGCACAACAAAAATATAGAGTGGGGCTAATAAAAAAATAGAAAGCCCCTCCAAAAAAAGAGGGAGAAAAGAGAGAAGGGACAATTGCTACTGTTTTTATTTTCCACACTTGTGCTTCAAAGTAGCACCATGTTCTTCATTGTAGAGAGTCTCATGCTTAGTCACTTTCATATACTAGTGGGAATTTTCATTATAGAACTTGGCTTGTATATTCCAACGATGGGCTTCCTCAAATGCCCTAGGTCTTCGTGAGCAAGCAAGTTGGATGCACACCCACTAGTTTCCTTTGTTGAGCTTTCATTCATATTTAGCTCTAGTGCATCCGTTGCATGGCAATCCCTACTCACTAACATTGATATCTATTGATGGGCATCTCCATAGCCCGTTGATACGCCTAGTCGATGTGAGACTATCTCCCTCTTTTTCGTCTTCTCCACAACCACCTCTATTCCACCCATAGTGCTATATCCATGGCTCACGCTCATGTATTGCGTGAAAGTTGAAAGGTTATAAAAGATAGAGTATGAAAACAAATGCTTGGCTGAAATCGGGGTTGTGCATGATATGGATATTTTGTGTGATGAAGAGGGAGCATAGCCAGACTATATGATTTTGTAGGGATAACTTTCTTTAGCCATAGTATTTTGAGAAGACATGATTGCTTTGTTAGTATGCTTGAAGTATTGTTATTTCTTATGTCAATATAGACTTTTATCTTGAATCTTTCAGATCTGAACATTCCTGCCACAATTAAGAGAATTACATTGAAAAACTATATTGGTTAGCATTCCACATCAAAAATTATTTCTTTATCATTTACCTACTTGAGGACGAGCAGGAATTAAGCTTGGGGATGCTTGATACGTCTCTAATGTATCTATAATTTTTTATTGTTCCATGCTATTATTTATGAAGTCTTGGATGTTTAATGGGCTTTATCATTCACTTTTATATCATTTTTGGGACTAACCTACTAACCCAAGGGCCCAGTCCAGATTGCTGTTTTCTGCCTGTTTCAGGGTTTTGCAGAAAAAGAATATCAAACGGAGTCCAAACGGAATGAAACCTTCGCGAGAGATATTTTTGGAGAAAATCACGCAGGAAGAACTTGAGAACCACGTCAGAAGAGCCACGAGGGGCCCACGAGGGTGGGGGGCGGGCCCCCTGCCTCGTGGGGCCCCCGTGACTCCCCCGGTGCCCTCCTTCTTCCTATATAAGTCCACGTACCCCAAAAACTCCGTGAACAGAGAGAAAACCCTAATTCCACAGCCGTACCTTTTGTTCCCGTGGAAATCCCATCTTGGAGCCTGTTCCGGAGCTCCACCGGAGGGGGATCCATCACGGAGGCCTTCATCATCATCATCATCGCCCTCACCATGAGTTGTGGGTAGTTTACCACAGACCTTCGGGTCCATAGCTAGTATCTAGTTGCCTTCTTCTCTCTCTCTCTGGATCTCAATACAAAGTTCTCCTCGGTCTTTGAGGAGATCTATTCGATGTAATCTCTTTTTGCGGTGTGTTTGTCGAGATCCGATGAATTGTGAGTTTATGATCAAGGTTATCTATGAAAGATATTTGGTTCTTCTCTGAACTTTTTATGTGTGCTCATAATATCCTTGCTAGTCTCTTCGAATTATTGGTTTGGTTTGGCCTACTAGATCTATAGTTCTTGCAATCGGAGAAATGCTTGGCTTTGGGTTCAATCTTGCCGTGTCCTTTCCCAGTGACAGTAGGGGCAGCAAGGCACGTATTGTATTGTTGCCATCGAGGATAAAAAGATGGGGTTTATATCATATTGCTTGAGTTTATCCCTCTACGTCATGTCATCTTGCTTAAGGCGTTACTCCGTTCTTATGAACTCAATACACTAGATGCAGGCTGGATAGGGGTCGATGTGTGGAGTAATAGTAGTAGATGCAGAATCGTTTCGGTCTACTTGTCTTGGACGTGATGCCTATATACAATGATCATGCCTAGATAGTCTCATAATTATTTGCTTTTCTATCAATTGCTCGACAGTAATTTGTTTACCCGCCGTAGAATATTGCTATCATGAGAGAAACCACTAGAGAAAACTACGGCCCCGGGGTCTATTCTCAACATATCAATCTACATCTACTATACTTTTATCGCTTTTATTTGTTGTTCTTATAAACTAAAAATACCAAAAATATAAACTATCATCTCTATCAGTTCTCGCTTTCGTAAGTGGCCGTAAAGGGATTGATAACCCCTTATCGCGTTGGCTGCGAAGTTCTTATTTGTTTGTGCAGGTGCGAGGGACTCGCGCGTGGTCTCCTACTGGATTGATACCTTGGTTCTCAAAAACCGAGGGAAATACTTACGCTACTGTGATGCATCTCCATTTCCTCTTCGAGGGAATACAACGCAAGCTCAAGAGGTAGCAATCCTATCTTGCAAGTCTATAGTCACCTACTATGTGTTATGATCTGGCAACACCGAAGTGACAATAATCGGGGCCACTCCCAGTGATGACCATAGTTTAAGGAGTTCATGTATTCACTATGTGTTAATGCTTTGGTCCGGTACTCTATTAAAAGGAGGCCTTAATATCCCTTAGTTTCCAATAGGACCCCGCTGCCACGGGAGGGTAGGACAAAAGATGTCATGCAAGTTCTTTTCCATAAGCACGATGACTATATTCGGAATACATGCCTACATTGTATTGATAAACTGGAGCTAGTTTTGTGTCACCCTAGGTTATAACTTCTACATGATGAATTGCATCCGACATAATTTCCCATCACCGATCCAATGCCTACGAGTTTTACCTATATTGCTTGTTGCTTATTTACTTTTCCGTTGCTATTATAACAAAAACCACAAAAACACTATCTTTACTTTTGTTGCTGATATCGCCACTATCATATTACTTTGCTACTAAACTATCTTGCTGCAGATATTAAGTTTCCAGGTGTGGTTGAATTGACAACTCAGCTGCTAATACTTAAGAGTATTCTTTGGCTCCCCTTGTGTCGAATCAATAAATTTGGGTTGAATACTTTACCCTCGAAAACTATTGCGATCCCCTACACTTGTGGGTTATCAGCGCCCTATAGGGGGGCGCCTCCCACCCTCGTAGGCACCACGTATGCCCTACTCCGTGGTTCTCAAGTCTCCCGTGCGTGATTTTCTCCAAAAATATCTCTCCCGAAGGTTTCATTCCGTTTGGACTCCGTTTGATATCCCTTTTCTGTAAAACCCTGAAATAGGCAAAAAAACAGCAATCTGGACTGGGCCTTTGGGTTAGTAGGTTAGTCCCAAAAATAATATAAAAGTGTATGACAAAGCCCATTAAACATCCAAAACATCATAAATAATAGCATGGAACAATAAAAAATTATAGATACGTTGGAGACGTATCAGCGACGACGAAGAGGAGACGTCGTTCAGAGTGATCTGGCTGGTGGTGCTCGAAAATAAACCGGTTGCCCTTGAATTCTCTTCCTGCACGGGGCAATGGCGAGCCATTACACCCCTGACTTTGACTTGGAGCTTACCTGGCTTACAGTTCTCGACATGGAAATTTCGGTTTGTGTCGCGCCATTACGCACATGGCTGCTTCTACAGGATTTCAGGTTCAATTGAAAATTTGCTCATGCTTGACATCCGTAAGATGGTGTTCTCCATGGTTGATCACCCACCGTGTGCCAGACATTTGGGCGATGATGTGGCCATCGTGGAGGCAGGCCAAGGCAGGACTCTGATGTTTGTGCCTAAACCGGACAATGAACGTCTTATTTATACCGTTTGGGGGCGAAACAATGGTGGCAATTCCACCCAGTGGCAGATGGAGAAGACAATCTCGCTGGATTCTGACTGCTTAATCGAGGGTGCAGTCGGGAGGCACTTGCTCCTATATTATGTCGGAGTCTCATCGGCCAAGCAAGGTTGTTACACGCAGGACGTCGACACATTGCAGCTTCAGAGGGTGTGTTATTCATGTCCAAAACAGTCAGAAGTATATTGCAACTTCCCACCATCGTTATTATCATCACCGACAGTGTCAAGTGGTAAACCTTCTGTTGCGTGCTAGTTACCTCCTTTCTTTTATAGTTATATCTATCACATAGCTTTTCTGATACTTGCTAGCTCATTAATGTGATCAGTAAGTATTTGTTACATAGTTTAGTGGTTGCTGCTTTTTTTGTGCTTGTGGCAAAGCTGATCAAGCTAATTTGTTTGTCTTTCCTATGCGCCATCTTCAGGTAATTTGAGAAGTGAAAGGGAGGATCTAACACACTATAAGTAGAATTCTAGGGGTATTGCGAAATCGTAAAAACACTGGATCATAAGTCACAACAATTGATTCAGTTTTTATGGCGAAGATAAGTTTAAATAAGTTTTTATGGAGATTGAATATAAGTTTAAATCAGGACATCGCTGCCAGTTCATCTTTGTAGTGTTGTTTCTTAGACACATTTATTCCAGTCAAGCAGGACTTGTGTTATCTGGAAGCCTTATGTGCTCACCGTTACAGTTGTAAATTTATCTTTACTGATGTCATATAAAAATTATCTTAAGATATAAGATGCAAAAATGTCTTTTTGGTTTCCGATGTGAAAATTTATTCATTCTTTTTAATAAATATACGACACTAAAGTTTTAAATTAAATGCAGAATCACAAGCTATTTTGAATGACGTACCAAATGGTATTATTTGCATTTTTAAGATCAGGATAATCCTTGCTGCACCTCACAATGCATCTTTTTTAGCAAGAACTTAATAGAGATTGGTAGTAATTTCATGGGATATTGATTGTGTTGTAATTTGCAATGAGCATTGTGCTCTAGCTTTTGGTCCATCAGATTTGGAACCTTGTCAGTAGGCCACAATAGTCGTCTGTCGTCTGCTTAGTCCCTGTCTTATCATTTCACCGTGTTTTCCAAAAACATATGTCAGGCCCTAAAACAGTATCGTGCACATCCGGCTATCCATTGGAGATTTGAGGGCTCGAGTCCTTAAGTGCTTTTGGTCCATCAGATTTGGTAACCTTGTCAGTAGCCCACAATAGTCGTATGTTTAGTCCCTGTCTTATCCTTTCGTCATGTCTTCCTGAAACATATGTCAGGCCCCAAAACGGTATCATGCACATCTGGCCATTCACCAGAGATTTAAGGGAGTCATTAAATGAACTCATTACTGACTTCCACTTACTGCTTCGAGTCGCCTCTCTTCATCTGGAGCGCTTGGAGACAATCCAACGGCTACAGTTCACCTGATGAGCACTATTCACCGACCAACAAAAACTGCTTTAGACTGAATCCTCTTTTACTTTTACCAAAGTGATTATAATCGTTGATTATTCTTATATGATTATGTTAGCAAAATTTATAAATATTTTTCTTGACAAATCTATTAATACTAATTCTTTCAATCATATATTTTTAATGGAGGTTTTTCCATCGAAACTAAATAGAGGTTGCTAGTACTATCAAGGGTGTAATTATGGACAGATGGATTGTGTAATGCTTTGTGTCATGTACTCATGTACAGATGGAGCAATATCTGTGCCATGCCTTTAACTCTTGTTGTGATCTGCATTGTACTCTTTTGGTCTATCACATCTGAAAACCCCTTCACTCGGCCACACTGCACTTTTCTGCTCTATCCCGCCACAATCCTTGCATCCTGTCCTGCATAAGTGAAGCCCTTTCCAAAGCCATCAAGTCGATCCATCCAACCTGTGGTCATCAAGTCAATCCATCCAATTTACGGAACTTTGCTGTCTGGACTACTGCAGTTATCTCAGAGAATTACTCGCTACAGATCCGAATTTTGGCGTTCTTTTCTGCGCAACATTTTTGTTTTGTTTCTTTAGAATACCAAATTGTTTTCAGTTCACACCTATGTCAATCACCTATTCTCCTCCGCATGACATCTCTTGCGTTGCAGCTCCGCAAGTTGGGCCACTCTATTTCACCTATAGCAAGTTACTAAATTTTGACCCATGAAAACAAATTCACCTATAGTGATTTACAACAGTACTTTATTCTGCCATGCCTGTCAAAACTCAAACTTTGTTTGCCCGCATGCAGACGCAACCTTTTACATTTATCCTTGTTTGCAGTGCACTTTTGTGATGCATGCTGTCATTAGTCTATCGAATTGATTCCTCTTTGGTACTGAACTCCGATCATTTTACAACTAAGCCTTTGTTTACTCTACTGGTGCGGTTGAACCTGCAACCTAGGAGCCTCTGGCAGATTGCTGTTGGGGCAAATGCTATTTCCCCCCCTTTAATCACCTTCCTCTCCTTTATGTCTGTGCTTCCTTTTCATCCATGCCCTTCCTTTGAAGAAGGGCAATAGAGCACGGCACAGTTGCCCGGTTGCTTCATGACCGAGCTTAACTTTACAAGTTTCACTAACCAAAAAAAAATGTTTGCAGAAGTTTGCTGAATTTTGTGAGTACTTAATTGCTCAATTTGATCTTGGGTTATTTATTCATAAGTTGCCTGCATTTTTTTTTGATAAATCTCAATCGCATTACAGAGCTTTTCAATGAATATCCAGCCATTCTCATCGTAAAGTCAATTTGTCTTCAATGTAACAGTGTAATCTTGTGCAGTCCCACGCCATGCTGACCACCGAGGAGTGGATGACTCTGTGCCGGCACCAGAACCACGAGAAGCTGACCCTGGAGGCATGGAAGGACCTATTGGTCAAGAACCGACGGACCTCTGCAGGGGACCGCCGTGCAAGCGTCATCATCGGAGCGGACGCTCAGGCTCCAGAGTCCGCGGAGGCGGGTCGCGGTGGACGAGGAGGAGGAGGCCGAGGCTTGACCCGTGGTGGACGAGGGCCTGGGGGCGGATGAGGGGCCAGATCAAGGTGTTGTCCAGGACGGTTGCGACCAAGTCCTTGGGCGGCAGGGGCTTGCCTTGAGCAGGATGTGCTAGCAGCTACTCCCTCCGTTCGGAATTACTTGTCGCAGAAATGGATGTGTCTAGACGTATTTTAGTTCTAGATACATTCATTTGCAAGACAAGTAATTCCGAACGGAGGGAGTAGCTGATAGGGACATGGAGTGAGTGACTCGATCCTTTTTGTAAGGTTTATACTAGTTGCCTGCTGCATATTGATCTGATTTCTTTGAGTCCTTCTAGGGATCTAGACAATTTTTTCCATCCAAGCATGAACACGCTACTTTCAAATTCCACTGGATTCTTGTTGATCCACTTTTTCGGTCCACGTGTGATGTTGTAGCACCAACAAAGTTGACCGCTGCAGACAATTAATGAATGATCACAAATAAACCCCTTGCATACATTTTTCTCATTTCTGAATCCTGGCTTGAGTAGGCAGAGATGAGCATTTAAGTGAAATTTGCTGAAGATGGGTGATCCATGCATGTGGAGTCTTTTGAGGTTTCCAGGCTTCCTGCTGGTTTTGAGAGACTAGCTTGCGATTAAGCAATCGATCGACTTCCACACATAGCCTACAGTCTACGCATCCCACAAGCTTGGCCACTAGACTGGCCCTGCTTAGAGCATCTCCAACAGCCGCGCTAAGCGCCGCGCCCCAAAAAAGCATATGCCGCGCGCGCTTCGGCAGGTATAGCGCGGGGATGGGCGCTGGCTCCAACAGCCGCGCTATATTGCAGCGCGCGCGCGCCGCTCCAGCAGTGCCCAAAAATGCAGCGCGCGCACACTATTTTTTAATACGTAAAATTGCATTAAAATAAAAAGGATACAAAGTTATTTTACATATTGCAACTAGATAGGTAGTTCGAAAACATAGATAGATAGTTCGAAAACATAGATAGATAGATAGATAGTTCGAAAACATAAAAAAAAACTAATCGCTCCAGTCATCTCCACCATCACCGGCTTCGTAGTTGGTGTCGGAGGAGGTTGACAGCCAGACGTCGATCCAACGGTCATCGTTTTCAGTGAAGATTGTTACCCCGCCTGCATCGCGGATGTCGCACTGCTGACACGCCAATTCCCTCCGACGACGCCTGTCCAACCGCTCCTCGCGGCGGCGGCGCGTGTCCTCCTCGCGGCGACGTGCCCAGTACTGCTGCTCGTACGCGACGTCCTCCGGGTGAAGCCGGCGCCACTCCGCCATGCGCCGCTCGTCCTCCTGGGCGACGAGGAGGCGGTTCTGTGACGCCGTGTGCTCCGCACGGTCTCGTGCGGAGTGTAGACGAGGCGGCGGGGCGAGCTCCAACGCCTGCTCGAGTGTGCGGGCGTCGTCGAAATTCATCTGACGGCGCGGCCTGCCTAGGCGCCACGCCGCCGCGTCGAACGCGCGGGCGGCCTCGTGTGCCGTCTCGTACGTGCCGAGGGGAAGCCGGAGATCGCCGGAGCGTATCTCGGCGTAGAAGCCGGCGCCGTTCGGGCGCTCGCGGACGCCGCGGTAGCCCGACGAAGAACGGCTGCGCGGCGGCATGGTGGCGCGTCGGGGGCGGCGGCGGTGCTCCGGTGCGGCGGACGCAAGCGGTGGCGCGAGAGGCAGGGAGAGAGGGAGAGAGAGCGTGGTGGAGAGCGAGGGGAGCGCGCGCCGCGCTGCGTTTTATAAGCGCGCGGGAGGAGGCGCCGCAAAAAAGGCGCGCGAGAGGCCGCCGTTTCGCGCGCGCGCGCGTTTGTCCCGCCACCGCTGGAGTGCGCAATTCTGCCCCGCGCGCTAAATCGCAAGTTTAGCGCGCGCGCGCCTTTTTGCGCGGCTGTTGAAGATGCTCTTAACATGGAGAACTTTTCAGATAGCAAATACAAATTTCTCCTCCCACACAGCATATATACAGAACAACTCTTCACTACAGTAGGTCGTAGTTTGTCTCTCTAGTTTACGACTATGGTTTTCCCTTAGCCGTTGATGGTAGTTTCATTCTCTTGTCAGGCGTAGAGGTTTGTGGCCTGATGGAAGTTACCTGGGATCGTGCGCTGTATTGTATTTAGCACACGTGGAAACTAAACAAAAATGATCGGATGGCCGAGTTGGTCTAAGGCGCTAGATTAAGGCTCTGGTCCGAAAGGGCGTGGGTTCAAATCCCACTCCGGTCAATTGCTTTTTTGGTCGGTCATTTTAACTGACAAGTTTTTAATGCATGTCATTAAAAATTATGTCGTTGGACTCGTATTTGAACTCTTTTTTGTGACATGTCTTACCTTTCATTAATTAAATTTATGGTTAAAAATTTAGCACAAAATACTAAGAGGACCAGTAAATTAGGATGGAGGTAGTAGTTCATATAGAAAGATCAAGCAGCTCACATTACCGTCAAACCAAGATATTTCGGCGAAAAAAGAGAGAGAAAGGTTCAGACTTCAGATAGCAATTCCTATCTTCAGACAAGGTGGCCATGCCGTTCTCAGTCTTGAACAAAGAGGCATAACGAAACAGGAAGGGGGAAATGCGGGAGGGGAAGGATGGAGGATGAGGGGGATGTGGAAAGGGATAGGGTTGCGATGCATGGACTGGATTTCGCTCGATTGGCTGCCCACTTGCTCGTTTGGTGCGCAGTGTTTATAGCACAATGCTGGTTGATGTGGATGGCGCGGTTGTGCCTAGCACCCCGCTCATCTAAAATATTGACCCAAAAAACTCTTTATGGCCAAGCAGATCAGACTGTAAGGGAGACGAAAGATGAAGATGCAGAGTTCTTAGGGCCGAATGCGGCTCAGGAAGCACACGTTGACGATGAACTGCGGTTTCAGGGTATCCTAGCTGAGCTGCGCCCGGCCGATATGAAGTTCAGAAATCATTTCAATATATCTCCAACTTAATTATATTCCTGTAACTTATACGTCAACTTAGCGTCTATCTGTTGGCTGATGTAACCAACCATATCCTGCCAGCACTTGGCGTTCACTTATTTTGCTTCGTATGTAGTCATTTGTTGAAATGCCTAGAAAGACAAATATTTAGAAACGGAGTGAGTATTTGCTGATGCAAGTTTGGCCTTTTCTCTTGGCTGCATTCTCATGTCGCTGTCCCGGCAAGCCGAGCTGGTTGGGCTACCGATCTTGTAGTCTTCTCACGAAGGACGGCAACTAGGCAAGCATACTGAAGAACTCACAACATCAACAACACCGAGCACGGCTGAGCAGAGCAGAGATGCTTCCTTGGCCGTCGACTCGCCCTGCTGCTGCGGCTGCCGCGGCCATGCCCATGACGCAGCCGCAGCTGAGGCAGATGAGGGCGCAGTGCCTCGTCTTCCTCGCCTTCAAGTACGTTATTATTCTTGGGTAGCAAGCATCTCAATCTCTGCAAGAAACAGCCGGCCGGGCTTAATTCCCTTGTTTCTTCTTCCATCTTGGACATGTGTGTGTGCGCGCGCGCGCTAGGAACCAGATGGAGCCCAGGGAGCGGCACATGGAGATCGCGCTCGGTGAAGATGAGATCGACGGAGCCGGCTGCCACGGGGAAACGACGACGACGAGGAGCTCACCTTCTCAAGCCTCGTCGTCCTCTGCCGCACCGCTGCCGCTGCCCCACCTCCTGCCCGTCTCATCGCTGCGGCTGTCCCCGCCGGTGACGGAGCAGGACTTGGGTCTTGGGCCATCCACCAAAAATGAATGAGAGGCTCCTTTTGGATACAAAGTGTTGTTCTTGCTTAGTAAATAGGCAATTTGACGATTAATTTAATCCAAGAATTAACCACTGGCATGGCATTGACACAAATAATCGCATACTGATATTCAATCATGCAAGCACATACTGCGCTAATTGTAGACATATCTACGTATAACGTTAGCATGCCTAAAACAGAAAATAGTAGGAGCGGGATAAACGAGTTATACCCTCCAGTAGGCAATGCAGAGGCCGCGGCGGCGGTGACGGCAGCAGCGTCCTCGGCTGCCTTCTTGTCGGCTTCGATCTTCTCGGCGGCGGCACGTTCGGCGTCGGTGGACATGGTGATGACGAGGGCGACGCGGACGTAGAAGAAGTAGACGAACGACGAGCAGTCGCGTAGTCGCTTCGCAAAAACCTATTCGCCCCTCTCCCGTACAAGATCCAGAGAGGCGGGGTTTCGGCGACCTGCTCTCCCGTCGACCGTGTACGCGGCGGACGGGATGGAGTCACCGGCGGCAGCAGCAGCAAAGGGACGACGGCGGGCGTGGAGGCAGATGTGTTCTGTTGAGGCGGCGGCTAGGGTTGGCAGCGCCCCACATATATATGTGCGGCCGCGCGTGGAGAAACATGGGCTGAACCCACGTCCAAGTCGATAGCCCACGATCCGACGTCTCAGATCGTGGCCCTACCTGTCAAAGACTCTCCGTTCCCGACCGGCAAAAATAAGTGCATAGGAGTGAGCTCGGCTCGGCTCAATCCCACAACCCGCGGCGCGTCGTGACGAGCGGAGGAGGAGGAGTGCGCGAGGACCTCATCTCTTCTCAAGCTCCAATAGCATGAGGGAGAGAATCCCTTATAAACCACTCCAACTCTCCTTCCACTTCCGGGGTGGGACTAAACTTCCCACCACCTTGTCATGCCACCTACATGAGCCCTTAGAGATTAAATCTGAAATTGTCATATGGTTTCTAGGCCCATCTCATATTTCAACAACCCCCCACCAGATCTCGAGGGCCCATTGTGTCCTTTGTTCGAATTACTGTTTCGATATACCAGTGTTTCATTGAAGACCTGTTAAGGTTGAGCTTCACCTAGAGCAAGTAGCTACACTCCTTCACAACTGAACAATGGACTATGCCTTGAATTGTCAGTTTGGCGTAAAGAAGCTTCACCACATGTCTTACTGATACTAGGCTGCCGAAGGCTAACCCCTCGGATGGAGCATATAAGTCACACTTCTGTCCTGTTCATGAGCTTACTAGAGATCACCCCAATCTCATACACTGTGACCAGCAGTCGGGCTCATATAGGTGTGTTCCTTCAAAGATCGCTCTGTAGGATAGCATCTTGCTTGCATAAGGTTTGGAACACATTGAGACAATAGTCATCCTCCCATACAGTATCGAGAGTATTGCATCTCCAACAGAGTGGGTTAGTATAGTTACTTTCCTCAGTTCACCACTGGCTTGTTTTTCCAGGTCCTACTTCATGGGATCTCCGATCACATAGGTTGGGTTACCACCATGGCAACTCATGTGGGTCTCATGCCCATCTCCCTCGATGCATTATCTATCACAACACGTGATAGCCCTTTTGTAAAGGGATCTGCCAGATTCTTAGCCGTATGGACATATTCCAACGCTATCACTCCAGAGTTTCTCAATTTTTTGACAGCTTTTAATCTCATTCTTATGTGTTTGCTGGACTTCATGTTGTCCTTTAAACTCTTCACCTTGGTGATGATAGTCTGATTGTCACAGTTCATAAGGATAGCCGGAACCGGTTTATCAACCAATGGCAAGTCCATCAAAAGATTTCAAAGCCATCCTGCTTCGACACCAGATGTGTCTAATGCTGTTAATTCTGCTTCCATTGTCGATCTTGTTAAGATCGTTTGCTTGCAAGACTTCCAGGAAACAGCGCCACCTCCAAGAGTAAACATATACCCAGTTGTGGCCTTCATCTCATCAGCATCAGAGATCCAATTCGCATCACTATACCCTTCAAGTACCGACGGGTATCCGGTATAGTGAAGTCCATAGTCCATAGTACCCTTCAGATAACGCATAACTCTTTCAACATCATGCCAATGTACATCACCCGGTTTTGGTACAAACCGACTCTGTTTGGTCATAGCAAAAGCGATGTCAGGCCTCGTAGCGCTAGCTAGGTACATAAGTGAACCAATGATTTGAGAGTATCTCAATTGATCTATAGCCGTGCCTTTGGACTTTCGAATCAACACGCTAGGATCATTTGGTGTTTGAGATGGTGTGCAGTCCGAGTATCCAAAACGACTCAACACCTTCTGAACATAATGGGATTGCAAAAGTGTAATCCCACCCTCATTATCTCTCAGTAGCTTGATGTTCAAGATAACATCAGCCACACCAAGGTCTTTCATCTCAAATATCTAAGATAGAAACGACTTGACCTCCTCAATGACTTTGAGGTTGGTTCCGAATATCAGTATGTCATCAACATATAAGCACAGTATAACTCCTTCGCCCCCACCATGGCGATAGTATACACATTTGTCAGCTTCATTAACAACGAAGCCAACA
>LR738710.1:912075009-912177255 GCA_902687465.1 Secale cereale
CCATCACCGATCCAATGCATACGAGCTTTACCTATATTGCTTGTGGCTTATTTACTTTTCTGTTGCTACTAACACAAAAACTACAAAAACACTATCGTTACTTTTATTGCTGCTACCGCCACTATCATATTACTTTGCTACTAAACTATCTTGCTGCAGATACTAAGTTTCCAGGTGTGGTTGAATTGACAACTCATCTGCTAATACTTAAGAGTATTCTTTGGCTCCCCTTGTGTCGAATCAACAAATTTGGGTTGAATACTTTACCATCGAAAACTGTTGCGATCCCCTACACTTGTGGGTTCTTCGGTGGGCTTGTCCTCTACGGGATTGTTTCTGTCATCGCCCTCCGCCTCTTTGGGTGTATCCACCATGTACACGTCGTACAAAGACGTGGTTGTCCACCACCCGGTTACAGGCCGGCCTTGATCTGGATCCGCTTCAGTTTCGAGGTCCATCCCTTCGAAGTCTTCGGAAGCATAGTCAAGTAGATCGGTTAGATCTTCGACCGTGGCTATCAAGTGGGTGGTGGGTGGGGAACGAAATTCTTTATCAGCCTCCAGTTCGAACTGGATACAATGCGGCAGTGTGTCCTCTTCTAGGGAGAGGTATCTTAACGACTTTAACATGTCGCCAAAGGGTGAGTGCTGGAAGATATCCGCATCACTGAATTCGGCGATAGATGCCTGATCGGGTTTGAAGGGCGCGGGTGCACGTGATTCGGAATCAGAGGCCGAAGTTGAGTCCGGGGTTCCGATAACACAAACCTTGCTCGTAGTTGGGTTCGTGTGCGACTCCAACGCCATAGAGTCTGCGGCTCCCGTGGTGGGGTTGAGCTTCTCGTCCTTGCCACGATCTGTTCTGGATCTAGGGCCAGAACAGTTGCAGGTGCTATTTCCTGATCTGATGAAAGAGTTAGGTCATGCTCATCGTGGTGGCAGAGAGAAGCTGCCACTGGCTCGAATCCGGCGAAGATCAAGTCTCCGCGGATATCAGCAACGTAGTTCAAGCTTCCGAATCTGACTTGATGGCCAGGCGCATAGCTCTCGATCTGCTCGAGGTGGCCTTCGATGTTGGCACGGAGCGCGAAGCCGCCGAACACAAAAAGTTAGCCTGGATGAAAAATTCCCTCGGTGTCGCCGTTACGGTTGATGACGTGATCCATCGGTCCTTCCGTCAACGACATAGTGGAACTCTCAATGAAAGAACCAATGTCGGTGTCAAAACCGGCGGATCTCGGGTAGGGGGTCCCGAACTACGCATCTGAGGATCGATTGTAACATGTGACTGGGGACACGATGTTTACCCAGGTTCAGGCCCTCTCGATCGAGGTAATACCCTACTTCCTGCTATATTAGTATGGATGAATATGAATACAAGAGTTGATCTACCTCGAGATCGTAATGGCTAAACCCTAAGTCTAGCATGTGAGGATATTGTGATTCTCTTCTAGCCTCTACGGACTAAACCCTCCGGCTTATATACACACCGGAGGGGCCTAGAGTTTGTACATGTCATCTTGCATAGGAAGGAAAATCTACACCCGAACCTAAAACTTGCCATTACAGGAATACAGGAGTCCTATCCGGATACGAGAGGTGATCTTCTATTATAATCTTCATGGCTCACCAGGAGTTTATCCGGCCACATGAGGACCCCTCGATCCAGGACTCCCTCAACGGTGACGTCTCACCTTGATTCCGGCAACGGCAACGGGGCCCGGGTGGGCTCGATGTTGGGCAGAAGGGCGGTGAGGGCCAAGGAAGGCAACGAGGTAGCAGCGGGGCGGGCGGGCGGTCGCCGGAAGGCGCGCCGGCGAAGATGCAGTGGCGAGGGAGAGGCTTGGCTTTTACTCCAAGCCATAGCGGCCGAGTATATTTAGGGTTGGGAGAGGCATCCCTCCACTAACTGTTTTGGGGATCGGTTAGGTGCACGTTAGAGGAGTAAAGCCGGCGTTTTACTCCTTTAGTGTTGGGTAGAGGATTGGTTAGAAATGCCCTTAGGATCCAACACGTTCGGAGATGCATAGCTGACCTTGAATCAAAAAAGGTTCCCAACGTGGTGAGTTGGGAAAAAAGATCTTCCCGGACTTGAACTCTTTGTTTTTTCCTTGAAAAAAAGTCACTTGAGACACAACCAAGAAAGGGTCAATGCGAATCTTTTTGTATGTAGATCTACTTTTAAATCTAAGCCATCAATCTTTAAAATTAACACAAAATTAACGGATATAAAAATATGACGAATGGAGAAGTAAGAAATTGTGCTCCCTTTAATAGTAGGTATAGAATGGTTCATATGATTTTTATTCCTCGGAAAATTAATAGATATCAAAATAGGGGTGCAGATTACCTAGCAAGGTGTAGTCGAACTTAATGCACCACTGTTGTGTGGTTGCATTGAGGTCCACCATGTATAATGTATAGGGGATATCGTTCCTTTAGATTGTAACCCCATTTTTTTTTGAGCAAATGATTGTAACCCCATTACTATAAAATAAAGCTGCTACCGAAACCGCAAAAAAAAAAAAAGAACACTTGTTCCTGTTGGTCAAAGTATCTTAGATGGTGCAATCCTCATATCCTCTTTTTGTACCCTAAAATATTTCCCTTTGATAATACAGACATAACTTTATTCTTAAAAAAAACTAAATATGATTCTCCCTTAAAATAAATAAATAAAAACTGTGATGTAAGAAACACAAGGGTGATGACAAGATCATCCAATATATACCCTAAAAAACCATCCAATATATGTGCGGAGAGTGTATCGCAAAAATGTTCTTTTAATAGAACACACCACTGTCGCTTAAACAGAAATGAAACAAAAACAAATACAGTACTACTATGCCAATTTCCTTTACAGGTTATTATAACACCATCTCGTTTAGCTTGGTCTTGTGTTGTGCTGCTTCTGCATCTACATTTTTCTTTTGGGGCTTCTTGCATCTGCAAAAAAAAAAAAAACATTTTCAGCCATGTGGCATGGGCTTTCTTTAGGGGTATGTGCCATGGGCTATGACACGAAATGTGCCCGCACGAGACAGAAGACGGTCGACGCAGGCCCGTGCGAGCCCACTGAGGCAGCTGGTCGGCACTAGGAGACGGAGGGGAGACTCGCGGTGGGTCAACCAGTCGTTCTCCGCCGCCGAAGTTGAAAAAGAAGCGCACTCGGCCGCCGTCCTCCAATGAACCCTCGTCTCCGTTCCCACCCTGCTGACTTATCTCTTGGCCGCGCCACCTCAAGCGGAGGTCCGTCCTCTTTGCCCCTTTTTCTTGTCACGGCTTCAGGCTGTTCCTCCTGCAACTTATTGATGATCCTCAAGTTTTCCAGTTATCTACTGACTTATTGATGTATGATGGCGTTTTCCAGCTCTCTACATTGTTTTTACTACTGTACTTTTATTATGTTACTACTACTGTTCTAACATATTTTTTTTGTCTCCTTTTTGTGTGGAGACTGGAGAGCTCCTCAGTTTGTACAAGATCACCGGCGATGAGGTTCCTATCATCCGTGGATATGCCTTGTCATCCATGGATGGCCATGGTTATCCTCCTGCCCCTCGCGCCTCTCGCCGCTGCCAAAGCTTGGCCGTTTTGTGGCGACAGCGGTGTCTACGAATCAAATAGCACCTACGAAGCCAACCTCATGCTCCTCTCATCCTTCCTCCCGAACAAGGCAGCATCCAGCACCACCCTCTTCGCCACTGACACCATCTTCGCCCTCGCTCTCTGCCGCGGGGACTACAACGCCTCTGCCTGCAAGGGATGCTTGGCTACCGCCTTCCAGGACGGACAGGAGCAATGCCCCAACAGTAAGGACACCACCGTGTACTACCTCAGCAATCCCTGCATGCTCAGGTTCTCCAACCAGAATTTCCTCGCGAGAATGGTTTTTGTAGCTCAGGCTACACGGCACCTTCTATCTGTGACGTTCATTGGTGTACTATTCCTTGAGATATGTGTCAAGTTAGACAAGATCACATGGAGTTCATTACAGACATGTCAGACCATTTGCAATAAAAAAGAACAGAGACAGCAGTCTGCTCCATTGCATGCACGCATGCAGCACACATGAGTGAATAGTGTCTTGCCAATAAAAAAAGATGTACACAGTGTGTGTCAGGACCAGAGCTGCATGCAACTTTTTTTCTCTGTCCCAGCGTGTACACATACGACTCTTCTCTGCCTTTGTCCTTTGCATGCAACACACGCTTTGTCTGAAGTCTAAACATATGCGTGCTACACTCACTTGCTCATTTTTTTTATTTCAATTCGTGGCACTTTGAGCATCTATGTCCATCACAAGTGGGGTCTGACAGATGCACAAGCTTTGATCGTGGTGCAGTTTGTCCGCTGACTACCAGCGAGAGTGACAGAATATGCGTCGTATAAAGATGCGACAAAGGTGTAGACCTTGTAGCTAGCGTGCAAGACCTATAGCTACTAAGCATTATTATTCACATAGGCATGCATGGCAGAGCCTGCTAATGAGGCTGGCTTGGACTGAGATTCCTCTCGTGACTCTTCGGGCGGCACAAATCACGAAACAAAACGAACGGATATGATAAAGGGTACCAGGAAGCTCGGTCTACAATAGAACTTTGCGTTTCTATCCAACACCACATTGAATATGGTTACTTTGTGATGATGGAAGCAAGTAACCATTTTGTGTGAGCTTCTTGTATAACCTCTAGCTGGAATGTGGTCAAGCATATTGGGCATTGGATTATTCTTGCAGTACAAAAGTTACTAGCAGCCGTCAAGAGAGACTCTCATCCATCATCTCTCAACTTTTGTAATAGATTCTTCACCGAGACAATCATATTCATAGCACCGATTATATTATGATCTTTTTGTTGTAATTCTTGTGACAAATCATTAGTTAAAGAAACCACTCGAAGCATCAAATAGAAGATATGAACAAACTCAAAGATTTTCATGTTTATCACATAGACTGAAGCCAAACCTCTATCATCATCATCTGTCCCATCAAGAGCAATACAATCTAGCACTCAACCATAGAATTGTACATTTGAAAGATCAGGATTAGAGTTATGTGGTGTGTACCCCAATGTGTATCATTGGGTCCTGGTAAACATGCGTCTTGATGTTGGCCTTTTCCTGACATAATCTCCCCTCTCTATAACTATGAAACCAAGTTGTTATGATGATTATGCAACAAAACACCTTCCCTCTTATAGGAGGCACTTACCTAAAAGAAAGAGTGATCAGTTAGAATTGTATAATGGCCAAATGCATCTATTTGGATTTGCAAATTGCAGTCATCTATAAGAAACACAAACCACGTTGGCAATCTTGTTTGTATAACCAAAGAAATCACTAACAGCTAAAACTCCCTTGACAACACCAACAATCACCAACTGAAGTTGGCAGGAAAAACAATGGACATAAAAAGCATAAGGGTTGACATCTAGCACCAATTTTTTCAAGCCATTCAGTTCTCCCGCATATTTGAGGCACTATTATATCCTTGTCCTCTCAATCTTGACATGGATAAATTATGTTTAGTAAACATTGCATCCAAAGATCTTTTCAAGGAAATGCATTCTCAACACCAGACAACCTTTCCGAAGACTCCCCTTTCTGGTTCGCGAACCTACAAGCAACAACACATAAAATTAGAGCAATTGTGCAGAGACCGGCCGTCAGTGATGTAAATTCTTGCTAGAAGCAAACAGATGCACTACTGCTAGCTGTCCAGTAGTACTACTGGTAGCAGTGCAGCCCCAGTTTCACAACTATGTAAATCACAATATCACAATACAAATATTTCCAATAATCCATTTCATATGCACATATACAAAATCTCTTACATTGCATTTTCATGAGTTACACATACAAACAATCTCATACAAATATTTCACTTGTTGAAATCTCTAGAAAGACAAATATTTAGGAACGGAGGGAGTAATAATTATATATCATAATTATCGCATTGGTACATTTCAACTTACATGATTATATCCTTGTGGTTGTTGGATGGCGTTAGACGTGGACGGGCCGTCCTTGTAGTCATTGCGGACGGGCGCGAACGGCACAAGCATCGCTACCGACGCGTAGCTGGTGAGGTCCTGCACCTGCGCCTCCTCTTCGTCCACCTTCGCATCAATCCACGCGAATAGGGCATCTCTCTTCACCCGTAGGACGCACAACCGCCAACGGTCGCGGTGGATGTCGCAGGCACTACCGATGGACTGGTACAGTGCCTTTGCTCATCCAAGAAGCTCGAATCGTCCGCCACCATGCCCATGACGGTATTACCGTTGGCTTGCTCGCCAGCGATTTGTCCCTTCCTGAGCCGGTGCTCGTTGAGGTGTTGAAGGTTGTAGCGTTGGTCCTCCTACGCCTGCCGGAACGCCGACACCGATGGCGGCGGCTGCTGCTGCTCTTCCGCCATGCATTATGGTGTTGAAGTGCGCCCATGCCCGCTCCAAGGTGAAGTCAGCATGGTCTGGTCCAGGCGGTGGTGGCGTCTCATCCTTGGACACCTCTTCCATCGTCTTCACGTCGTCACTGGCCTTGGACGAGCTTGCGGTAAGCCAGCCTCTTTCCGACTCGCACGGCGGGCCTGCCAGTCGGCCACAATGCTTTGGAGCTCGCTGCATTGGCGGACATGGTGCTAATATGAGGAGAGGATCGAGGGAGGGTGCACATCATGCCTGACCTCGCCACTAAATAGCGGACGCCGACCAGGCCATGCAGTGGGTTGTGTGAATGTGGGCGCCAGAGTGGGTTTATCTGCCGCTGCGCTTGTTTAATGTCGGATAGCAGAAGAGCGAGCAGCCGGTTTGACTGCGTAGAAAGTTGTGTCGTCCCACCCGATCAGTCTATCCGGCATCGAACATGCGCAAACGACGTCCGCCCGCTCCGCTCCAGTGAATGGTCACGTACCTTGAGGAAAATGGTGTTTGGGTGTGACCGACACGTGTGAGGCAGTGGTCAAGACGCCCACAAAGCCCCCTATTTGTGTCCGGTTTGCCAAAAAAAAAACGGACGTGTTGGATGGCAAATTCCGGACCGCTCGATTCGGATGGTTGCGGTCGGTTTGAGAGTCCACGATCCTCTAGCATAACTGTAAATCATCTCATATCACTTGCACAAGCAAATTAAACAACGACACACAACCTAATATACTACTCCCTTCATCTCAAAATAAGTATTGCTGATTTAGTACCACAACTTTAGTAGTACAAAGTTGTATTAAATTAAGGACACTTGTCTTAGGATGGAGGGCGTACAGAGTATAACAAAATCACAGTAATATTGGAGATGGAACAACAGAGCTGCTATACGTACGACATTTTCAAGTCGTAAACACATACGATGTGCTGTTGCCTGTGGGTTCGTCCAATCAAGCAGCTGCATCGAGAAAAGAAAACCAATACAGCTTGTTGTCTAGTGAAGACACATCAGATCGTATGTACAAACATCGTGTGCAAAGCAATTTCGATGGAACAAAGGAGCAGGCGTGGCACCGGTGAGCATGCCCGAGTATGAGTTCAGATGAGGATGAAGTTTATGAAGATGAATTTCATGTTACTGTCGTCGCCGGTTACTTCTGAAGATCAAGTTCAGTCTTAGCTCGCTTGTCTGTAAGTTCAGTTTAAGGATTGCTGCCATACTTATGAATAGAGCAAATAATAATTCAGAAAGAAAGAAGCATAACTCGGCTCTAAAATTACGAGTGAATATCCACCTCTCGAAAAACTGCACTGTCGATCGAAAAACTGCACAGAAGAAGAGCAACCAGGGAAACATCACGGCACAGATCAAACAAGTAAGCTTTACAAAAAGGTTGGGAGTCACTCTTGCTCACTCCATCTAGCTACCATCCTACCGCCTACCCGGCTCCTCACACGCCGCCCTCTCCACCTCGCCTACCCTGCTCTGCGACCTCCGCAGGTCCAGCCCCACCCCCAACCCCAGCGCCTCCTTCTCCTTGCACCACCGTGACCTGCCTCAGCATCATCATCGTTCTCGACGACCAACAAGGGGTCTGGCGCTCGGGCAGCCGCTGCGACGACAGGTCCTTGCAAGCCTTCAGGGTCAGCTTCTGGTAGCTCAGGCACCGCCGCTCCCTGGACAACATCAGCATGGGGTGTGCCTGCATTCCACAAAGTCACACCATTAATATGGAGCTATTGCTAACTTTCAGCTGTCTCACATTTTTCACTTAGCAGTTGGCCCAAAAGGTGCATCAGGATTTGTAATGGGGGTATGGGAATCGTGTGCCATATATTGCTTTCATGTGATTACTGCTAATAATCGTGTGCATGCATGCACAAGGTTGAAGGATGCACCAATAAATGTAGCTATTGCTAATTTTCGGTTGTCTGACAATTTCACATGATGTTGCACACTACTAAGGCTGAGCTTGCTCTCTTTATGGTGTGCGTCTGTAGCTAGGTTATATATGAAGTGGCCTTCACATGAGAATGGTCGTCTGACCTTCGACAACCAACAAGGGGTTTGGAGCTTGGGCGGACGCTGCCACAACGTGTCCCTGCACACCTCCAGGGTCAGCTTCTCGTACTTCAGGCACCAACACATCACCTGCCACTCCATGGACGTCAGCATGGCGTGTGCCTGCATGCACAAGGATGCACCATTGAATGAAGCTATTGTTAATTTGCGGTTGTCCGATGACAATATCACTTGTTAATCTGTATCTAGGTTATATGTGAAGTGAACTGCAGATAAGAATGGTTGTCTTGCCTTTGATGTCAAACAAGGGGTTCAGAGTTCGGGCAGCTGCTGCGACCACAGGTCCTTGCAAGCCTCCAGGGTCAGCCTCTCGTACTTCAGTCTCCCCTGCTCCCTGGACATCAGCATGGCGTGTCCCTACATGCAGAAGGATACACCATTAAATGGAGCTATTGCTAATTTTCGGTTGTCTGACACTTTCACTTAATGTTGTACACTACTAAAGCAGTAAGGCCTACTCCCTTTACGATGCACAACTATTAGTCTGTAGCTAAGGTTATATATGGAGTGGATTTCAGATGAGAATGGTTGTCTGACCTTCGACGACGAACAAGGGGTTCAGAGCTTGGGCAGCTGCTGCGACCACAGGTCCTTGCACGCCTCCAGGGTCAGCTTCCTGTAGTTCAGGCGCCAGCACATCATTCCCCGTTTCCTGGGCGTCAGCATGGCGTGTGCCTGCATGCACAAGGATACACCATTAAATGAAGCTATTGCTAATTTTCGGTTATCTGACATTTTTACTAAATGTTGCACACTACTAAGGCTGAAGTTATTCTCTTTTATGGTGCACAACTATTAGTCCGTAGCTAGGTTATATATGAAGTGGCATTCAGATGAAAATGGTTGTCTGACCTTCGACGACGAACAAGGGGGTCAAAGCTTGGGCGGCTGGTGTGACAACAGGTCCTTGCACGCCTCCAGGGTCAGCTTCTCGTACTTCAGGCTCCCCTGCTCCCTGGATATCAGCATGGTGTGTCCCTACATGCAGAAGGATACACCATCACGTGGAGCTATTGCTAATTTTCAGTTGTCTGACATTTTCACTTAATGTTGCACATTACCATAGTTAAAAAAGGCGCGCCTAAGCGAGCGCTTAAGCACGCCTAGGCTCTAGGCGTTGACGAAACGCATTGCGCATAACTACGCTTAATCTATGCATAACTACGCATAAGCATGCGCTTTGGTCAGTAAAGCGCAAGGCGGTGGCAAAACGCACAATTAACGCCTAGCGCTTTTTGGAACTATGCACATTACTAAGGTTGAACTTACTCTCTTTGATGGTGCAGCATTAATAGTCTGTAGGTAGATTATAGTGAAGTCACTGAGATTTAAGAAAGTTGCAGCAGGCAACTTATGCGGAGAGAACCCGATGTCAAATCCAGCAATCGAGTACTCACAAAATTCAACCAAGTTCAGTAAAAAAAATTGTTGATGATACTAGTACAGTCAAGCTCAATCATGCTACAACCAGGAAAATTTCTGCGTTTCCATGCTTCAAAAGAAGAAAATTAAAGGGAGAGGACGATGATTAAAGTAGAAAAGAAAAAAAACAACATTTGCACATAAAAAGCACCACCCATGGCAATCGGGTAGAAGAGTCATAGGTTCCATTGCAACAATACGCATCAAAGACGGTATCTTGGTTGTACAATGATTCAATACCAAAGAGGTGTCAATTTGACATACTAATGACAGCAAAACCACAAAAATTCACTGCCAACAGGGGAAGATGTAAAAGTTTACATCTGCATGCAGGCAAAGAAAGTTGGGTTTTGACAGGCAGTGGTGAACTAAGCAATGAAATGGAGGGTGTGCACTACAATTATTATTTTCAACCTAATCCAAGTGCCATACAATATTTGGCAAAAGATAACATAAATATCTGGATTATGCTCTGTTCACAATACTCTCAGCAGCTCTCCAAAAGTCCAAATGCCTACATTCATCAGCCATGTCCATCAGATATTTAGAAATCACACTGGACAGGAGGGAGGACGCTCACCTTGTGGGATGGCGCTGGTAGCCAGCGCACCGGCGGCTTGGAGGCGCACCGGTTGACGCCTCAGCGGTCGCTGGAGAAGGGGGCGGGTTCGCGGGAGCCGGAAGCCTCGGCGGTTGTTGGAGTGAAGGGCGGTGGCAAGCCGGCCGCATCCTGGGAGTGGAGAGGCGCAAGAGTGGGAACCTGGGAGGAGCCGACAAGTAGACTCTAGCTCACATGACGAAGGGAAGGAGATGACTGGAAGAGAGGTGGCCGATATTTGGGCCGAAATAGGCAAAATAGTATATGATAGAAATTGTTTTCTCAAAAATCTGGGTGGGCCAAGTCCTACCCTTCAACAATTTGAGATTTCTAAGGAGATAAAAAATATATGCAGAAAATGATACCAAGATTCAGAACTGTACAAAGTAGTTCTATGAGACAAGTGCACGAATTCAGACAGCAATTTCAGTAGGTTGTATGGATTGACTTGATGACTTTGAATTTGAAAAGAGCTTCATTTATGCAGTACATGACGAAAGGAAATTGCCCACTGACAATGTTTTCAGATGTAATGGACCAAAATAGAACAATGCATGTTGCAGAAAGGGTTAAAGGCATGTCAAAGGTATTGAACCATCTGGTGCTTTTTTACGGTTTTATGATGCATCTAAAAAGTTACTCCTAGTGTACAAGATGGCAAATAGAACAGAAAAATAGCTTCATCAGCTTTGTCACAAGCACAAAAGGGAAGAAACCACTGAACCTTGCAAATAATGATTACTGAGCACAATAATAAACTAGCAAGCATCAGACAATCTATGCGACAGTGATAACTATGAAAAGAAGAAGGTAGCGAGCATGCAACAGAAAGTTTACCACTTGACACTGTCGGCGACGATAATAACGATGGTGGGAAGTTGCAATATGCTTCTGAAGGGTGGGGACATGAACCATACACCCTCTCAAGCTGGAATGTGTCGATGTCCCGCGTGTAACAACCTCGCTTGACTGATGAGCTTACCCCACAATATAGGAGCAAGTGCCTACCCACCGCACCCCTGATCAAGGACCCAGAATCCAGCAAGAATGGTTCATTCTCCATCTGCCACTGAGTGGAACTCCCACCATTCTTTCGCCAAACGGTATAAAAACGGCGACCTGTGTCAGGTTTAGGCACAAACATCACAGTCGTGCCTTGGCCTGCCTCAACGATGGCCACATCATCACCCAAAAATCTGGCACAAGGTGGGTGGTCAACCATGGAGAACTCCATCGTCCGGATGTCAAGCACGAGCAATTTCTCACTGGTACCTGAAACCCAGTAGAAGCAACTATGTGCATAATGGCGCGACAGGAACCAAACCATCCATGTTGATAACGCAAAGCCAGGTAACGAGTCGCTGTGGATCAGGGATGTAATGGCTCGCCATTGCCCCGTGGAGGAAGAGAAAACAGCGGCCATGGGCTTAGTTTTGAGCAGCATCATCCAGATCACTCTGAATGACGTCCCCTCAGTAGTAGCAGCTGCCTCCTCGTCGTCGCCGGGAGGGGCGAGGAAGGATTCGCCGAAGCACGGCCCTTCATTCGCGAGCGCGACAACAATCGAAATGGATAGGTCACCGGGGAGCGGGGGGAGCAGGATATACTGCCGGTGCAAGGGGTCGCACACCACCATCTCCTTGAAGACGGATCCGAGCCCGTCGGGGAGGCTGGGTTTGTCGAGGAGGACGCGGCCGTCGCGGACTTCCGTGAGGGTTCCTTCTCGTTTGGTGGTGTTCGCGTGGGCCAGTTTCGGTGCGGAGGGAGCCGGCCCCGCCGGAGGTGGTACGTCGCCGTGTCAGGGAGGAGGATGAGCACGTCCATCGCTACATGGTTGCGTTAGAGGGCGGCAGGTTCTCCAATACCTGGCAGTTTCTTTAGGGATCTCACTTCAGCTATGATCCTGTGAGGGTTCCTTCTCTTTGGGTGTCCACCGCCCGCGCCGCAGGAACCGCGAGTGTCCTAGATTCTTCTGTAGTATTCGATCTTTATTAGCTACCTAGCCAGTGATGTATTCGATATTATATATTATTCGAGACGATGTATGCAAGATTATATATTATTCGAGACGATGTATTCGAGATTATATCTATTATTTGAGACGGTGTAATTTGAATACTTAATTGTTTTATATTTCTTTTTGATTAGTTAAATAAAAGCTATGGCGGACAATACCGGCAGAGAGGGAGAACAGACCCTGTTCGATATGATACGCCATCCTCGCGGGCCAAATGATGATCAGAATGAAGAAGATTATGACGGCTCCGAATTTCTAAACAACACCGGAGAGGGTGATATGATATTCGATCGCGAAGACCGAATTGATGAAGTCATGAACTACGATGATGACGAAGAAAATGTTGATCTTGAAACACTGTTCAAGAAATCTTCCGATTCAGCGATTTATCATCCGATTTATCGCTACTCTTGGGGTGACCGATAAGATTATGCCTTATCTTCATCATTTATCATTTGGGCCGATTTATCGCTATGACAAGCGATTTATCAGGAATCTACCGATAAATCGGGCCTATTCATAGCATATTTTTGCAAAATATGTGTTTATTTGCGTTTTGTGGACCTTGTTACATAATATTGTATTATTTTCATATTTTGTTCGTCATTATACAAGGATTCAAAGGTTAGGAATCAAGATAACACTTCTGTCCAATATTTTTTTGGTGTTGAACATAACATATTTTCGTGTTGGGAACCTGAGATTTGCAAAACATGGCCGATTAGTAGTCGACCGATAAAATCGATTAATCGGCCGATTTCCGATTAATCTCTAATCCACAGCTATCCGAGACGATAACGATAAGCGATATCCTCAACATTGTCTTGAAACAACACAGACCGACGAGGTATATATATTTATATAAGCAGGCACATCTGGTGATCTCACATGTTTTAAATGAGTTGAAGATATATTAACGAATCGATCTTTCTTCTTTCAGCCATCCGGATCGAGCAAATATTCAGGCAAGAGGACGAAACGAGGCCCGAACAAATTGTTGAAGGAGGGCGTAAAGTACAGTATCGAGGCAATCAGACCTAATGGCGAACCATTAGCGCCTAAGAAGATTGCGGACAAGTTCGTTCGTCAGTGCGGAGTTCTTGTGAAGGACCAACTCCCGATCTCCCTTCAAGAATGGAGAAAGCCAGCAAAGCCAAGTGCAAATGTTACTTTTGTCGACGACAGACAAAAAAAATCTGCTTTGGAATACTCTCATGGAACATTTCACCCTACCAGATCATTTCACCGAAAAAGATGAGCAGAAAGTCAAGGACGCTGCTCTTAGGAAGATGGCGGTTGCATTCAAGAACCACAAGAATCGTGAATGGGCCAAGTACGTCAAGGGAGGAAGGAAGACTCCAGTATTCGAGGGAAATCTAGAGAAGCAAAGTGCTCATTGGAACGATTTCGTGAAATTCAAGGATTCAGAGTTAGCTAAGGAACTGTCGAAAATAAACAAGCAGAATGCCGGAAAAAAGGATAAGTTTCATAAGCTGGGGCCAGGTGGCTACGCGGTGGCAATGCCTAAGTGGGATAAGTTTGAGAAAGGGATGGAGGATGCAGGTGTCACTCCGGTTACTAGGAGCTGGCCCCCCCAGGTGCAGGACTTGGTTCTATGCGCATGGGGGGAGTTGGACCTGAAGACAGGCAAAGTTTCGTTGAAGGCATGTCTGAAAGGAGCCGACGAGGAGCTACTTCTTGCAATAGAAGAGGCTCGAACGGGGGTGTTCCAGCCCAACAGAGAGAACGACGAGCTTACGCGTGCCCTGGGAAATCCTGAACACCCGGGAAGAACACGAGGCATGGGCGCTATGCCGTGGTATGAGGGGTTTTCGGACTGGAACGCCGACTACAGAACCCGTGCGAGAAGGAAGATTGCGGAGGAGAAGCAGAGGAAGCTGGACATTGAACGCCTTAAAGGCCTAGAATCAAAGCACGCGGACTTGGAAGACAAATTCCACCGGCAGCAGGAGCAGATCGACTCACTTAGCGAGCAAAGGGGGTCTCCGCAGCTGCAACAGCTAGCGGATGATCCAGCATTGCATTGTTGGGGAACGTTGCATGGGAAACAAAAAATTTTCCTACGCTCACCAAGATCAATCTAGGAGATGCATCTACGAGGGGAGAGTTGGATCCACATACCCTTGTAGATCGCTAAGCGGAAGCGTTCAAGAACGCGGTTGATGGAGTCGTACTCGCCGCGATTCAGATCGCCGAAGATCCTAGCACCGAACGGACGGTGCCTCCGCGTTCTTCACACGTACAGCTCGGGGACGTCTCCTCCTTCTTGATCCAGCAAGGGGGAAGGAGAAGTTGACGGAGAAGCCCAGCAGCACGACGGCGTGGTGGAGATGGTGGTGGAGGAATTCCAGCAGGGCTTCGCCAAGCACTGCGGACTGGATGAAGATATTCGTGGGAGAGGGAGGGCAGCGCCGAGGCACGAACGTGTGTGGCTGCCCTCCCTCTGCCTCTCTTTATATAGGGGGGAGAGAGGGGAGGGGGCGCCCTAGGGTTTCCCCCTAGGGGCGGCGGCCAAGGGGAGATGGGAGGGGGCGGCGGCCCAGGGGCTAGGGTTTCCCCCCCCCAAGTGCCTTGCCCCCCACTCCAAAGGGTGCGGCTGCCCTAGGGGGGGGCCACCCCCCATGCGCAGGTGGAGAGGGCCCAAGGGGGGGCGCACAGCCCCATGAGGGCTGTTGCGTCTCCCACTTGTGGCCCATAGGGCCCATAACAATTACCGGGACCCCCCGAAACCCCTTTCGGTCATCCGGCGACTCCCCGGTGCTTCCCGGAACACTTCCGGACTCCGATCACTCTCATCCTATATATCAATCTTCGTCCCCGGACCATTCCGGAGACCCTCGTCACGTCCGGGATCTCATCCGGGACTCCGAACAACCTTCGGTTACCATGCACTGTTCTCACTAACAACCCTAGCGTCACCGAACCTTAAGTGTGTAGACCCTGCGGGTTCGGAAACTATGCAGACATGACCGAGACACTCCCAGGTCAATAACCAATAGCGGGATCTGGATACCCATATTGGTTCCCACACGTTCCTCGATGATCTCATCGGATGAACCACGATGTCAAGGATTCAGGCAATCCCGTATACAGTTCCCTTTGTCTCGTCGGTATGTTACTTGCCCGAGATTCGATCGTCGGTATCTCTATACCTAGTTCAATCTCGTTACCGGCAAGTCTCTTTACTCGTTCCGTAATACATAATCCCGTGAATAACTACTTAGTCACTTTGACCTCATTGAGATGACGTATTACCGAGTGGGCCCGGAGATACCTCTCCGTCACACGGAGTGACAAATCCCAGTCTCGATCCATGTCAACTCAACAGACACCTTCGGAGATACCTGTAGAGTACCTTTATAGTCACCCAGTTACATTGCGACGTTTGGCACACACAAGGCACTCCTACGGTGTCAGTGAGTTACATGATCTCATGGTCATAGGAACTTATACTTGACATGCAGAAAACTATAGCGATAACTGATACGATCAAAAGCTATGTTTAACGTTTGGGTCTCGTCCATCACATTATTCTCCTAATGATGTGATCCCGTTATCAAATGACAACTCATGTCTATGACCTGGAAACCGCGGTCATCTTTGATCAACGAGCTAGTCCTGAAGAGGCTTACTAGGGACACAAAGTTTGTCTATTTATCCACACATGTATTTAAGTTTCCAATCAATACAATTATAGCATGGATAATAAACGATTATCATGAACAAGGAAATATAATAATAACTCTTTTATTATTGCCTCTAGGGCATATTTCCAACAGTCTCCCACTTGCACTAGAGTCAATAATCTAGCATTACAAGGTAATGAATCTAACACCCATAGAGTCTTGGTGTTGATCATGCTTAGCCCGTGGAAGAGGCTTAGTCAACGGATCTGCAACATTCAAATTCGTGTGTACTTTGCAAATGCTTATGTCCTCCTCCTTGACTGAATCGCGGATGGAATTGAAGCATCGCTTTATGTGTCTGGTCCTCTTGTGAAACCTTGGTTCCTTGGCTAGAGCAATGGCACCAGTGTTGTCACAAAACAGAGTCATTGGGTTCAATGCACTAGGCACAACTCCAAGATCTGTCATGAACTCCTTCATCCAGACACCTTCCTTTGCCGCCTCCGAGGCAGCTATGTACTCCGCTTCGCATGTAGAATCGGCTACCACGCTTTGCTTGGAACTGCACCAGCTTACCGCTCCCCCGTTGAGAATATATACGTATCCGGTTTGAGACTTAGAGTCATCCGGATCAGTGTCAAAGCTTGCATCGACGTAACCCTTTACGACGAGCTCTTGATCACCTCCATAAACGAGAAACATTTCCTTAGTCCTTTTCAGGTACTTCAGGATATTCTTGACCGCTGTCCAGTGATCCATACCAGGATTACTTTGAAACCTTCCGGCCATACTTATGGCAAGGCTGACATCTGGTCTTGTGCACAGCATTGCATACATGATAGAGCCTATGGCTGATGCATAGGGGACGACACTCATCTTTTCTCTATCTTCCGCAGTCACTGGGCATTGAGTCTTACTCAACTTTGTACCTTGCAATACCGGCAAGAACCCCTTCTTGGATTGATCCATTTTGAACTTCTTCAAAACTTTATCAAGGTATGTACTTTGTGAAAGTCCTATCAAGCGTCTCGGTCTATCTCTATAGATCTTGATGCCCAATATGAAAGCAGCTTCACCGAGGTCCTTCATCGAAAAACTCTTGTTCAAATATCCCTTCACGCTATCCAAAAATTCTATATTGTTTCCAATCAGCAATATGTCATCCACATATAATATTAGAAATGCTATAGAGCTCCCACTCACTTTCTTGTAAATACAAGCTTCTCCGTAAACTTGTACAAACCCAAACGCTTTGATCACCTCATCAAAGCGAAGATTCCAACTCCGAGATGCTTGCACCAGCCCATAAATGGAACGCTGGAGTTTGCAAACTTTGTCAGCATTCTCTGGATCGACAAAACCTTCCGGTTGTATCATATACAACTCTTCCTTAAGAAAACCGTTAAGGAACGCTGTTTTGACATCCATCTGCCAAATTTCATAATCGAAATATGCAGCTATTGCTAACATGATTCGGACGGATTTAAGCATCGCTACGGGTGAGAAAGTCTCATCGTAGTCAACTCCTTGAACTTGTGAAAAACCCTTTGCCACAAGTCGAGCTTTATACACAGTGACATTGCCGTCAGCGTCCGTCTTCCTCTTAAAAATCCATTTATTCTGAATGGCCTTCCGCCCTTCAGGTAATACTTCCAAAGTCCATACTTTGTTTTCATACATGGATCCCATCTCGGATTTCATGGCCTCTAACCATTTGTCGGAATCCGGGCCCACCATCGCTTCTCCATAGCTTGTAGGTTCACTGTTGTCCATCAACATGACCTCCAAGACAGGGTTACCATACCACTCAGGCGCAGTGCGTACCCTTGTCGACCTACGAGGTTCGGTAGTAACTTGATCAGAAGCTTCTTGATCATCATCACTGGCTTCCTCTTCAACCGTTGCAGGCTCCACAAAAACATCTTTCTGTGCTGCGCTACTCTCTGGTTGAAGTAGAGGTTCAATAACCTCATCAAGTTCTACCTTCCTCCCACTCAATTCTTTCGAGAGAAACTCTTTCTCGAGAAAGGACCCGTTCTTAGCGACAAACACTTTGCCCTCGGATCTGAGATAGAAGGTGTACCCAACAGTTTCTTTTGGGTATCCTATGAAGACACATTTGTCCGCTTTGGGTTCGAGCTTTTCTGGCTGAAGCCTTTTGACATAAGCATCGCAACCCCAAACTTTGAGAAAAGACAACTTAGGTTTCTTACCAAACCATAGTTCATACGGTGTTGTCTCAACGGACTTAGATGGAGCCCTATTTAAAGTAAATGCAGCTGTCTCTAACACATATCCCCAAAATGATAGTGGCAAATCGGCAAGAGACATCATAGAACGTACCATATCTAATAGGGTTCGATTACGACGTTCGGACACACCATTACGCTGTGGTATTCCAGGTGGCGTCAACTGTGAAACAATTCCACATTTTCTTAAGTGATTGCCAAACTCATAATTCAGATACTCTCCCCCTCGATCAGATCGTAGGAACTTGATCTTCTTGTTACGATGATTCTCAACTTCACTCTGAAATTGCTTGAACTTTTCAAACGTTTCAGACTTATGCTTCATCAAGTAAATATACCCATATCTACTTAAGTCGTCAGTGAAGGTGAGAAAATAACGATATCCACCGCGCGCCGTGACACTCATCGGGCCACACACATCAGTATGTATGATTTCCAATAAGTCACTTGCCCGTTCCATTGTTCCTGAAAACGGGGTCTTAGTCATCTTGCCCATGAGGCACGGCTCGCATGTGTCAAGTGATTCAAAATCAAGAGACTCCAAAAGTCCATCAGCATGGAGCTTCCTCATGGGTTTCACGCCGATATGACCCAGACGGCAGTGCCACAAGAAAGTGGTACTATTGTTATCAACTCTACATCTTTTGGCATCAATGTTATGAACATGTGTATCATCACTATCGAGATTCAATAAGAATAAACCCCCTACTTCGGGTGCATGACCATAAAAGATATTACCCATATAAATAGAACAACCTTTATTCTCTGATTTAAATGAGTAACCGTCTCGCATTAAACAAGATCCAGATATAATGTTCATGCTCAACGCAGGCACTAAATAACAATTATTCAGGTTCATAACTAATCCCGATGGTAATCGAAGAGCGAGCGTGCCGACGGCGATCACATCAACCTTGGAACCATTCCCCACGCGCATCGTCACTTCGTCCTTCGCCAGCCTCCGTTTATTCCGTAGTTCCTGTTTAGAGTTGCAAATGTGAGCAACCGAACCGGTATCAAATACCCAGGCACTACAACGAGAGTTGGTAAGGTACACATCAATAACATGTATATCACATATACCTTGCTTGTTGTTGTTGTTGGCCCCCTTCTTGTCTGCCAGATACTTGGGGCAGTTCCGCTTCCAGTGGCCATTCCCCTTGCAATAGAAACACTCAGTCTCTGGCTTGGGCCCAGCCTTGGGTTTCTTCACTGGATGAGCAACTGCCTTGCCACCCTTCTTATAGTTACCCTTCTTGCCCTTGCCATTTTTCTTGAAACTGGTAGTTTTATTGACCATCAACACTTGATACTCCTTCTGGATGTCTGCCTCAGCGACTTTCAGGATTGAAAACAGCTCGGCGATGGATTTGTTCATCCCTTGCATGTTATACTGCTGCACGAAGCTCTTGTAGCTAGGTGGGAGTGACTGGAGAATTCTGTCAATGATAGCCTCCTCTAGGAACACAAGTCCCAGATCAGCTATGCGGGTATAGTACCCAGACATCTTCAGTAAGTGCTCACTGACAGACGAATTCTCCTCCATCTTGCAAGCAAAGAATTTATCGGTGGTCTCATACCTCTCGATCTTGGCATTCTTTTCAAAGATGAACTTCAACTCCTGGAACATCTCATATGCTCCATGACGTTCAAAACGCCTTTGAAGTCCTCCTTCCAAGCTATACAACATGGCACACTGCACTACTGAGTAGTCATCCGAACG
The DNA here is from genome assembly GCA_902687465.1 of Secale cereale. Taxonomy (NCBI): domain Eukaryota; kingdom Viridiplantae; phylum Streptophyta; class Magnoliopsida; order Poales; family Poaceae; genus Secale; species Secale cereale. Next base: position 912,095,170 of record LR738710.1, read on the forward strand.
CGTCTGCCAGGCGTTCATAACGTCCACAGAGGCCGGAGCGGGGGGTTCACCTAGCGGTGCACTTAGGACATAAACCTTTTGGGCAGCTGTGAGGATGATCCTCAGATTGCGGAGCCAGTCCACAAAGTTGCTCCCATCATCTTTCAGCTTAGTTTTCTCTAGGAACGCATTAAAATTCAGGGGAGCTACTGCGCGAGCAATCTACAACAAAAGATTTGCAAAGACATCTTAGACTATTGTTCATGATAAGTGAGTTTTTAACTAATCAAATTACATATAACTCCCACTCAAATTGACATCCCTCTGGTCATCCGAGCGTGACATGATCCAAATCCACCAACCCAAGTCCGATCATCACGTGAGATGAGGTGGTGTCAATGGTGAACATCTTCATGTTGATCATATCTACTATATGACTCATGCTCGACCTTTCGGTCTTCCGTGTTCCGAGGCCATGTCTGTACATGCTAGGCTCGTCAAGTCTAACCCGAGTGTTCTGCATGTGCAAAACTGGCTTGCACCCGTTGTATGCGAACGTAGAGTCTATCACACCCGATCATCACGTGGTGCTTCGAAACGACGAACCTTCGCAACGGCGCACACTCGGGGGGAACACAATTTTATCTTGAAATTTTAGTGAGGGATCATCTTATAATGCTACCGTCGTCCTAAGCAAAATAAGATGCATAAAAGGATTAACATCACATGCAAATCATAAGTGACATGATATGGCCATCAACTCGTGCTTTTGATCTCCATCTCCAAAGCACCGGCATGATCTCCATCGTCATCGGCGCAACACCATGATCCCCATCATCATGATCTCCATCATCGTGTCGCCATCGGGGTTGTCGCGCGCCCACCATGCTCTTACTACTATTGCTACCGTTTAGCGATAAAGTAAAGCATTACATAGCGCTTAATGATTGACACGCAGGTCATACAAGAATTAAAGACAACCCTATGGCTCCTGCCGGTTGCCGTATACATCGACATGCAAGTCGATATTAACTATTACAACATGATCATCTCATACATCAAATATATCTCATCATGTCATTGGCCATATCATATCACATGCATACCCTGCAAAAACAAGTTAGACGTCCTCTAATTTGTTGTTGCATGTTTTACGTGGCTGCTATGGGTATCTAGCAAGAACGCTTCTTACCTACGCAAAGCCACAACGGTGATATTTAAGTTGCTATTTAACCTTCTACAAGGACCGCCTTTGTCTATTCCGATTCAACTAAGATAGGAGAGACAGACACCCGCCAGCCATCTTATGCAACAAAAGTCGCATGTCTGTCGATGGAACCGGTCTCATGTACGTGGACATGTAAAGTTGGTCCGGGCCGCTTCATCCCATAATACCGCTGAATCAAGAAAGACCAAGGAGGGAAGCAATCTAAACATCAACGCCCACAAAACTCCTTTGTGTTCTACTCGTGAAAGCATCTACGCAAGAACCTAGCTCATGATGCCACTGCTGGGGAACGTTGCATGGGAAACAAAAAATTTTCCTACGCTCACCAAGATCAATCTAGGAGATGCATCTACGAGGGGAGAGTTGGATCCACATACCCTTGTAGATCGCTAAGCGGAAGCGTTCAAGAACGCGGTTGATGGAGTCGTACTCGCCGCGATTCAGATTGCCGAAGATCCTAGCACCGAACGGACGGTGCCTCCGCGTTCTTCACACGTACAGCTCGGGGACGTCTCCTCCTTCTTGATCCAGCAAGGGGGAAGGAGAAGTTGACGGAGAAGCCCAGCAGCACGACGGCGTGGTGGAGATGGTGGTGGAGGAATTCCAGCAGGGCTTCGCCAAGCACTGCGGACTGGATGAAGATATTCGTGGGAGAGGGAGGGCAGCGCCGAGGCACGAACGTGTGTGGCTGCCCTCCCTCTGCCTCTCTTTATATAGGGGGGAGAGAGGGGAGGGGGCGCCCTAGGGTTTCCCCCTAGGGGCGGCGGCCAAGGGGAGATGGGGGGGCGGCGGCCAGGGCTGCGGCCAGGGCTAGGGTTCCCCCCCCCCCAGGCGCCTTGCCCCCCAAGACTAGGGGGTGCGGCAGCCCTAGGGGGGCCCAGCCCCCTTGGCGCAGGTGGAGAGGGCCCAAGGGGGGCGCACAGCCCCATGAGGGCTGTTGCGTCTCCCACTTGTGGCCCATAGGGCCCGCAACACTTGCCGGGACCCCCGAAACCTCTTTCGGTCATCCGACGACTCCCCGGTACTCCCCGGAACACTTCCGGACTCCGATCACTCTCATCCTATATATCAATCTTCGTCCCCGGACCATTCCGGAGACCCTCGTCACGTCCGGGATCTCATCCGGGACTCCGAACAACCTTCGGTAACCATACACTGTTCTCACTAACAACCCTAGCGTCACCGAACCTTAAGTGTGTAGACCCTGCGGGTTCGGAAACTATGCAGACATGACCGAGACACTCCCAGGTCAATAACCAATAGCGGGATCTGGATACCCATATTGGTTCCCACACGTTCCTCGATGATCTCATCGGATGAACCACGATGTCAAGGATTCAGGCAATCCCGTATACAGTTCCCTTTGTCTCGTCGGTATGTTACTTGCCCGGGATTCGATCGTCGGTATCTCTATACCTAGTTCAATCTCGTTACCGGCAAGTCTCTTTACTCGTTCCGTAATACATAATCCCGTGACTAACTACTTAGTCACTTTGAGCTCATTGAGATGACGTATTACCGAGTGGGCCCGGAGATACCTCTCCGTCACACGGAGTGACAAATCCCAGTCTCGATCCATGTCAACTCAACAGACACCTTCGGAGATACCTGTAGAGTACCTTTATAGTCACCCAGTTACGTTGCGACGTTTGGCACACACAAGGCACTCCTACGGTGTTAGTGAGTTACATGATCTCATGGTCATAGGAACTTATACTTGACATGCAGAAAACTATAGCGATAACTGATACGATCAAAAAGCTATGTTTAATGTTTGGGTCTGGTCCATCACATCATTCTCCTAATGATGTGATCCCGTTATCAAATGACAACTCATGTCTATGACCTGGAAACCGCGGTCATCTTTGATCAACGAGCTAGTCCTGAAGAGGCTTACTAGGGACACAAAGTTTGTCTATTTATCCACACATGTATTTAAGTTTCCAATCAATACAATTATAGCATGGATAATAAACGATTATCATGAACAAGGAAATATAATAATAACTCTTTTATTATTGCCTCTAGGGCATATTTCCAACATGCATACCACCGGCCCATCCATGCCGAGAAGCAGCGTGGGTTCTGTTGGGGAACGTAGTATTTTAAAATTTTCCTATGATCACGCAAGATCTATCTACTAGATGCATAGCAACGAGAGGGGAGAGTGTGTCTACGTACCCTCATAGACCGGGAGCGGAAGCGTCAAGTGACGCGGTTGATGTTGTCGAACTTCTTCGCGATCCAACCGATCAAGCACCGAACGTACGGCACCTCCGCGTTCAGCACACGTTCAGCTTGATGATGTTCCACGAGCTCTTGATCCGGTTGAGCTTCACGGGAGAGTTTCGTCAGCACGATGGCGTGGTGACGGATATGATGTATTCACCGGCGCAGGGCTTCGCCTAAGCACCGCGACGGTATGACCGAGGTGTGTTTCTGTGGAGGGGGGCACCGCACACGGCTAGAACAATTCAACTTGTGTGTCTTTGGGTGCCCCCCTGCCCCCGTATATAAAGGAGCAAGGGGGAGGCCGGCCGGCCCTTGTTTGGTGCGGCTAGGGTTGCAATCCTACTAGGAATAGGATTGCAATCCTATTCCTAGTAGGAATCACCAAAAGAAGGAAGAGAGGGAAAGGAAAAAGGAGAGGTGGCGCCCCCCCCCAATCCTAGTCCAACTAGGAACCCTAGGTGGGGCGCCGGCCAGCTCTATGGGCTGTCTCTCTCTTTCCCTTAAGGCCCACTATGGACCATCCCCCCTCGTAGGGGGTTCCGGTAACCCCCTCCGGCAATCCCGTTAAATCCGAAACTTTTCCGGTATACTTCCGGTATCCGAATATAGTCGTCCAATATATCAATCTTTATGTCTCGGACATTCCGAGACTCCTCGTCATGTCCGTGATCTCATTCGGGACTCCGAACTACCTTCGGTACATCAATACTCATAAACTCATAATACCGATCGTCATCAAACGTTAAGCGTGCGGACCCTACGGGTTCGAGAACTATGTAGACATGACCGAGACTCATCTCCGGTCAATAACCAATAGCGGAACCTGGATGTTCATATTGGCTCCTACATATTCTACGAAGATCTTTTATCGGTCAGAACCGCATAACAACATACGTTGTTCCTTTTGTCAACGGTATGTTACTTGCCCGAGATTCGATCGTCGGTATCTCTATGCCTAGTTCAATCTCGTTACTGGCAAGTCTCTTTACTCGTTCCGTAACACATCATCTCGTGACTAACTCATTAGTCTTTTGCTTGCAAGGCTTATTGTGATGTGTGTTACCGAGAGGGCCCAGAGATACCTCTCCGACACTCGGAGTGACAAATCCTAATCTTGATCTATGCCAACACCACGAATACTTTCGGAGACACCTGTAGAGCATCTTTATGATCACCCAGTTACGTCGTGACGTTTGATAGCACACAAGGTGTTCCTACGGTATTCGGGAGTTGCATAATCTCATAGTCATAGGAACATGTATAAGTCATGAAGAAAGCAATAGCAGAAAAACTAAACGATCATAGTGCTATGCTAACGGATGGGTCTTGTCCATCACATCATTCTCCTAATGATGTGATCCCGTTGATCAAATGACAACTCATGTCTATGGCTAGGAAACATAACCATCTTTGATCAATGAGCTAGTCTAGTAGAGGCATACTAGGGACATACTGTTTTGTCTATGTATCCACACATGTACTAAGTTTCCGGTTAATACAATTCTAGCATGAATAAAAGACATTTATCATGATATAAGGAAATACAAATAACATCTTTATTATTGCCTCTAGGGCATATTTCCTTCAGGTTCCGCCCCGGGCGATGCAATGCTGGATAGATACCCCGTGGATGACATCATTGAGAACACTAACTGCGAGCTACACTTCAAAATGAAGAACATATCCATGAAGGTGGCGGACGCCCAAGCTTTTACAAATCCCCCCGAGGCAACCTTCCATTGCAACCCGATTCCAGCAGGCTATGCTCGTGTCATGGTTGATGAGGTGGTGGACCAATATTGTGGGCTAGAGCTTGACATTCTTGGAGGTGACGACGAGCACACACTCGGAGAGGCCAAACATCGTATCATCCCATGTTGAAAGGATTGCATCATCTTTCGAAGGCCACCGACTCCACGTCAGCCGACTCCTCGTCGAAGTCCGCCACCGAGTAAGCAGACTCCCGCCCCTGCAAGTCCACCAACACGTCAGGCCACACCTCCTCCTCCAAGTCCGGCAAAGCGTCAGGCCACTCCTCCTCCAAGTCCGACACAGCGTCAGATGTCCACTCCTCCTCCAAGTCCGGCACAACTTCAGGCCACTCCTCCTCCAAGTCCGGCACAGCTTCAGGCCACTCCTCCTCGTCCAACTCAGCGCCTCAGCAATCGCAGAAGAGACACCCCGCAACTATGGTGCGTAGCGGTACGGGTCGAGGCAGTACAGGAAGTACAGGCGGAGGCAAGCAAACTAAATATGGTCCAAGCCTCACTGATCCTCCTCAGAGGGCTTACGACAGGACGGAGGAGCAAACCAATGCCATAGTGCGGGCAGAAGTGGACGACCATTTTGGACCGAAACCGCCACCGCCGCCAAGGGAGAAAGTGCCTGAGGAAAAGATTGACCTCTTCGTTCGTATGGCTCAACCACCAGCTCCCGAGCCTGTTGACAACGACTATGAGCGCCAGATCAGGAAGTTAAATCGAGCACGTCTACAGAAGGAGGCGAGCTCGGGCTCGAGCAAACAACAAGCAGCTGTCACAAAATGCGAGAAAACCGTTCCCCAGCTGGGAGAACAGGCGGCGCTATCGATCCCCTCGCTTGTTGTGCCAACAACACGTGAGAGTACGCGCGCCCAATATTATTATGGGCAAAGAGTTTACGTTCCCGGGGACGGCAATGTGGTAATAGCCGAGGAGCATATAAAGCAGGTTAAAATGCTCAACATCACTGTTGGACAACTCCTCGAGATCGAGCCCATGCCTGTGCTTACAGAGGAGGAAATAAAACGGAAATATGCCCGGGGCGAACCTTTGGTCAAGCCAGACGAGGTCAAGAAGCTCTCAACGAGAATGTATGAATTGCATCAATGGTACATGGCCATTACCAAGAGTTCCAATCGAGAGTCCCTCATGGTGAAAGTCAAGGAAGATCATTACTACCATGACAACGATGTGTCCGTTGAGTATATTGAACTATTTCAGTTATACAATCAAGACGCACTCGACAAATCTATCGTCAGTTGCTATTCTCTGTAAGTGATTTCTTTCTGTAATTTAAGTCTCAAGCTAGCTGTAGTGATCCTTTTGAGCAATCATTACCTGTAATTATCCTCACTATATTCTTTTCTGTGGTATTATGCGGGATGAAGATGTATGAAATGAAAAAAGCTGGACGCTATGGCATTGGGTTGATTGACCCAAACACCGTTAATGAATACACATAGAACCTAGGTGCATATTATAAAAAGCATGTAGAGGACAGCATGCTAGAGTTCTTGAAGTGTCTCAAATACAATGATGATATACTACTTCCTTACAACTTCCAGTGAGTCACACTCTCTTGTACTACAAATTCTATGTTTTTGCCTACTAGTTAGCTACATGTTTTTGCTTACATATGTCCGCTTAATTAAAACATCCAAACGTGTGTGCATGCAGATTTCACTGGATCTTGTGTATCATTAAAGTTGACGCCGGAACAGTTGAAGTACTAGACTCACTATTTAAAAAACAAAGTGACTACACCATCTTGAAAGGGATAGTCGACGGGTAATTTCAATCATTATTAACTATATATCTCGGCCTATTTAGTTCGTCATTTCCTGATATGAACTATTTAATAACCCATTTATTCATTTTCTTTGTCGGCGGGCAGGGCTTGGGCAAGGTTCATCAGCGTCACTCTAGGCGAATGGAAACAAAGCCTGAAATGGTTTCGACCCAAGGTAAGTAATTAAGTATTACTAGCTAGCTAGCTAGTTGCCATATATCTCTTTAATTATCATGCTTGATTAATTATTATCTGATCAAATTCCATTTTCGTAAAGGCCCTGAAGCAGGCGCAGGGCACTGATCTGTGTGCATACTGCGTTTGCGAGAACATTCGCATGATGACGTCCGAAAGGAGCAGATCTCAAAGACAGGAATGGGTACGTTTGTCAGAACACTATTCACAATTTTTACACCATTATCGATATCTAGTCACACAACTAATAAACATGCATATTGATCTCCTTCTTAACAGTTCAATGAGGTGCGGGACAAGCTCCTAGAAACGGGGCACGTACAAGCACTTCAAGAGGAAATAGCGGGATTTTTGCTCGACCAGGTCATAGATCCGAAGGGAGAATACCATTAACCGCTACCGCCCCCATGAACCACTTCCAATTGTCATCGTGCTCCGAAGGCACCAATTAGGCTAATGCCACTGGCTCCGAAGGCAAAATGTAGGAGAACTTGTATATAGCTATGCATGTGTGTATGTGTGAATATATAAGGTGGTTTGTGTGAGACATTTGATGATATATATATATATATGATTGGTTCTACTAGAAATTCTATATATATATATATATATATAAATACCAGCGAACGTGTACATTGTGTAGTATCGTAAAATACCAGCAAACGAAAAAATTAAATGGAAAACACAAAATTAAATGAAAAAGAAATCACAAAACCAAAAACACCCCAAACCTTTTAGTATCGGTTGGTTTTACCAACCGGTATTAAAGTGCTCCCGGCCCACGGAGCTGGCTCGTGCCACGTGGTTGCCCTTTAGCACCGGTTCGTGCTGAACTGATACTAAAGGGGGGGGGGCTTTAGTGACCACACTTTAGTGCCGGTAATGGAACCGACACTAAAGGGCCTTACGAACCGGTGCTATTGTCCGGTTCTGCACTAGTGATAGTAAGCTATCAATCCTATTAAGCATATTGAATTTTCTTGATGTCACGTGATTTAACTTTTTGAATTCCAAACAATTATTAAAATAAAATAAGTAGTAATAATATTGAATTTCAAGGCAAATAAAACAAATAATAATATTTTATTCATTTTCCCATTTATTCATTTAATATGGCATAATTAATATCTTAAAATATGAAAATCAAAATTCGACAAATAATATAACCATTATTATCAGAAATATGTGAGGAATCCAAATATGACATTATTTATTTATTTTAAATAAAAATTATTTCTCATATGCTGGAATCAATTTCTTTTCATATAGCAAACAACTAGCATAGCAATAAAGCAATATTAACTAATTACAAAAACTAAATTATTGTCAAACAACAAAAACTAAAGTTAATTATATCAAAGTAGCAAAAAATACTTTTTAATATAGCAAAACTGAATCTATAAACCATAATTAAAGGGCAAACAACTATTAATACAAAGCAATAGCAAAATTAATATTAATTAATTCTAAAATTTTGTCTACTGTTGTCTAACAGAAGCATACTACAACATATTAAAATCTACAGAAAAGAACTAACTAAAAATAATGAAAAACAACAATTAAATGACTAAAACAACTATATAAGCAAAACATTATTGTTTTAATTAAAATCCTAATTTAAATTATTATAAAAATAAATAAATAAATCTTACTGTGACAACAATCTAAAATGTGACTAGGAGTAAAAATAATTAAATTAAAAAGTATTTTTAAACTCAAGTTATTCACAATCTAAGGCTTGAAGCAAATTTGAACAAATTCAAATTTAAACCATTGAAATTTGAAAACTAATGGCACAAACATAAACTAGAAAAAAAATAAGCAAAAAGAATCACTCAAAAACATCAAATATCCAAAAAGATATAATCAATTTAGAACAGAAACTAAAAACAGAAAACAAATGGAAAAGCAGAAAAGAAACTTTCAAAAACCCCACCAACCTTTAGTCCCGGTTGGAGACACCAACCAGGACAAAAGGGCTTTAGTCCCGGTTGGAGATAGTAACCAAGACTAAAGGGGTTCGCACCGGCCGCATCCTGCCGTAGCCCCTTTAGTCTCAGTTGGTATCTCCAACCGGGACTAAATGTTGCGGTTGACCCGGGACTAAAGCTAGCCGAGCCCCGTCCGTTGTCCTAGTCGCTCGAACCGGGACTAATTCTCACATTAGTCTCGGTTCGTAGCGCGACCAGGACTAATACTCTGATTTGCCCAGTACCAAAGCCATGTTTTCTACTAGTGGGAGGGCGCACCAGATCCAGTGTGGGGCAGGATGCGCGCGGCGGATCTTGCCGACATTGGTAGGGAGAAGAGATAGAGGAAGGTGGCAGGGTAGTCACGAGAGAGAGAGAGGGAGTGGGTGGCGTTGGAGATAGATGTGGCGGGGCGGCGCCGGCCATGAGGTAGAGTAAGCGGGGTGGCACCGGTCATGAGTGAGAGGAGGTGGTGCATGGTGTAAGCGTGAGGCATTAACATGTGATGCCCCGTGGACAGTGGGCTTGGTATGTCAAAGATTGGATTAAATCGCCCCAAACTAGTCGTTATTGTTTATTGCGAAAATTAGCAAGAAAATTGGTAGATTATTAGGGCGCACAAGAAATATGGTGGCAAATCTGAAAGTCAACTCCAAATGTGGTGTGTTTCGTTTGGCAATTCACTCGTAAAAACTAGTCCCCGTCATGGTCCTTGCTCTTAACTTCATTCTGCCATTGATTTTAGACGGGTTATAAGCTACACACACCACGGTTCATGGTGGCTGCAGGGTAGCTATCTTGCCAGTAGCAATGTTCAAGAAATCGTTTGCTGGTAGCTGCTCGGTCGATTTAGAAGTAGCGATTAATCGGTGAATCAGCCTATTAACTGGATTAATCGGTCGACCGTTAATCAGTAAATTGAATAGGAACCTTCCAACATATATCTAGTTTTCACATGCATTGTACCATACTCTCATGCTTCCAGCTATGCAATACACCAAAATATGGTGATGTACACCTATAAAAAGTATAGAGAGGAGGTACCAGTGGCGGCTCCAGGAAATGAAGGCTGGGTATTCACCCAATTTTTTTCCTCTAAATATAGTATATGAACTAAACAACAGACCACAAGCAATATATATGAACAAAACAACACTAAGATAATGGCAGTAGCAATATTTCAATGTATCAGACCATAACGACATGAATACATAAGTACCTTTTGATTGATAAAGTGATGATATCCTTCTTACAATATAACTTTGCGGTCGCCTTTCTGGAAGAGATTGATGACATCTTCATCCTTCACTTGATTGAAAAATTCTCTCTCAACAAATGTAACCAAACAATTGTTCAAATATTCATCACCCATTTTGTTCCTTAGCTTATTCTTCACATAGCTCATTGAAGAGAATACCCTTTCAACACTAGCAGTAGCTACTGGGAGAATCAATACCAACTTAAGAAGCTTGTAAACAATATGATATAGTTCATGCTTGTTTGTCTCGACAAGCATAACTGAAAGCTGACACAGATTTTTCAGGTTTTGAAACCTTTCATCTCTACGCACATTAGTAACATACATGTTTAGTTGCCATGGAAGTATTGCCAGTTCATCACTTGTAAAATCGGAAGCATAAAACTTTGTAGCAAGCCTAACCAACTTCTCTTGGTCATAAGCAGCAAATAGATGAAGTTGACAAAATGCTGCCATGCAAGAAAGTAGCTCCGTGTTTACCTCATCAAACCTGCCATTCAGCTCACTGATTTGCCTATCAATGACACCCACAAACATATCAACCTTGAAGCGGTGGTAATTGGTCACACCATTACATAAACCCCTTCTAGGCCGGCCAATGGGAAAGTAAGGATCCTCCATATCAACAACTTTGATCTTATGATTTGTACAAAAAGATGTGACCTTTGTGAGAAAATCATCCCATCCAACATCGGTCCTCAAAGCCTCCAAGTAATACTTTGTGTCACTAACAAGCTCAATAGCATGAACAATATCTTCGTCTTGCTTTTGCAAAGCTCTACACAACTCATCTTTGTATCCAAATATTTCTTGCATCAAGTGTGCCATGAAAACAAACTCAAACAATCGAAATATTGTCTCTATGGATAGAGCCGCTTGTGCCTCCGCACCATGGTACTCGTCTCCAATCTTGCGAAGGACTCGTCGTAGTGCACCATACATAGAGATGACATGGTTCACAGTTTTGAAGTGAGAGCCCCAACATGTATCACATGGCCTTCCCAAACCCATTTCCTGATTCAGCCCACTCCCCGTTTCTACTTCTTCCAATTCCAGTGCATCAATGAGTTCTTCAGCCTGAGCTATCCGAAGCATTCTCATATTTTTACAAGACATGCAAGAGCATTTAACAAGTGTGCAAGCTGCTGAAAGAACCAAGTACAATCACCACTCTCCTTAGCAACAACAACTAGAGTTAACTGGGCAAAACAATGAACATAGTAGGCAGAAGGGGACTCATCCATAATCAGTTTTTTCAGGCCACACTACAACAAAAACCCACCTATACCAACACATATCTACCAACGAAATTATAATATGTGTTGTTTTTTAACCTCCCACCTCCTGACTTAACCCACCCTCCCCTGCTTAGCGCTAACCACCTCTCCTAGGAAATATCTAACCTCCACGTACAGTGGTACCTATCTCCGCCCAATCTTTCCTATTCGCCATCTCCCCTCCACCTCGATTCCCCTCTCACCTGAACTTGATGAACGCGATCCTGCCTGCAACCACCGATTTATGCTAGCTCTGGTGCTCTCCCACGACGTCGCTCACCAGCCTGGCTGCCCCTCAATCCTCTCCCCCGATCCTCTGCAACTGCGGCTTCCTCTGCGCCGTTGCACATGCCCCTGGGCAACCCAAGCCGCCACGGGCCGCCGGTGCGACTCCCAGGTAGGCCATCTACCTCGCGCTCCGTATGCACTGCTGCCAGCTCGGGCTCGATGGTGCTGCTCCGCCTCGGCTACCTCACCGTCCACACAGATGGTTTAGTAAGGCACTTCTCTGTTTGTATTTTGTACCCTCTTTGTTTTTTCGTGGTGACATGGCATCCTTTTGATGGTCGATCTTTGACGGAAATAGCGTATGTGATCTATTCTGCCTAGTGTTAGCCGCCCCGTCGTGGTGTCACATCATGGCTAGATAACACCACATCATGGTCAGTGACAGTGCTAGAGGCTCAAAACACCACTTCACCATTCTAGGTATTTTAGTTTCGTGCTTACATCTTTCAATGTGCAGTGTTATTTAGTTCTGAAAATGCAAGCAAGTTGTTTATAGTTTGGTTGATCCATTTGGATGTACGGTTGAGTCCATATGTGATAATTCTGGAAGAATGCTTGCGATTTGTTTTTTTAATCTCAATAGTCCGTTGTTGCTGCTATGTGCGTGAATGAATCCTTACCGATTTCCTTATCACGTGGTGTGTAACACTATAGGAATAAGTCTCACATGCATCCATCTGTCCTAATATTCCTCTTTATTGTGTATATAATCCTTTATTTCATATTCATTTACAGGTTCTGAAACTGACCTTGCTTCAGTCAACATGTGTGTGTTTGTTGGATTGCATTCGCATCGTAGTAGTAGATCAATCTGTTTGTGATGAACATCCACGCGAGGCTGCCGGATGGTTGTGAGTTACCAAAACATTGTCTCCCTTAATTAACTAATTACTAAGTCACCTTCAATTATTTTTCCGCCTGCTGAGTTCAACAGGAAGTTTTGGTTTGACCTTTTCATTACGATGATTGCAGAATGGAGTGGTGGCAGCACTACAAAATTAACCAATGACGACGAGCAATGCCATAGCACTTCTCCTCATGCGCACATGCTGTGGAGACGCCGGCCTGCTTGACCTGCCCTCGTTCATTGCCAACTCCGCGAGAGAAAACTATGGTACTGATTTTTTGGCTGTAAGGTTCTGTGTTCCCCTAGGATTTAAGATGGTGAAGTTACTGGATGTAGGAACTATGTTATACTTTGATTGTAACATGTTTTTTTGCTTCTTGACTTGTTTCAACAAGAACTTCAGCGCTTGAGTCAGAACCTTGTTTAATTTCACCTTGCTCCAGTTACTCAATCATAACTCGTGGTATTCGACATGTTGCTGCCTCCCAACTTCCTTCAATCAGCATCTGATTCTTCACAAGATCATGAAATATTTATGTCTTATATGTTCTTCATCGGCCAATTTCTCATATTAGGAGTTCAGATAAAAATCAATATGCTCAAGGTAATACTCCCTACTTTGCATAGTAAACCATATTAACCTATTCTAGATGAAAAACATCTTTGATAAACAGAAGATGTTGTCACAAACCTGCTTTGATTTATAGATTTCAGAGAGATTGCCCAATCTAGAAAAGAGAAGATGTATGCCAAGGCGGACAGTCATGTGATGTCTGCAGCTGGGATGCTGAAAAGTTTGTGTAAGTCCTTCTGGCTTGCTCTCAAATATTAACTTCTTCGTACACGTGCGCTGATGTAGAAACAACAAATGTCTCAGATATCTTCTAAAAGGTCATGTGTTGATGATATTTAAGCAAAGAAGTGTGTATTTTCCAAACCTACATTACTACAAATGCTATTTTGATACAATGATATATCTGATATCTTCTAGCATTCCCTGTAGATTTTCAGTTGATTTAAATATTTTACTAAACTGATGTGTACAATTGAATACGGAGTTCCTAATGATCCTGTAGCTTAGAGATGCTAATATCCCATTTTGTCAAGATTTAGACATCTTGTACTAAAGTTTACTCTATTAATTTTGTACTAAACAATTTCCTAGTGTATAAATAGATGTCTTGGTAAATCACAATTGTTAGCATGTATCGATGTACCTAATTTAGGCACATCCAAATTGGGCCTTGTGTGAATCATTTTCTCTGAACATAAAGTATTCTTGAATTCTTGAAACCTTGCATCTATTTGTAGTTTATGGCAAACTGCATATCTTTCTTTAAGACCAAAGGATGTGTTGTATGTTAGTACATGTTTATGTAAAGCAACTACCTCATTTTTTACATTAGTATGCTTGCTTTAAGGTTTAAGTTAATTCAATTGACATATAGCAGATTTGTTCATAAGAAAACAAGGATAAAAGTGTTTGTCCGATGTAGGCTATTACTCTACTTTTATCCGTACAAAGCTACTAATGCCATGACCTTCAACCTTTGTATGTTGCTCCTCCTCTACATTTTGCTTCCATATTAACCTCATTTTATCTTTGGAAAGTTACTCATCTCATTTCATTGTTTTTGTAGATTGCCAAGATAAATGAATGAAGCACAACTCGGATGCTGATTTCAAGGACGGTAATGGGGCAACTCCTAGTACTAGATAATTATACTTTCATTTTTAGGACAATGTTTCAAACATTATAGTTGATTGCAAGGTCAAGAATTTGGCTACTATTAGATAGTTTCACATCTTGTATTCTTTGAATGGTGTTCTTTGTAATGCAACATGGCTGATTTAATATATGAGGCCTTCCTGATTAATATATCGTGACTCTCCTATTTACTCTCTATATTGACCTAGTAATCCTTAATGGCGATGTATAAAATATCATCAAATATTGAATCTATGTAGCGAAGTCACTAGTCGTTGCAATGATATATTATATAATTGTGCAAGGTAGCTACCAACGCATATGAAGTGTTGTTAGGCTTTAACTCTAGATGTTGCTAATTTGCAACGCTTCTATATGCCGTTTACCAACGCATGTATATATGTTGTTGTAGACCCTAGCAACGCCATCAACGACAACGCATAGTAATCCGTTGTTGTAGACCTTTGCAACGCATATATGGACATAAGAAAACGCATCGATGCGTTGCTGAAGGGGGGTTCCTTGCGTCACGCCATTAGCATTACCTCTCATATTACTAGCTCCATCATATCCTTGCCCACGAACCATTGCAAAGGTCAAATTGTAGTCCATAAGCATTTTCTGAATTGCAGCTTTTAGTGTCAAAGAGGTGGTATCTTCAACATGAGCAAGACCAAGAAATATTACAACCGCCCTTCCTTTCTTATCAACATAACGCAAGCAAACAGCCAACTGTTCATTCTGATACACATCACTAGACTCATCTGCAAGTATTGCAAAATGACCACCGTCAAGTTCTTCAATGACTAGTTTAGTAGTCTCTTGTGCACAACATTTTATCACCTCTTGTTGTATATCATGGTGAGTCATCTTGCAGTTCTGTGGAGCATTCTTGAGAACAACCCTGTCAACCTCTTCAAAATTTCCTGCTAGCCAATTTAGAAGCTCAAGGAAATTTCCTTTATTTAGCGAGTCTTCACTTTCATCATGCCCCCTAAATGCCAAGCCTTGGCTCAATAGAAATCTCACACACTTGAGTGTCCATGTCAAACGCTGTTTATACAAAGCCTTGTATTGTGAGGTGTTTGAAGCAATAGATTCCCTAATTGATGTTGTAGGTGTAGTGAACATATCATATTTTTCTTGAGCTTCAGCGTGAGCACTACTAACAGCTCCAATATGCCTCTTCAATCTTGCTTTCATGTTCCAATTATTAAACCCACCATTCACAAATGCATCTCCTCCGGGAGTTTTTGTTTTATCCTTGAACAAGTAGCAAACAAAGCAAAAATCAGCCTCTTTTTCCACGCTGTACTCAAGCCACTTATGATCTTTAAACCAAGTAGGGGAAAAGCGGCGAGAATGTCCACTAAAATCTCTGATTTCAAACTTATGATCCTTTGGTTGACAAGCTCCCAAGTCAATGTATCTCCTTCTAACTCTATCCTGGTCATTGACATGATATGAAGATATAGGAAGTCGCTTGCCGGGATCACGTTCCAGAGAAGCCAAATCTGCTTCAAATTGGGGCATTTATTCATCATCTTCATCAACCGCTTCATCATCTTCTACAATTGGGGCCGGGGAGCCTCTCTCCCTCTCCGGTTGTGGAGTTTCATCATGTGTTGGTACTAGTGCTAGCTGCAGATTGCTCTCAACCTCCACAGAAAGAGGAGTTGGTGTGGACGTAGAAGTTAACTTTCTTGCCTTTGAAGATTTGTCCCATAGTTCAAATAAGCTAACATCCTTTCTTTTCATCTACATCACAATTACATAAACAGAGTAAAATCAGTGGCAATGTGGCATGGACTGTTGAACATTGAAAACAATTTCAATTTACATAGTAATCACCAAATGAGCCCCATAGTATATACTAAGTATTTCAGTTTCAATTTACAAGCAATCACTGAAAAAGCTTCAGATTTGTTTAGACAAGAGAGGGAAGAATACCTTGGTAGATGGCAGATGGCTGGATGCTAAACTAGATGTGGATGGATGTGCATGGCACGAACTTGGACTGCCGGAGGGCGCCGCCGCGCTGGGGAGGCCGGACCGCCGGTCGCTGGAGTGCCTGAGCCGCAGTGCAGAGGTGAAGGGCAGAGGGCAGAGTTGGGCGGAGCCGCGGAAGACAGACGACGGGAGCAGAGGGCCGGAGGGTGAGGGGCTGAGGGCTGGCCGGAGGGGCGACGGAGATGGCTGGCCTGGCCGCCGGAGCCGGACCTCGACGGAGCAGCTGCGACGAAGGGGCAGGAGAGGGCCGGCCGCCTTCAGCAGAACTAGGTTAGGGGAATTGGGGCAGCAAGCGAGCGAGGGCCGAGGGGATCGATTGAATCTGGTCGCTCGACCTGGACTGCTCGCGCACCTAGCCAGACGCCGGTCTGGTCCAGTGCGTTGCTAACTGGAGTTATTGTGCTGGGCCAAATCTGCAGATTATACCTAGTAATTTTTTTTACACAAAAATCTTGGGTATTCCAAGGAAGTCCCTGGAAGACCCCAGCGCCGTCGCTAGGAGGTACAGTTATTAATCATAGCTATTAAGGAGGGGATGGGGCTGGAAGGGGTTAGGGTACAAAATTTTGGGCTTTGTTCGCCCACCCGTTAATGGGCCAGTAGGGATTAATCGACATGACAACTGATTAATCGGTCTAACAAGCCAACCAATTAATCGGCCTGACAAGTTAACGTGATCAATAGGTGATATTCGATTCGGCCATGCTATGAGTAGCGATTAACTGGCCCGTTAACTGATTAATCGGGTGAATTCTTGAACAGTGGCCAGTAGTACTACATATCTTGCCATTCTTATCGAGTCTCTTACATAAGCCTAATCTTTTTTTACTTATTTTTTGGCGAAAATCATAAGCCTAGGTTGGAGTCTTGTGTTTTAAGTGAACGTCTGCTTGCCTGCATTGCATGCATGGGAGCTCGCGGTCATTGAGAAAATTAGTAAGGAAATCGATAAATTTTTGGGGCGCACAAGAAATGTGGTGACGTATCCAAAAGTGAATTTCAAACGTGGTGGTTTTTTACAATTTATTCGTAAAAACTAGTCTACCATTGATTTTAGACGGGTTAGAATGAATGAAGGCTACACACACCACGGTCATGCATGGTGGCTGCAGGTTAGCTATTTTGCCACGTACGTAGTACTCCTCCTGTAAAGTAATATAAGAGCGTTTAGATCACACCACATATCTTACCATTCTTATCGAGTCTCTTACATAAGCCTGTTTTTTTCCCTTCTTTCTTTGCGAAAATCATAAGCCTGGGTTGGAGTCTTGTGTTTCAAGTGAACGTCTGCATGCCTGCATTGCATGCATGCATGCGAGCTCGCGGTCATTGCTACTACTTACGTGCCAGTGACGGTCTGGCAAGCAAACTAAAGAGAGATCAGAGATCTACTTCCCTCATCATATAACAAATCATAAATCATTACCGTACGTACGTAGTATCATCGAGCGACCCACCGGCGGCAAAAGCAACTGCACCCAAACCCAGTCCAGCACGAAAAGTTACCATAGGTTCTTGGCTTCTTGCCGTGTCGCGCACTCAATAGTACCATCGAGTCCTTTATTATGCAGAACTTGTGCTTGCTTACATGCGAGCTATGCTCGAGTCCTTTTTTAGGGGAACATATGCTTTGCTTACATGCATGTGATACGGGCTTCGCTCATATATACCCTTTCCCGGCGAGCCAAGCAAGCTCTAGCCAGCAAACCGGTGGAGGAGAAGAGAAACCAGTCGACTGTAAGCCGATCGAGTAGAAACCACAGATCCACGGACGAGAATGTCCTCCACCGGAGTGCAGCGGAGCCGCCCCGGGGCACCTAGAAACCGGAATAAGAGACGGCTGCTCCATAACTCCAAAGATGAGCTTGACTCTCTCTCGGAGGAGCTTCGACGGCGGCCAGAAGTAAGGCGCATCAACAAGATTGTGGTCGTCATGGCGTACATCCTAATGGGCTTGAAAGGCGTGAGCGCCCTGGCGCTTTTGTGGGCCACCGTCGTCCTCCTTGGCGGCTTCGTCTCCGATCTGACCAAGACTGATTTTTGGTACCTCACCATCATCGGATTCGTGCAGGCTGCCGGGTTAGTGCTTGCATTCAACTCTCCCTTACTGTCGATGTTAAGCCTGACATAAATTTCTTCCACGATTCCGGAAATAAGTCCTTTAATTTTGTTAAACACCACCCTTCAGCCAGCTGATACATGCGCAGCGTCCGCCGCCTGCGTATCCGTCAGATCGACTTTGATCAAGCGCTCACGCTGGCCACCAGTCCGGTGTAGCTAGGTTTTTCTTCTTTTGCAACAAGCATATTGTGTCAGAAGGTTTCCGCAACAGAGGTCTTGTTTCAGGGGAAAAACGATCCGTGGTGAAGTTTTTTTCAGCAACACGGTCTGGTTTTGGAAAGTTTCTGCAACAGAGGTCTTGTTTTCTGAAAGAAAAAAACTGGTTGGACGGTGAAGATTTTTCCGTAATCATCGGCCACCTCGTGTGGATCATGGCGTAGCAAGAACCTTCTTCATCCATTGCTTTTCTCACCCAATTTTCGAGGCACTCAAGTCCTTGCTGAACTTTTTGAGGACTTCTTGGTTTATCCAATCCATGTTCAGAACTGTTAACTGGTCGACATCGACATTCCAGTAAGGGAACTTGTATCTCTGTCACAACTTGCTTAGGAGGAGTGCCGCCAAAGGTCCTTTTCCATCTTCCCTTATGTTCGTCTCCTTGATCAAGACGGACTCTCGTAGCATGCATGCTAGGTTGTTGTCAGAGCCCACTGACACCGCCCTAGGACTTGTTGGCTCTCCGGTGCTGGGGTGCACTAAGTGGACATCCGGTCTTCCGGTGCCAAGCTTATTTGCGGACTGGATCCTCTTCTTTCTTTTCAGTGGCTTGGCTACCACCATATGTGGCCCGGTTGCCACCATCTGTGCCGATTTCGATGTCATCGGTGTTGTCGGCGCCACCACCACCCTCCTGGATGCGAAGGGGCCCTGCGACCCTTCCCAACTCGTAGTTCCCTGCAAAATCATTTTACATATCGAGTGCCCGAAAAGGTTCAAAATTATCAACACTCAAACTTGGACAACATCAATACTGGAATGATCTATAACCTCAAGATCATGTACATTACTTCAAAGTATCAACACTGAAATTTGGACAACATCAACACTGAAACTTGGACATCAAATACATTGAAATTTGGACAACATAAACACTGAAACTTGGACAACAAATACACCAAAAATTATATAGCAAGTACACTGAAATTTGGACATCAAATGTACCCAAATTTGGACAACACTCAAGCACTTAAGATGAACACAAACCATTCACAGGTTTAGCAAAATAAGATGACATATATATAAACCCTAGAGCACTCAAGCAGCTGAGTAAAGAAGCCATGATTTTGACATGAGAGATGCAGATGAACATAAATCAGGAGCATGATCAATTCAGCTCATTTCCAAATAGAACAACTCACAAAGCTGCCATTTATGGTTTCTTTTGGATTTTATGTTTTTCTATGCACTCGTCATATCTGTATGCATACTTAACATGGCAGTAGTGTAGTGACAATGTGGTATTTTACTTAATTACCTTGCTTAGAGTAAAAAATTACCATATATACCATGATCCTCATATACACTTGCTACTAAGAAAATGTTTCAGTCACATTGAGATTTAGAAATTCAGGATAGTCATGTGCTTACCATGTACATGTGGCTCATTTTTTTGCGGTGCCATTCATGGTAGTGCTCTTAGCGTCGGGTATACACATGGTAGTGAAATAACGGTTTTCTCTTTCGATGCCCTTAGCCCATCTGACATGGAACATCATCACGTTGTATTGTCCAGAGTAGTCAACCTCCCAGATCTCTTTGAGCCTTCAGTAGTATTCTTTCAGTTACGTCATCGGTCATGGATTCCATCATCACCCCGAGTTATGGTAATCATTATTTTTATCTTTGTCCTCCGTGTAGAATGTGTATATGTTGATATCGTATTCTAGACAAGTCACAAGGTAGCACGCGAGGCCATGTCCTAAGGCGTATATGAGTTTTCTGTCCTTACAACCCTTTTCCGGAGGATTAGCCAAAACTTGCTCTTGAACCAACACAAGAAAGCGGAGTTGTGCTCTCTAATAACTTCGACATTCATCTTGTGCAGCTTCCGAACACAGTACTTCTTTGTAATGACGTCTCTGTGAAGGGCCAACAAAGAATCTAACACATGTAGGTGTTGTAGCACTACTAAGTTTGCTTTGTCAAAGTCTGTGCATCGACCCGAGTGGTCCGCATGCAATTCCCTTTAGTCAATGTTGTGTCCTCTTCCTTCAAGCCTGCCAAGCTGCTTGTTGATGGTCAAACCAACAACCGGATTTCCGATGCCTAGATAATTCTCGTAGAAAGAGATGCACTCTAGGGTCAGATATTCCTGGACGATGCCTCCATCCGGACGGGACATGTTACGAATGAATCCTTTAGTGACCTCATTTATCTTTTCTAACGACATTGTGTTCTGCAAGAATGTCGATGAGGTCTATGATGTCATCCACAATATGGACACACAGATGTACCATTATGTCAAAGAATGTGGGCGGGAAGTACAATCAAAGTTCACATAGTATGGCAATGATTGCTTCATGTAGCCTTACGAGTTGCTTCAAACTGATTGATGTTGGAGAGATAATGTCAAAAAATTACGGAGACCAATAAGCATATCACAGACGTGCTTGTCCATTATCCCTCTAAGTGCAACTAGGAGTATCTACATCATCATCACGTGACAGTCATGAGACTTCATCCCGTTGAACCATTTTTTCTTAGTGTCTAGATATATGTTTATCTTCCCACGGTAACCGGAACTAACTTTGATCCCGGCAAGGCACTTGAAGAATTAATCAGTCTTCTTCCGACTTAAGGTGAATCAAGAGGGGTGGCAATAATGATCCTGCTTCTTGTTGACATTTTTGCCCCTTTCTTCCATCTCTGTCTCTCTGTCTCCGTCTCCTTCGATGACATAGGGGGTCCTCTGTGAAGATCTTCCCTGATACCCAAAAATTGCAAGTCACTTCTTGCCCTCGGCCCATCCTTGGTGTTCTCCGGCATGTTCATAAGTGTGCCAAGCAAGCTCTCGAGGATATTCTTCGTGATATGCATTTGATCAAGGCTATGAGGCATGTCAGGGATGGGCTAGTACGACAATTCACAAAAATAGACCTTGTTTTCCATACCTTCAGCAGCGGCTCCTGCGTCCTTTTCCTCTTTCCCGGAGTGGGGCACTCTTCACAATTTTTCGAAAACGTATCGATTTCGACACCGCTCCTCTTACGTGGAGGTCCTCTCTTCTTAACCTCACCATTGAACAGATCTCCACGCTTCCTTCTCTAGCCATCTTCGATGCCCCATGTATATAGTTTTCAAAAACCCATGTTCTTTCGGTAGCTCCAGAGACGTTGTATCATCCATGCACCTGGTGCATTTGCAATGTTTGTGGCACACCTGGCCTAAGACATGTCCGTAACCATGAAATTCGTGCACCATTTTGAGCAACGAGACTCTCATATGGAAATAATCTCCTGCGCTGGCGTCCCATGTCCTGACCCCTGCTGTCCATAACGTGTGTAGCTCCTCTTTAAGTAGATGGAGATCAGATTAATATCATTCTCGGTTGTTTCGGCCCTTGAATCATCATACGCATGTGTATGTACTTTGTCTTCATGCACTTCCATGGGAGGAGGTTGTACATCCATACAAACACGGACCATATGCTACGATCGATGTTCTGGTTGCCAAACGGATTCATGCCATCAGTACTCGCACCAAGCACGATGTTCCTTGGTTCTTTTAAGAAAGTTGGATCTTCAAGGTTTAATGCTCTCCATTGGCTAGCATCTGCAAGGTGTCTCAACTTTGAATTATCTCAATCGTTTGGCTTCACCCTGTCCGCGTGCCAGTGCATGAGCTTTGCCTCCTTAGGATCAACGAAATACTGCTGCAGACAAGGAGTGATCTCAAAGTACCATACAACTTTTTGAGGAACTTTCTTTCCAGCCTTCTTGTATCGAGAAGCATTGCACATTGGAATGTTGGTTTTTTCACATGCCCATTTTGATAAATTATGTATGTGTGGTATATAATGTGTGGTAAATCAAGATGGCACACGATTTTCTTGGCATCCTCCATACTAGTAGGAAACGAGTTCCCCGTGGGAAGAACTTTCTATAGGTACTTCAAATGCTCATCGAGGCTTCCATTGCTCCATTTGTTTTTTGCCTTCGTCTTTAGAAGATTGAGTGTGGAACTCAAGCAGGTATCCTAAGGATCGTAACCATCATACAATGGAGTCTTCGATTCTAACTCCAGTTGTGCCACCTTGGCCTCTTGTCTAGAAGAAGCTCTGTCGCTAGTCGTCTTCTTGCAAAGCAGGTCTTGAACATGAGGGTCATTCACGATTGAACTTGGTAGCGACAAAGACAGCGTGTGTCCACATCTTCTCCATGTTCGGCCTCTTCTTCATGCCTGGCCTCTTCTTGATTTCCAACGCCCTCTTCTTTAGGTCCGTCAGTCATCTCTTCGTCTGTCCCGATGTTGTTATTGGCTGCCCCGTCAATGTCTTCGCCATCATCTTCGCTTATCCACCGAGTATAACCATCCATAAAACCTTGCATGAGCAGGTGCGCCTTCAAATAGGTAGATGAGAAGGGGTCGATCTAGACTCCTTTGCATCTTCGACACGGATATTTTATCTCATTGCATTTCTTTCGAAACATGTAGGCCACCGCGAATCGCAAGTATCTATCCACGATCCTTCCACTTACCTCATCGCATGGGTAGTATAAGCAAAAGAGTCATAAACATGCATGCATCAAAGTCATACAAAAATTCGGCATGACCTTCCCTTAAATAGAACATATCGAGTTTACCTGAAATTCGCTGAAACAGAAATAAACTGACATTTCGGCAAAACATAGGCAACTCATGTCAAGCACAAGTACTCAATTTCATCATGGTCACACGCAATTCGGCAAATACATACAATACTCATGTCACGCACAATTACTCAATTCCATCATGGTCACACACACAATTTGATCATATTGCACACACACAAACTCCATTCTTGCACAACAATATTTTTACTCACCTATCGAGAGAGAGAGAGAGAGAGAGAGAGCACGGTGATGAGGCCGGTATCTCTTGGGATCAAAGTAGACAAAGATAGTTAATGCTCCTTCATTAACGAGGGAGGTAGCTAGCTTAGTTCATTTAATGAGTTTGGGAGAGGTAGGTGATTAAGTAGTTCATATACTTGGAGGAAGATGAGTCTAACTAGTGGAGAGGGAGAGAGAGCTAGTGACTGAATGGAGAGGAAGGGGAGCCATTAATGGAGATGGTGGAGGGGCAAGAGAGAGAGGAAAGCAACAGAGGAGAGGAAAGAGAAAGAGATGTGGGAGGAAAAAAATAAAGGTGGCTGTTGCGCTTAGTAGTAGTGAGGGGCACGAGAGCCGCACTACTACTAAGCCCAATAGTTGTAGCGCGGCGGCGGGCACGTGCGATACTACTAAGTGGGGTCCACCAGCTGGCCCAGTATTTGAAATAAATGTCAATTATTTGACAGAAGAGCTAGCCACCGGAAACCAGCAGAGGACACAATTTTAACACGCTAACAGAAGAGCGTGAAGCAAAAGGAGCACTAAGCAACAACAATATGGATATTGGAGAAACTCAAGTGGTGCAGGCAAGGCCCACCAATTCATCCTCTAGGACGCCGTCATTATGATTAGTTTGAGAATAGGTTTAGGGTTTTCCTGTGGGGCAATGCCTCTCCACGTTTTACTATATATAATGATCAGCATATATAACATACATACAAAATACGTGTACACGACACGCTAGACCTATTTTAACACTCCCCCTCAATCTGAACTTCTACTCTGTACAAGGTTTATATTGGTACTAAAACGGTCTAGCATCTGTCGAATGGCTGGTTTGGTGAATACATCAGCTAGCTGATCATTAGAAGAAATGAACCTGACCTCAAGAGCTCCAGAAGCAACACGCTCACGCACAAAATGGAAATCGATCTCAATGTGCTTGGTACGCGCATGGAAAACTGGGTTGGCAGTCAGGTATGTGGCCCCTAAATTATCACAACATAGAACAGGAACACGCTGCTGTGAAACACCAAGCTCTTTGAGTAGTGACTCTACCCAAATGTCTTCAGCAGCTCCATTTGCCAAAGCTTTGTACTCGGCCTCTGTACTGGATCTCGACACTGTCGGTTGTTTCTTTGAACTCCAGGAAATGAAGTTCGGTCCAACAAAGATGGCAAAGCCTTCGGTGGATCGGCGATCATCAGGACACCCAGCCCAATCTGCATCAGTGAAAATACTAATGCTAGTGGAGACAGTCTTCCGAAACTTCAGTCCTATGTGCAATGTTCCTTTCACATAATGCAGAATGCGCTTAACAGCTTCCCAATGAACATCAGTGGGCTGCGAGAGAAACTGGCATACCTTGTTCACTGCGAACGAATATATCTGGATGAGTGAGTGTTAAATATTGCAGTCCACCAACAACATTGTGATACCATAAAGAATCATCAGCACTGAGAGGTTGTCCAGACACTAGTGCAAGCTGATCTGAAGTAGACAACGGAGTGGAAGTGGGCTTACAATTATCCATGCTCACTCGGTGCAAAAGATCCATGGCATACTTCCGTTGAGTTAAGGTCACCCCCTTGAATTGTACGACGCTTCCAAACCAAGAAAGCACTCCAACTGTCCAAGATCCTTAATAGGGAAACTGGCCGCAAGGGAGTGAACAAGACCATCAGCAGCTCGTGGAGAAGATCCAGCAATAACGATATCATCCACAAAGACGAGCATATACATCTGAACATCACGGTGGTGGAAGAAAAACAGAGAGGTATCTGCTCTCGAGGGGTCAAAACCGAGTTGTAGGAGACGCGTACTGAGGCGAGCATACCACACACGAGGGGACTATTTAAGTCCATAGAGAGCCCGCTGCAATTTGCACACATGTGAGGGATACCGAGCGTCCTCAAACCCGGGCCGCTGCTGCATATAAACATCCTTAGATAAATAACCATGAAGGAAGGCGTTGCTGACATCAATCTGTCGAAGACTCCATCCGTGAGAAACAGCAAGGGCAAGAACCAATCGAACTGTAGCCGGTTTGACAACCGGACTGAACGTATCGCCATAGTCAATGCCAAGCTGCTGGGTGAATCCATGGGCGACCAGTCGAGCCTTGTACTTGTCAACCGAGCCATCCGGACGATGCTTGGTCTTAAATATCCACTTACTCCCAACAATGTTGACTCCGCGCAAACGAGGCACAAGAACCCAAGTCTTGTTGTGATGAAGGGCATCGAGCTCATCAATCATCGATGTACGCCATGCAGTCTCACGGAGAGCATCCCGATAAGAGACTGGCACCGCATGGAACGCGCGCCGACGAGGATCATATTGTATGGTTCCATCAGTTGGTACAAGCGCACGACGAGTGTGATCGCGGGTACGTGTGACCATGGCATGACCAGGAGCAGCTAGAGGTGTCGCGGTCGAGGGGACAGGGCTGCCCTCGACAGATGGCGACGCGAACTGATCAGGCGGCGACGGTGGAGAAGCATCATCCTGCACCGAGGCAGATGGGTCGGACGACGAGGGGGACGCCGACGGGCCGGGCGAGGCCCCCGCTGTGGCCGATGATGGGTCGGGCGAAGGGGCAGCCGATGGGTCGGGGGACGTGCATGGGCCATGCACGTCGATCACCGGGGAGGTTGGCGCGTCGGTTGCGTGTGAGCGCGGTGTAGCTGACGGGCCAGACGAGCGGCGCGCGGGAGGCGTGCATGTGCCATGCACGTCGATCACCGCGGATGGAGGTACGTCGTCCGAAGTGCCCTGCAAAGGAGTAACATGGCCTGGAATAGGCGGATCAGTAGACAAGTAGAATAGGTCGTATTTGCGCACATGGTTACCCGTAGCAGGTTCATTTGAAGGAAAAGAGAGAACATCAGCCAAAGAGGAGACATCGACGGTGACCCCAGGGGTGGCGTAGGAAAAAACAGACTCGTCGAAAACAACATCACGAGAGATGTATATACGTCCCGTGGAACGATCGAGGCACTTGTATCCCTTATGCATCTGGCTATAGCCTAAGAACACGCACATGGTGGAACGGAAAGCAAACTTGTGTGTGTTATATTTGCGCAAACTAGGCTAGCAAGCACACCCAAAAGTGCGGAGGAAATTGTAGTCAGGTTGCACCTTAAGAAGACCATACATGGGTGTATCTTGTTGAAGAACAGGTGTGGGCATGCGATTGATGAGGTAACACGCAGCAGGAAATGCTTCATCCCAAAAACGCAATGGGAGAGAAGAATGGGCCAGCAAGGCAAGACCTGTTTCTACAAGATGGTGGTGTTTGCGTTCAGCAACCCCGTTTTGCTGAGAAGTGTGCGGGCAAGACACACGATGGGAGATCCCAGTGCGTTGGAAATAGCGGTGCAATTTGTGGTACTCGCCACCCCAGCCCGACTGAATTTTAGTGTGGAGAAGAAGCTCACCATGAGCCAGAAAAGCATAAAACACTTGCTCAACGTTAGACTTGTGCATGAGGAGATATATCCAACTGAAACGAGAATAATCATCGACAATGCTCACATAATACTTATAACCTCCGGAAGAGGCAATTGCAAGCCCCCAAACATCAGAATGGATTAACTCAAGAGGCATAGTGGAAACATGATGAGATAAAGTATATGGTAATTGTCGACTCTTAGCACACTGACAAGCATCACACACTGAAGTCTGGCGTTTAGAAGAACACACTAAATCATTATTCTTAACAATGTTTTGAACAATATTATTGGAGGGATGACCGAGACGCTGGTGCCACTGAGACGGGGTGGTCTTGACGTTGAGAGATGCTTGGCGGGTGGAGGATGACGACGCGCGACTAAACGGGATGGGGTAGAGTCCACCACGACTTCTACCGCGAAGAAGAACCCTCTTCGTGGTCGTGTCCTTAACAAGGAAAAATAAACGATGAAACTCCACAAAGACATCATTGTCAAGGACAAGGCGATAAACAGAAAGAAGATTTTGATGAATATGTGGAAGGCGAAGAATATTTCGTAAACAAAGAGATGAAACGAGTATAGTGGAATGACAATATGCGAAATAGACAAACCTACACCATTTGCCATTTGCACTTGATCCTTCCCGCCATAGCGCTCATGGAAGTGTAGACGGTCAAGATCACTTGTCAGGTGGTCAGTCGCACCGGTGTCCAGGATCCAGTACGGCTGGTCATGAGCGGAGGAGGAGGTGGACGTGGAGTTGGCGGCGCGGTGGTCACGATCGTAGGGACCGCGACAATCGCCCGCCTCGTGTCCCTAGTTTTTGCAGATCTGGCACTTGGGACGCCAGCGCCAGTTGCGACCGCCCCCGTTGCCTCCTCCATTGTGGCCATTGCCGCCACTGTTGCCGCAGTTGCGGCCAGGGGCAACATCTTGGCTTGGGCCGTAGCCAGCCGATCCTGGCGGGAGAGAACTGCCGGAGGGACGTCCGCCACTCGGGCGTCCAGAGTCAGGCGTACGGCCGGAGTGGTCGTTGTAGACCGACCGGGACGCGGTGTTGGCGGAGGACTGCCAATCCTCAAGCTTCGACTGCTGCTGGTGGAGTGCCTCGTAGTGAAGGACACTTGAGTAGAACGCAGGAAACATGATAGGCACGCCCGCGAAGTTCATCGAGGCAGCAATGGGGTTAAACGCCGAGCCGAGCCCGGTCAGCATGCAGTCGATGATCTCATCATCGCGAAGAGGAGAGCCGGCGGCGGCCATCGAATCAGCGAGGGACTTCACCTTCTGCATGTACTCGCCGGCGGGTCTGTCTCCTTTCCTCAGCGCCTTAATCTGGCGCTGGAGGTTACGCACGCTGGCGCTGTTCTCGATGGCGAACATGGTGTGCACGGCCGCCCATGCTGCGACTACCGTCCTGCAGCCGATCAGCTGCACGAAGATCTCCACGTTCATCGAACCGAGGAGATGCCCGAGGACCTTCTGATCAAGAGTCCACCACTGCTCGTAGTCGGGATTGGACACGATGCGAGCAGCATCACCGGTGCCTGTCGTCACGGTCGGCGTCGGCGCTGTGGCCGAGCCATTGAGGAAACCGTGGAGGTGAACTCCAACGAAGTTGGGAAGGGCGAGAGCCCTCCACAGCATGAAGTTGCCGCGGTCTAGGGAGACCGCGATGGGCGGAAGGACAGGAGCGGGAGCCGATGCCGTGGGTGGGGCAATGACCGGGGCGGACACGGTAAGGGCGAGCGCGGAGGAGGTGGATACCGCGGCGGCCGGGGAGGTGGTCAAGGCAGCCGGGGAGGTGGACATCGCGGCGGTTGCAAGGAAAACTAGCGGCGGCGGCGGCTAGGGTAGGCTCTAGATACCAAGTTTGAGAATAGGTTTAGGGTTTTCCTATGGGACAATGCCTCTCCACGTTTTACTATATATAATGATCAGCATATACAAGATACAGACAAAATATATATGTGTACACGACACGCTAGACCTATTTTAACATGATTAACCAAAGCTAGCTTCTCTCGCGTGAAATTCTAGGCAATTAACTTTGGCGTCTTGATTGCTTTTCGAAAGAGATGTGACCTTCATAACTCATAAGCACCAGTGCACCACCCAATAATATTGGATATCTTGTTCTTTTTGTGTGACGACATTCTTAACTTTCATACTGACCTTGTGTGACTTGTGTCCTGCTCTACTTGGAACAAACACAGGCTATCTGACGCGATAGGAGATGCTCGCATGGTGTCCTTTCGGGTCTGGTTTTCTAATATTCTCCATAACTTGGTTATAAATACGAGAGAAAAGCGTCATGGTGGACGTACTCAGTGGCCCAGGGAGAAAATGCTGCAGAGGCTAATATCAAATATAGTGGATCACACTCTGCTCGTGATATTTGCACCCGTGGTGTACTTGTCAGTGACTGGGCCGATCTTGTGTGCTACACTATCGGTGCTTCGTTTAGCAAAGCAAGACTATGGCATCGCAGACGGAGACACGAGCAAAGCAAACTTGAAGCCGGCACTCAACTTATTCTACTGTGTATCTCTTGCTCAGGGCACAATGTTATTCTCGTGTACGGAGCTTGGGGTCGCTGCTTATAGATCGTTAGTGAATAATCTTGGCCGAGACCATGGTCTCAGTCTTACGGTACTTGAAGCATACTCGCGCAAAACCTGGGAGATGTGCCAAAACAACCCAGAGTCAATAGTGAGTTGGAATTTGATCACCTATGGCGCCGACTTGCTGGATTCCCAATGTCCGGGGGACTATGCGGCTGGAGGAAGGGTGCTAGTTATGCTGATTGATCAGAGTACACCGTTACTGATAAGACGGCTG
Organism: Secale cereale; assembly: GCA_902687465.1. NCBI lineage: Eukaryota > Viridiplantae > Streptophyta > Magnoliopsida > Poales > Poaceae > Secale > Secale cereale. The sequence continues at coordinate 912,125,158 of LR738710.1, forward strand.
TTGATGGGGTCACCGAGGCAAAGGATTCAGAAGCTGATTAGAACCCTTGCCTGGAGAAGCCCACAAGACCAAGAGATGAGATGACTTGCAGCAAGGCTTGTGGAGCATCTCGCTCTTGACCTCAACCTAGCTCACTTTCCAGGAGCACTGGAATGCTTATCCTCCCTCTTCGATGGAGATACCCTCCTTTTAACATTTGTACCTGGGCAGTGGCAGAGGAAGAATGAGGAAGGAATCGATAGGGATCTGGTTTTGCCAGGGTTGAGAATTCTAGAGAACCTGGCGCATGACAGGCATAACTGCACACTGATATACAACACCAAAGATCTTCTTCTGAAAATTGTTGCGCCTATCAGCTCCAACGAATTAATAGAAGACATCAAGAGCAGCGCTGCATGGACCAAGGTAGTACTAGGATCACTGAAAGTGGTGAGCCTGCTCATGGGTTCTACAGGAACCACCGGAGAAGAGATGCACAACCTAATCGCAAATGATAGTAATGCGGTTAGTAATTTGGAGGCCATTCTAGACATAGATACAAAGAGCGGCAATGGTGTCATAGAGCTACATGTGCAAGCTATAGAGGTTCTTACACAATTAGTCTTGCATCATCCAGCAAGTTCTGCTACTAGGGGAAGAGAAAAACTTACCGACCGGGCGCTACACATCTTTGTTACTACGGATTGGATGAGAGATTATTTGGAACAAGAGAAAAGGAAGATCGACCAACCAACTCAACCAATTCAACAGCCAATGCTACTAAGATTGTTACATACTCTCACTGGATATTTCACAGAAGAGGAGATGGCCGAAAAAGTTGTAGAAGCACAGGCGAAAAATAAGATGAAAGAAGCTCATGAAACTGCAAGCCGGCTTAAAGAAAAGGCTGGTGAAGCATTGGCCATGTTGTCCTGTGATTCAGAGACCATCAAGAGCTTCACAGCATGCAAAGATGATGAAGTCTGTCGTCTTACTGAATTGCTCGACTCCAATATCAAGACCATCAAATGTGAAATAAGTGCAACAGATATTGTGGAAATATCGATCAACACTGGATGTCGTATTAGCGCAGCAGTCATCTTAAAGCATTTGAGCAACTACGTGGAGGCACCAACCTTACGGAAGGTATGCACCTACTGCACGCCACAAGTTTTCTACAATAAAGTTTTGGGAAAATGGAATGTGCATACAATGGTGGGCACTTGAGTTTGGGTTTTATTTAATTATGCATCTTTAGAAAATCTCAGGAGTAGAATGCATCATGTACTAAAATGAGAACCTATAAAATTCATGCAAAAATACAATCATGTTTGTTTCTTACAAAAAAGACAAAGGGTTGCTATTACACTTTTAAAAAATTGACACTACATTTTTTGTCAAGGTATATTTGATCATATTTTTGCATGCTCATTTCTAGGTGCTCATGTTATAACATGAGGCACATCTATGAACTTTTTGAGGATGTTCTAGGATAGATAATTAGGTAACCATGAACTCAAGCATACACATACATGTACAATCTACTCTTAACTTTTTTGAGCTAAAATAATATGTACATATATCATTGCAGGTACTCAGAGAGTTGCTTCCTGTAAAACAAGCAGAAGCGAGAAGTACACACAGAATCCGGTGGTGGGAGCGTGTCACCCATTACAATTCAGGAAGTAGAAGTGACATAGAAAATCCAAGTGACGGTGGGCAAGGCACACCTTCCGCTTTACAGAGACACAACCAGCAATGTGACGAGAGGAGGCTGGAAGCAGAGCTGCTATCACTCATCACAAAGATTCGTGCAAGCAACAATCTTAATTTCACAGAAATCTTACTTTCTCAGACGCCGCCGAATACCCTGGAAGACTTTGTGGTGATGCTCAAGAAGATGGTGGAGGACAGCATGTATGCCACCCCTGCATGCCTGGCGATACAGAAGCTCACCTGCGAGATGGTTGAAGAATTCCTCCAGGATGATGGAAACGTCGAAGTGATCGACAAGCACGATATCATTGGTACGTTACTGAAGGCTTCAAACATAATGGACCGTCTTGAGAGCAGCATGCATTTCACTCGCGTCCGTCATGACTGCCACGGGGTTCCTCTGAAGCCTCTCTCGTCCGTCCTCGCTAAACGGGCAGGAGATCTTCTAACACAGAGGAAACGTGATCTGGGTATCAACATTGCGCCTGCCGGCGTACCACTTCCTTGATTGCTAGTACATCACAGAGTATATTTGTATGCTAAAAAAATTATATAGAAACAGGTATTGAATTGTCCGTGTGTTGTATGTGGTTGCTGATTTTCCTTTTGTTTCATTCACGAATTTGTGTAGAGTAATATGTTACTATTAAGCAGAGTAGGTGGGAGATTTGATATGTTTCATGTTCAAAACTGCAGTATCTGTAATGGTATTGCCATCACACCAATGTGCACTGATTAAATTCTTCTGGGGCAGAGGTCTGAAACAATGAAAATACAAGAGAACACATCGACTTCGGTTCTTCAGTTAACCTGGTTCAATTCTACAGTATTTTTGAAGAAAGCAAATAATTCATGGGAAAGAAGCAGATGCCTGATAATTCAGCTGATCGCGACGAATTATGAGTGAATACCATCTTATACATCATTACGTCACGCCAAGTAATAAAATGAGTCTGACAATGAACTACTCCCTCCGTCCCAAAATAAGTGACTCGACTTTATACTAACTTTACTATAAAGTTGAGTCACTAATTTTGGGACGGAGGGAATACTTGTTGCCAAGTAGTAATAAAATGAAGCTTTGCAATCCCAGCTGCCACTTGCACTCCTGTAACCAGCCAGCGACCATCACGGCACACAAAGTCAATCTATTTCTCACATTCTAGACGCCTTCGGTACTACTCCACTACTCTGGGACCCCCTCTCCACCCCTGCACCCTCCACAGGTCCAGCCGCAGCCGCAGCCGCAGCGACTCCTTCTCCTCGCCCCACCACTACCCGCCCCGGCATCGCTGACGTTGACGAACAAGAGTTTGGAGCTCGGGCGACCGCTGCGAGGACAGGTCCTTGCACGCCTACATGGTCAGCTTCTCGTAGTACAGACACTGGCACATCGTGCCCCGCTCCCTGGACAACGTCGGTATGGGGTGTGCCTGCAATGAACAAGGTCACACCATTAAAATGGAGCTATTGCTAATTTTCAGTTCTCACATTTTCACCTAACATATGGGTCCTTTTGGCCCAAAAAGGTGCATCAGGATCTTTCCTATGGGGATATGAGAATGATGTGCTGTGTATATCACTTTCATATGGTTATTGCTGCTCACCGCCTGGGAAGGGAAATGAGATGGGAGGCATAGATCCTACTTAGAAAGACTACTCATGTACGCATTATATCGTGGTACAGATAACTAATAGCTGCTGTGTGCGTACACATTATTACTTGCCTGCCTTGCACAAGGTCATGCCTCCCGGGCCAGCTTCTCGAGGTTCAGGCACCAGCACAGCGTCCCCTGTTCCCAGGACGTCAGGATGGTGTGTGCCTGCATTCACATGGATACAACATTAAATGAAGGTATTGCTAATTTTCGGCTGTGTGACAATTTCACTTGATGTTGCAGACTACTAATGCTGAGCTTACTCTCTTTTATGGTGTGCAACTATTAGTCTATAGCTAGGTTATTTATGAAGTGACCTTCAAATGAGAATTGTCTGACCTTCGACGACCAACAAGGGGTTTGGAGCTTGGGCGGCTGCTGCTATAACAGGTCCTAGCACACCTCCAGGGTCAGATTCTCGTAGTTCAGGCTCCCCCGCTCCCTGGGCATCAGCATTGCGTGTCCCTACATGCAGAAAGATACACCATTAAATGGAGATATTGCTAATTTTTGGTTGTCTGACATTTTCACTTAATGTTGCATGCTACTAAGGCTGAACTTGCTCTCTTTGATGGTGCACAATTATTAGTCTGAAGAGAGAACCCCTTAAGAAAGTTGCAGACAACTTATGAAGAGAGAACCCGATATCAAATCTAGCAATCGAGTACTCACAAAATTCAACCAAGTACAGTAAAAAAAATTGTTGATGATACTAGTACAGTCAAGCTCAATCATGCTACTACCAGGGAAATTTCAATTTTGTGCGTTTCCTTGCTTCAAATGAAGGGTGCAGCTGGAAAGGAAATTAAAGGGAGCATACACATAAAGGCAAGGAAGATGATTAAAGGAGAAAAAAACATTTGCACATAAAAAGCATCAATGGCAATCGGGCAGAAGAGTCATAGGTTCCACTGCAACAGTACGCTAATGAAAGACGATATCTTGGCTGTATAATGATCAGAGTTCAATACCAAAGAGGTACCAATTTGACATACTGATGACAGCACGGACCACAAAAGTGCACCGCCAACAGAGAAAAATGTAAAAGGTTGGGTTTTGACAGGCAGTGGCGGGAGCGGGAACCTGGGAGGATCCGACAAATAGAGTTAGGTCTCTCTAGCTCACATGATGAAGGGAAGGGGATGACTGCAAGAGAGGTGGGCTGTTGGCCTAATTAGTCAGCTATTTTTTGGCCGGAATAGGCAAAATAGTATATGATAGAAATTGTTTTCTCAAAAATCTTGGTGGGCCACGTCCTACGCTCTAACAATTTGGGGTTTCTAAGGAGACAAAACGATGTGTATAGAGGCTGCGTCAATTAATTTGGATCGGAAGGAGTACCAAAATTAAGAACTGTACCAAGTAGTTCTATGAGACAAGTGCACCAATTCAGACAACAAATTTCAGTAGGTTGTACTGATTGATTTGATGACTTTGGAAAGAGCTTCATTTATGCAGCACAGGATGAAAGGAAATAGCCCAATGACAAGGTTTTCAGATGTAATGGGCCAAAAGAGAGCAATGCATGTTGCTGAAAGGGTTGAAGGTATTGCACCATCCGGTGCTTTTTTATGGTTTTATGATGCATCTACAGAGTTACTCCTAGTGTGGAAGATGGCATAAGATGGCAAATAGGGCAGAAAACAAATAAATAACAATTAGCTTGATCAGGTTTGGCCCAAGCATAAAAAGGGAAGAACCACTAAACCTTGCAAATAATGATTACTGAGCACAATATAAACTAGCAAGCATCAGTCAATCTATGTGCCGGTGATAACTATGAAAGGAAGAAGGTAGCAAGCATGCAACAGAAAGTTTACCACTTGACACTGTCGGCGAAGATAATAATGATGGTGGAAAGTTGCAATATGCTTCTAACGGGTGGCGACATGAACCACACACCCTCTCCAACTGGGATGTGTCGACATCCCGCATGTAAGAACCTTGCTTGAGAGATGATCTTCCCATATGATATACGAGCAAGTGCGTCCCAACTGCACCCCTGATTAAGGAGTCAGAATCCAGCGAGATTGTCTTCTCCATCTGCCACTGAATGGAACTCCCACCATTGTTTCGCCAAACGGTATAAATTAGGCGAGATGTGTCCGGTTTAGGCACAAACATCAGAGTTGTGCCTTGGCCTGCCTCCGCGATGGCCACATCATCGCCCGAAAATCTGACACAGGGTGGGTGGTCGACCATGGAGAACTCCATCGTCCGGATGTCAAGCACAATCAATTTTTCACTCGAACCTGAAACCCAGTAGAAGCAACCATGTGCATAATGGCGCGACACGAACCAAACCTTCCAGGTCGATAACAAAAAGCCAGGTAACGACTCGCTCCTACTCAGGACTTGCCATTGCCCTGTGCCGGAGGAGAAGACAGCGGCCACCGGCTTAGTTTCGAGCACCAGCAGCCAGATCACTCTGAATGACGTCTCCTCTGTAGTGGAGGCCTCCTCAAAGTCGCCGGAAGGGACCAGGAAGCACTCGGCGAAGCGCTTATTCCTTTCTATCAGGAGATGGCTCACAGCGGAAGCGGCTAGGTCATCAGGGATTGGGGGAAGCAGGAGGTACTGCCGGTGCAGGGGGTCGCACACCACCATCTCCTTGAAGATCATCAGGGATCCGAGCTCGTCGTGACGGCAGGGTCTGTCGAGGAGGACGCGGCCGTCGCGGGCTTCCCGCACGGTCCAGTCCCAGTAGGGGGCGGGGAGGAAGGTGAAGTCGAAGTCGGCGGCGCTGGCGACGGCGCTGGCCGCCGGCGCGGAGGGGTGAGGCGGTACGGCGGGGTGGAAGCCTCTGTAGTCGACGAAGCCTAGGAGGGGCGGGGGGTGGATCTTGCGGAAGCGCCGGAGGAAGGCGCGGTCGGCGACGAGGCGGCGGAAGGAGACGCAGGCGGCGGCGGCGCGGATGAGATCCTTTGGGGTGGGAAGGCGGAGGAATATGTCAGCCAGGAGCTCGTCGGGGATCGCCGACAAGGCCATCTTCCGGCCGCTCTCCGGCATCGGTGCGGGCGGCGGCGGCAGGTGGGAGTTCGCAGGAGGCTGCTGGGGAAGTGAGCCGACAACATAAAAATGGGCTAAGTCAGCGACTGGGCCGGCCTACATCGCTGGTCCGCACTTCAGTACACGCGATCTTCTCGCTCTTCTGCCGATTTTCTAGAATTTTAATCAGGTAGTACATTTTTTAAAATGTTCACAAACTTTTAAACAAAGTTATAAAATATAGAAAATTGTTCGTCTCATAGAAATGTTTTCAAATATTTCGTGTTTACAAAAGGCGTCCTAATATTTCAAAAATATGTGTGCAGTTTTAGGAAATATTCTTGAAATTCGAAAGATGTTCTTCAAATTTGATACTGGATAGCATGGCGCGCTCCGCTGCACTCGCTATAGTTCAAACCCACATCTTTCAAAACTCCTGGACAAAGCTCCGGCAATTATCTTGATTCTATTTTGGGTTTACGGTGAATTTTGCTGATCAACATGCATACATTTCTGGGCAAGTTTGTTATGTGGATAACCCTGTATCTGTGTAGGTGTTTGCACAATAAATCTCTCTCGTACTTGCTGATAATAAAATGGTCAATTTGTAGCTCCCAGTATGTAGGAAATGAAAGCCCAGCGTCTAAGAATACTCAAAGATCTATGTTAAGTTTGTAGCTTTGATTGACTGCAGGCGAAGGCATAAGGTTTAAAAATATTTACCTTGCTTTTTGACCGAAACAAAATTGATCTCATCGGCGCAAATGAATCGGTAGGTACAGATATTTGTACAAATATACTACCGCCGTCTCAAAATATAAGATGTTTTTGTATGTGACTACAAATAACTCAAAATCATCAGAAATATATAGTGAGAAGCTGATCTATGAACTTTTCCCAGAAACAAGGATGTGATGCGGGCCGGAGTTGCGTGAGAGGAAGCCCTCGTTTTTTTGTGTGCATATCACCACATCTAGAAGATGGGTAGACGACCTCCTCAATAGCAGCACCGCCCCCTGCATTGAGATTTGAGTAGTGCTATGCACATGATGGATTTGTGCACGATTCAGACACGACAGGTCATCTAGACCATTAGGTTGCCCTATTTCTTTAATCCATGTGGTTTCTAAACACGTCGTGCACAAATCGTCCATCAACATCGTGTGTACAGCACTTCCGTTAAGATTTTTTTTCCAAAGCCTGAGCAAACCAGTGCTAGGTTCTTGTGGCTTTTTCTTTCCCTACTTGCAAGATGAATAGGAAAAGCCTTCCTTCCCTCGATCTCCTCCGACGAGCCCGTGGGTTCGCCTCCCTCCACCTGCCGCTTCGACGGCCGATGACAAGGAGAGGATTCTTGGTGCCTCAGATCTATCTAATAGATAGGTAGGACTTTAGTCCTCGGAGGGGCATTACTTAGATGGATGGCCGCGCTCCTTCTTCGAGTCCATGTGGTAAGCCACCTCAAAACAAACAAAATTTTCTGGGCTTCAATACACATAAAGTTTGTCTGTTCGTACGGATTAGACGGAGTTTTGGCTTAGATTCATGCCAACACCTCCGTGCAGCGAGGTTAGTGTTTCTCGTCGTGTCTATGCAACGTCAAGATTGAAGGAAAAATGCCCTAGAGGCAATAATAAAGTTATTATTTATTTCCTCGTATCATGATAAATGTTTATTGTTCATGCTAGAATTGTATTAACAGGAAACTTAATACATGTGTGAATACATAAACAAAACAGAGTGTCCCTAGTATGCCTCTACTAGATTAGCTCATTGATCAAAAATGGTTATGTTTCCTAGCCATAGACATGAGTTGTCATTTGATCAACGGGATCACATCATTAGGAGAATGATGTGATGGACTAGACCCATCCTTTAGCTTAGCAATATGATCGGTTAGTTTTACTGCTATTGCTTTCTTCATGACTTATACATGTTCCTATGACTATGAGATTATGCAACTCCCGAATACCGGAGGAACACCTTGTGTGCTATCAAACATCACAACGTAACTGGGTGATTATAAAGATGCTCTACAGGTGTCTCCGAAGGTGTTCGTGGTGTTGGCATAGATCAAGAATAGGATTTGTCACTCCGAGTGTCGGAGAGGTATCTCTGGGCCCTCTCGGTAATACACATCATAATAAGCCTTGCAAGCAAATGACTAATGAGTTAGTCATGAGATGATGTATTATGGAACGAGTAAAGAGACTTGCCGGTAACGAGATTAACTAGGTATGGTGATACCGACTATCGAATCTCGGGTAAGTAACATACCTATGACAAAGGGAACAACGTATGTTGTTATGCGGTTTGACCGATAAAGATCTTCGTAGAATATGTAGGAGCCAATATGAGCATCCAGGTTCCGCTATTGGTTATTGACCGGAGATGAGTCTCGGTCATGTCTACATAGTTCTCGAACCCGTAGGGTCCGCACGCTTAACGTTTGATGACGATCGGTATTATGAGTTTATGAGTTTTGATGTACCAAAGGTAGTTCAGAGTCCCGGATAAGATCACGGACATGACGAGGAGTCTCGGAATGTCTGAGACGTAAAGATCGATATATTGGAAGGCTATATTCGAACAACGGAAAGGTTCCGAGTGGTTCGGGCATTTCTCCGGAATACCGGGAGGTTACCGAAACCCCCTGGAGAAGTTATGGGCCTTATGGGCCATAAGAAGGAAGCACACCAGTCCATAAGGGGCTGGTGCGCCCCCCTTGGGCAGGAGGCCGAATTGGAAAAGGTTTGGGGGTGGCGCCCCCCCCCTTTCCTTCTCTCCTACGCCTCCTTCCCTTCCTCTCCTACTCCAACTAGGGAAGGGAGGGGGGAATCCTACTCCCGGAGGGAGTAGGACTCCTCCTAGGCGCGCCATAGAAGGCCGGCCTCTCCCTCTCCTCACTCCTTTATATACGAGGGTGGGGGGCACCCCATAGACACACAAGTTGATCAGTTCATCTCTCCCAACCGTGTGCGGTGCCCCTCTCCATAGAAACACACATCGGTCATATCGTTCTACTGCTTTGGCGACGCCCTACGCCGGTAGCTTCATCATCTCCATCACCACGCCGTCGTGCTGACGAAACTCTCCCGCAAAGTTCTGCTGGATCAAGAGCTCGTGAGACGTCATCAAGCTGAACGTGTGCTGAACGCGGAGGCTCCGTACGTTCGGTGCTTGATCGGTTGGATCGCGAAGAAGTTCGACTACATCAACCGCGTCACTAGACGCTTCCACTCCCGGTCTACGAGGGTACGTAGACACACTCTTCCCTCTCGTTGCTATACATCTAGTAGATAGATCTTGCGTGATCGTAGGAAAATTTTGAAATACTACGTTCTCCAACAAAGATTTGGTGTGAGGTTCTTCATATCGATTCAATGATTCAATGGCGATGACTACACCTTTGGGGCACTGGCCCTTAGGGGCACGTGCATGAAGAATTCTCGACTGTAATCAACAAGATCTGGCTGGCTCGAGTATAGGAGCGGTGACAGGGCAAGTCGATGGCTTGTTCTGGCCGGCAACGGCAATGGTTGTTCGATGATCCATGAACCTCGATGTAATTTCTATTATGTTTAATGTTTTATACATTCAATGAATCTTTAAAAAAGATCCAATCCTTTTCGCAAGGAAAAAGTAATAATAAAAAGACCTATAAAAACAACTACCAAAATTGTTAGATACTACCAAAAATTTTGGTCTGGTTTTTTTTTTTTTCAAAAATACAAAAAAGAAACAGTACGTGAAATAGCGAGCGACGCGAGCTAGCTGATCTAATGGGCCCGCGTGTTGGTGAAACATTCTTTTTTTTTGCAGGGTAAAAAAAAGAATGTTTCACCAACACGCGGGCCCATTTGGTGAAACATTCATATATGTATATATGACAAAACATTCATACATGTATAGTGACCTATACAAATGATGCCAGAAAGATAACCAAAGTTGCTATGGGAAAGCTAATCGAAGTTGTTATATGTATGTATGAGAAAAACACTTCGTATCCCAACGGAAGCTCATTCATTTTTGATCGATGTGGTCGATGGCCCAGTCAGGGTGAGAAGAGAATACATACTACAACCATCAACAACCTACTCGTGTTTTGCTTCAGGGTCGTCGTGTTTTGCTTCAGGGTCGTCGCTGCGGTGGCGATTCTCGTGCTCCTGCTCCGTCACTGGCGGGGACAGCCGCAGCGAGGAGATGGGCAGGAGGTGGGGCAGCCACAACGGTGCGGCAGAGGACGACGATGCTTGAGAAGGCGAGGTCGTCGTCGTCTCGCCGTGGCAGCCAGCTCCGTCGATCTCATCCTCACCGAGCGCGATCTGGAGGTGCCGCTTCCTGGGCTCCATCTGGTTCCTAGCACACACACATGTCAAGATGAAAGAAACAAGGGAATTATGCCGAGCCGGCCGTTTCTTGCAGAGATTGAGATGCTTGCTACCCGACCCAAGAATAATAACGTACTTGAAGGCGAGGAAGACGAGGCACTGCGCCCTCATCTGCCTCAGCTGCGGCTGCGAGAAGGCCGCGGCAGCAGCAGGGCCAGTCGACGGCCAAGGAAGCATCTCTGCTCTGCCGTGCTCGGTGGTGTTCATGTTGTGAGTTCTTCAGTATGCTTGCCTAGTTGTCCTCCCCTCCTTGGATCTGCAACTCGAGGAAGACTACAAGATCGATCGCCCAACCAGCTCGCGGCTTGCCGCGACAGCGACATGAGAATGCAGCCAAGAGAAAAGGCCAAACTTGCATCAGCAACAATGCAGATCTACTGGACGCCGAGTGCTGACAGGATATGTATGGTTGATTACATGAACCAGCAGATAGACACCAAGTTAGTTGACGGCCTCCAGCAAGCCATCGGACCACAATACAAAAAAAGAGATTGAATATTAGTAAAGTTACAGCAGGTATTCAGATTGACCTACTGCTTATTAAACATGATCGAATGAAAAACAGAAGAGACTTAATATGAAGAATGACGTTCAGGTTAATTTGGTGATAATCCTAGATAACATGAAGATGCAACACCCACCTAGGAGCACAAGTTACAGGAATATTTGAGTTGGTGTTGGTTCACACTCCCTGGATCCTCTCCAAGAGTAGAGTTTGGAGGAGAAGAGGGGAGAAGAGGGGAAGAGAACTCTGGAAGTTTTGGTCGGGATTGCAAACTCTAGATTCACTCTCCTGTATAGGATATTTACAGAGTTGCAACTTTACACATAAGACCTCTAGCTATCCTACTTTTGCAACACTAGGACCTCCAACACTCTCCCTCAAGATGGGGCAAAGATGTCAATAAGCCCCATCTTGTTACAAATCCTCATAAATGATCCAACGCCTATTCCTTTTGTTAATACATCTGCAAGCTGATCTACAGACTTAACATAACTAATTTGGAATATCCCTTCATCCAATTTCTCTCGGATGAAGTGCCTGTCTATCTCGATATGTTTAGTTCTATCATGATAAACTGGGTTATTCACTATATTAATTGTGGCTTTATTATCACAATAAACCTGAATAGATGCATCAGTCCACAGCTGCAACTCGGTTAGTAATGTTTTCAGCCACATTAGTTCACACAAACCCGAAGCCATGGACCTAAATTCCGCTTCTGCTGTCGAGCGAGCCACGACACTCTGCTTCTTGCTTCTCCAACTAACTAGATTTTCTCCCACATACATGCAGTAGCCCGAAGTTGAACGTCTATCATCTAAGCATCCAACCCAGTCCGCATCGGTGTAACCCTCTACCCTTAGATGTCCATTGTTAGAGAACAAGATTCCTTTCCCAGGACAACTCTTTAGATATCTCAGAATTCTATTCACAACATCTAAGTGGCTAGTCCTTGGGTCATGCATATATATATATATCTGCTTACGACACTAACAGCATACGCAATATCAGGTCTTGTATGTGATAGATAGATTAATCGCCCAACTAGCCTCTGGTATTGGTGCCTATCAACGGGATCACCACCATCTGCCATGATTCGATGATTATGTTCTATTGGAGTAACTGTAGGTTTACATCCTAGCATCCCGTCTCCTCAAGTAAATCAAGCACATATTTTCTTTGTGAGAGATAAATACCTTTTGGGCCATATGCAACTTCAATGCCCAAGAAGTAGTGAAGATATCCCATGTCCTTGACTTCAAATGAATTTGCTAGCATCTTCTTCAAGTGAGATATCTCCACCTCATTGTTGCCTGTAATCACAATGTCATCTACATAAACAAGAAGAATAGTGATCTGATCACGTTGACATTTAAAGAACAGGGTATGATCTGCATTGCCTTGCCGATACCCCATGGAACATATTTCCTTCCGAAACCTTCCAAACCATGCCCTAGGAGACTGTTTCAGTCCGTAGAGGGATTTCCTTAACCGGCACACTTTACCCTATGTTTCTTGGCTACTAAACCCAGGAGGAATTTCCATATAAACCTCCTCTTGCAGATCTCCGTGAAGAAAAGCATTTTTAACATCCATCTGGAACAATTTCCACTTATGATTTGCAGCTATCGAGATTAAAGTTTTGACAGTACTCAATTTTGCTACCGGAGCAAACGTTTCATCATAATCCACCCCATAAGTTTGATTGTACCCTTTTGCGACTAGCCTAGCCTTATATCTTTCCACCTTACCGTTTGGAGCTTGCTTAATTGTAAATACCCATTTACAACCCACAACTTTCTTATCTGCAGGTAGATAAGTAAGCACCCATGTTTGGTTCTTATCAAGAGCTGCCATTTCCTCCAACATTGCTGCCCTCCATTCTGGATATTGCTTTGCATCCTGCCAGTCGCGTGGTATAGGTACAGCGGAATGCAAGGAAGCTATAAATGACTTATATAGGGGCCCGATAGAAGAGTATGAAACATAATTGGAGATATCATATGGGGCAAATTTAGAGGGCAATTTTCCAGCAGTAGTGCGAGGTTGCTTTCTGTGAGCAATATGAACATCTAAGTCATCATAAGTGAGAGGAGGCGTACCATCGCTTGTGGAGAATGGTAATGGACTATGAGGTGAAGCTGATGATTGTGAACTTGAATCATGCATGTCGGATTGAATTTTTGCTTCTGAATCATCCTCCCCCAAACTGATTTCCTCCCCTTGCACTTGTTCTTCCTCAGGTTTACGTCTTCGTGTATATACCTGTAGATTTTGTTCTTCATTCGGCCTTGACCACGGTATAGCCTCAGCTGATGTATCTTGTTGCTCCCCTTGCATCTGCTCTTGTCCTCCTCTAAGATCAACATCTCTATCATCATTCCCGTCCTCAAGTGGTATTGCTCCAACCACCACTTGCTTTGATGCTGCAGAGTTGCTCTCTTCTCCTTTTTCTCCCCCTGCCTTGTTGCCCAGGTCTGAAACATCACTAGGAAACAGATCAGGAAATACATCAGTTAAATCTATAGGTTCTCCATAAAATGGTATGTGTTCCCTGAAGATTACATCCATGCTCGCGAACATTCGCTTTTCTGATGCGCACCAACACTTATAGCCTTTCTGCTTCCCAGAATACCCCACAAACACACACTTCAAAGCCCTTGGATCCAGCTTTCCAACAGATGGCCTGTAATCTTTCACAAAACACATACACCCGAACACCTTTGGCGGAACTACATAAGAAGTTTTGCCATTTAAACACTCTATTGGCGTCTTGTACCCAAGGACTCTAGATGGCATTCTATTAATTAGGTATGCTGCTGTCATTACTCCTCATTCCATAAGAACTTAGGAACATTCATAGCCATCATCATACAGCGGGTTACCTCTAACAAATGCCTATTCTTTCTCTCAGCTAAGCCATTCTGCTCAGAGGTACCCGGACAGGTAGTCTGATGCATTATTCCAAAGCTCAACAAATAATCATCAAACTCCCTATTTATATACTCCGTGCCATTATCAGTTCTAAATACCTTAACACATGCATCATACTGAGTCATAATCATATTATGAAAATCTCTAAAGCATTCAAATACATCATTCTTGTTCCTCAACACATACACCCAAGTGGTCCTAGTACAACAGTCAATGAAGGTAACAAAATAACGATATCCATTGATAGACACTACTCCACTAGGACCCCACACATCAGAGTGTATTGCCTGAAGTGGGACATCACTTCGATGATCAGATAGAATATAAGTGCTCCGGATTTGCTTTCCATATAGGCAAGCATCACATACCAAGTCCTCTTTTCTAACTTTATTAAAGAGATTAGGATAAAGCTGACCCAGAATAACAAAAGACATATGCCCAAGTCTTCGGTGTTGTAGCATAAATTCTTCAAGTGGTGAAGAGGATAGAGCAGCAGCGACAGCCGGTGATGTATTATCATCCAAATAATACAATCCATCATGCATGCTCCCTGTCCCAAGTCTTCTTCCAGTCCCAAGTTCCTGAATTAAACACCATGTTGGGAAAAAGATGACAACACAATTCAGCTCACTTGTAATGCAGCTTATAGACAGAAGGTTAATTGGGAATGAAGGAACATGTAGCACAGATGAGAGGGGTATATTAGAGTTACACATGAGTGTCCCTGAACCCATAATAGTTTGTGTGGAACCATCAGCCAACTTTACACTTTGCCCTCTCAATTCACGGACATAATTAGTAAATTTCTTGTGTGAACCAGCCATATGTCTAGATGCACCAGAATCTATTAACCATGGTGCATCACGAAAATTAGAAGTATGAGAATTAGGAATGTTACCACTAAAATTTGCAGATGCGGCAGAGGATGGTGTTGTGGGCGCTTCAGTAGTTTGCTTATCACCTAACCTTAACCCTTTAAATTGCTGCCACTTCTCCCAGTCATCCGCGCTCATTTCCACGTTGACGTATTGAGAGTGTTCATCTACCATAACTGAGGCATTTGCCCTGCCTGCTGCACGGCCACGACCAATACCACGTCCATCAAGCCCCCGTCCACGACCTCTGCCACGACAGTTTTGACCTCTTCCACGTCCACCCCCAAATAAATGAGGACAAGATGATCTTATATGCCCTGGCTGGCCACACTCAAAGCAATTTTGTTCGGATGTGTTCAACCCAAACCGCTGGTTATTTGCATTTTCTGTGACAAGAAGGGCTGAACGCCTCTGTGCTATGCCCTGCATATATGGTCCTCCAACCTCCAATTTCAGGCGTGTCTCCTCGCTAATGATCGCAGATATCGCTTGCACCAAAGGAGGTAACTTGCCACTGCCATAAAGTGCTGCCCTCCTATTCTCAAATTTGGGATTAAGTCCATTCAGAAAATCCCTAACACGCCTCCTCTCTGTCCATTTATTGTATTTTTCAATACATTTGCCACACTCCATCTCGATTGGATCATAATAATCCAAATCGCTCCAAAGTCGTTTTAGTTCAGAAACATAGTCAACCACCGTCTTCTCGCCTTGGCACAAATCTTGTAACTCCTTCTGAATCTTGCAAGCAAGCATTTCGTTTCCTACTCCTGAGAATGTCCCTTTCAATAACCTCCAAATTTCTGAAGCTTCTTTAATCCTTTCAACTTGTTTGGCAATCTGAGGTGACAGAGAGCTCAATAACCACGCCCTCACTAGTGCATTTGTCATCTTCCACTTTTGACCTTCTTTGGAACTCTCATCCATAGGCTTCTCGACCATGCCTAGAATGTAAGCTTCAAGCTTCCTGGAAACCAAGATGGTCTCTGCATGCTCTGCTCAGCTCACATAATTTTCTGGTCCTTCTCATTTTACATGGGGCATTTGCAAAGGATGTATATCCTCTTTTGCCTCCACTTCTGATCTTGAGTTCCCTGCTTGCTTGCTAATCGCATCAAACAACACCTGATATTTCTCATCCATGGCCTGCAAGACAGCAGCAAGCTCCCCTGCTGTGACTGCCCCTGGAGCGCTACCATTGCCTGCCATATCATCAATTCCTCCACACTCAGCAGCAAAAGCAGCAGCAGTGCTCAATCTCTCTTCTTTACAAGCTCTCTGCTGCTCTCTACTATCCCTTTATCCCTTTTCAGAGACCACACAGCAGCAGCCCTCAATCTCTCTTCTTCCTCCCCAAATCTGCAGCAGCAGTCCCCTATTTATCCAAATCGAAACAACAACAACCTCTCCTACCTTCTTTAGGTAGCCCCGATTTGACTCCCCACCGCTGTACTGGGTCTCAATCCCGCTGCATTCACCTCCCGAACGCCCAGCACTGCCCACACGAGTGTCACCGGGATGGATCTTGCCAAAGCTCTGATGCCATGTTGGTTCACACTCACTGGATCCTCTCCAAGATTAGAGTTTGGAGGAGAAGAGGGGAGAAGAGGGGAAGAGAACTCTGGAAGTTTTGGTCGGGATTGCAAACTCTAGATTCACTCTCCTGTATAGGATATTTACAGAGTTGCAACTTTACACATAAGACCTCTAGCTATCCTACTTTTGCAACACTAGGACCTCCAACAGTTGGAGATATATTGAAATGATTTCTGAACTTCATATCGGTCGGGCGTAGCTCAGCTAGGATACTGTGAAACCACCACAGTTCATCGTTAATGCATGCTTCCCGAGCCGCATTCGGCCTTAGAGCATCTCCAGCCGCGCCCCCAACAGGCCCCCCAAGACGACTTTTTTCGTGCTGGCGTCGGAAAAAGGCCCCAGTCGCCCCCCAAGACGCCGAAATCCGCCGGCTCGGCCCGTTTTGGGCCCGGCCATCCCAGGCCGAACCCAGCGCAATGGGGGGCGCTCGGGGGCTCCGGCGGAACGAAAAGCCATGTCTGGACCACATGTCAGCCGAAAAGTCGACATATTCGCCCCCCTCCCCCCCGCCACCTTGCCGATCCCGGCGTCGCCCCACCGCCCACCATCGCTAGCTAGGTCGTTCCCCGCCGGAGAAGATATAGGGTTTCGCCGCGGCAACCTCTCCACCACCTTCCTGGGCATGTTTTTCGGCGCACCGGCCGTGCAGGGCGGGATACTGGCGGCTGTGCGCCCAGAACGCTCGCCAGGTGCTCGACGATTTGCCTGCTCGGCCATGTACTCGGACGACGAGGAGGCTCTCGCGGCGCTGCTGGAGGAGGAAGCCGATGCCGACGTCCAGGACGAAGAGCATCTCATGGTACTCACCGCCCTGGCCGGCCTGCTCGCAAGCAATGCAAAGCCGCGGCGAGTTGGCTCGGCGCCGGGGTGGCTGAAAGCAAAGAACCGGCATCGACTCTAAGGCTATTGCATGCTCTACTCCGACTACTTCGCCGACGCTCCACTGCATGGCGACAAAGTATTTCGGCGCCATTATCGGATGAGCTGAAAGCTTTTGCTCAGAATTGTGAATTCCATCCGGGAGTTCGACAACTACTTCAAGTGCAAGAAGGATTGCACCGGCATACTTGGATTCACCTCAATCCAGAAGTGCACGACAGCTATGAGGATGCTTGCATACGGAGCTCCTAGTGATTCACATGACGACTATGAGCGCATGGCCGAGTCCACGACTATTGAGTGTTTCTACAAGTTCTGTAGGGCAGTGTTGGTAGTGTTTGGACGGCACTACTTGCGATCACCCAATGTTGAAGACACTGCTCGGATCCCAGCACAGAATGCAGCAAGAGGATTTCCTTGGATGCTTGGAAGCATCGACTGCATACATTGGAAATAAAAAAGCTGTCCATTTGCTTGACAGGGGATGTACAAAGGCGCCAAAGGCGGTTGCAGTGTGGTACTTGAGCCAGTGGCCACACAAGACCTCTGGATTTGGCAGTCCTTTTTTGGTATGCCAGGAACTCATAATGACATCAACGTACTGCAGTGCTCTCCTATCTTTGCCAAGCTGGTTGAAGGTCATTCTCCTCCGGTGAACTTGGAGGTCAATAGGCGGCACTACAACAAGGGATACTACCTAGCAAATGGCATCTATCCGAGATGGTCTACATTTGTGAAGACTATCTCAAACCTTGTGCTAGGAGGCAAGAACTCCCACTTCGCGAAGGTTCAGGAGGCTTGCAGGAAGGATGTCCAGCGGGCATTTGGTGTGCTCCAATCTCGATTTGCTATTGTCCGATACCTCTCTCACACCTAGTCGAAAGATAAAATGTGGGAAGTCATGAATTGTTGTGTCATCTTGCATAACATGATCATTGAAAGCGGGCATGAAGAGCCAGTGTTTGACACTGAACCATATTACAGGAAGGTTCCTCTTGCCCAAGTTGATCGCTAGCTATCGGCAACCTGGACTGCCTGCCTCAATATGCATCAGGAGATCCGAGACCCACAGGTGCATCAACAACTGCAGCAGGATCTGGTGGAGCACCTATGGAGGCTCAAGGGCAACGCCTAGCTTGACGTGTGATGAAATATGAGTTTTCATTTGTTGAACTATATAATTTGTATTGAACTATTTGTTGTTAAACTATTTGGTTTCTATTGATTTTCTGTGATGAACTATGTGATAAAAAATAGCTCATAGCGCTGAAGCACGGCGAATATGAGTCGATTTGCGTCGATGGTGGGCCGTTTTGCGCCAAAAGTGGGTTGCAAAGCGGGCAAAATTACGCCAAAGTTGGGCCGATATCGGCACCTGGGGGCAGCGGCTGGGAACCCATTCGCCCCCCCCCCCCAGCCGATTTTCGCGCCGGTTCGCCCCTAGGAGGTGATTTTTCGAGCCACCTGGGGGCCAACGGCTGGAGATGCTCTTAAGAGCTCTGCATCTTCATCTTTCGTCTCCCTTGCGGTCTGATCAGCATCGCCATAAAGGGATTTTTGGGACACTTAGTGTGGTCCCATTGTTGGGGATCGTAGCAGAAATCAAAAAAATTCTACGCATCACCAAGATCAATCTATGGAGTAATCTAGCAACGAGGGAGAGGGGAGTGCATCTACATACCCTTGTAGATCACAATGCGGAAGCGTTACAAGAACGCGGATGAAGGAGTCATACTCGCAGCGAATCAGATCAAGGTTGATTACGATCTAAGCGCCGAACAACGGCGCCTCCGCGTTCAACACACGTGCAGCCCGGTGACGTCTCCCACGCCTTGATCCAGCAAGGAGAGAGGGAGAGGTTGGGGAAGACTCCGTCCAGCAGCAGCACGACGGCGTGGTGGTGGTGGAGGAGCGTGGCACTCGAGCAGGGCTTCGCCAAGCACCGCAAGAGACGAGGAAGGAGAGGGGTAGGGCTGTGCCAAGCGTGAGAGATCCAATCGTATGTTGGGCAGCTCCAAACCTCAAGTATATATAGGGGGGAGGGAGGGGCTGCGCCCCCACCTAGGTTTCCACCCCTAGGGGCGGCGGCCAGCCCTAGATCCCATCTAGGGGGGCGGCCAAGGGGGAGAGAGGGGGGCGCACCACTAGGTGGGCCTTAGGCCCATCTGAGCCTAGGGTTTCCCCCCTTTCCTTCTCTCTTCGCCTTGGGCCCTGGTGGGGGGGGGGGCACCAGCCCACCTGAGGCTGGTCGCCTCCCACACTTCGCCCACGCAGCCCTCTGGGGCCGGTGGCCCCACCCGGTGGACCCCCGGGACCCTCCCGATGGTCCCGGTACGCTACCGATATCGCCCGAAACTTTTTCGGTGACCAAAACGGGACTTCCCATATATGAATCTTTACCTCCGGACCATTCCGGAACTCCTCGTGACGTCCGGGATCTCATCCGGGACTCCGAACAACATTCGGTAACCACGCATATCTATTCCCTATAACCCTAGCGTCATCGAACCTTAAGTGTGTAGACCCTACAGGTTCGGGAACCACGCAGACATGATCGAGACAACTCTCTGGCCAATAACCAACAGCGGGATCTGGATACCCATGTTGGCTCCCACATGTTCCACGATGATCTCATCGGATGAACCACGATGTCAAGGATTCAATCAATCCCGTATACGATTCCCTTTGTCTATCGGTATAGCACTTGCCCGAGATTCGATCGTCGGTATACCGATACCTTGCTCAATCGCGTTACGGCAAGTCTCTTTACTCGTTCCGTAACACATCATCCCGTGATCAACTCTTTGATCACATTGTGCACACTATGATGATGTCCTACCGAGTGGGCCCAGAGATACCTCTCCGTCACACGGAGTGACAAATCCCAGTCTCGATTTGTGCTAACCCAACAGACACTTTCGGAGATACCTGTAGTGCACATTTATAGCCACCCAGTTACGTTGTGACGTTTGGTACACCCAAAGAATTCCTACGGTATCCGGGAGTTGCACAATCTCATGGTCTAAGGAAAAGATACTTGACATTTAGAAAAGCTTTAGCATACGAACTACACGATCTTGTGCTAGGCTTAGGATTGTGTCTTGTCCATCACATCATTCTCCTAATGATGTGATCCCGTTATCAACGACATCCAATGTCCATGGTCAGGAAACCGTAACCATCTATTGATCAACGAGCCAGTGAACTAGAGGCTTACTAGGGACATGGTGTTTGTCTATGTATCCACACATGTATCTGAGTTTCCTATCAATACAATTCTAGCATGGATAATAAACAATTATCATGAACAAGGAAATATAATAATAAACAATTTATTATTGCCTCAAGGGCATATTTCCAACAGTCTCCCACTTGCACTAGAGTCAATAATCTAGTTCACATCGCCATGTGATTAACACTCACATGTCACATCACCATGTGATTAACACTCACATGTCACATCACCATGTGATTAACACTCACATGTCACATCGCCATGTGACCAACATCCAAAGAGTTTACTAGAGTCAATAATCTAGTTCACATCAATATGTGATTAACACTCAATGAGTTCTGGGTTTGATCATGTTATGTTTGTGAGAGAGGTTGTAGTCAACGGGTCTGCAACATTCAGATCCCTATGTACTTCTCAAAACTTTGTATCATATCGTAGATGCTGCTACAACGTTCCACTTGGAGCTATTCCAAATGGTTGCTCCTTTATACGTATCCGGTATCTGTACTCAGAACTATCTGGATAGGCGTTAATCTTGCATCGACGTAACTCTTTACGTCGAACTCTTTATCACCTCCATAACCGAGAAACATTTCCTTATTCCTCTATAAGGATAATTTTGACCGCTATCTAGGGATCCACTCCCGGATCACCTTTGTACCCTCTTGCCAGACATGTGGCAAAGCACATATCAGGTGCGGTACTCAACATGGCATACCGTATAGAGCCTATGACAAAAGCATAGGGGACGACCTTCGTCCTTCCTCTTTCTTCTACCGCGGTCAAGCTTTGAGTCTTACTCAACTTCACACCTTACAACTCAGGTAAGAACTCCTTCTTTGATTGATATATTTTGAACTCCTTCAAAATCATGTCAAAGGTGTGTGTTCTTTTGAAAGTATCATCAGGCGTCTTGATCTATAACTATAGATCTTGATGCCCAATATGCAAGCAGCTTTATCCAGGTCTTCCTTTGAAAAACTCTTTTCAAACAACCCTTTATGCTTTCCAGAAATTCTACATCATTTCGGATCAACAATACGTCATTCACATATACTTATCAGAAATGTTGTAGTGCTCCCACTCAGTTTATTGTAAATACAAGTTTCTAACAAACTTGGTATAAACCCAAAAACTTTGATCACTCCATCAAAGCGTATATTCCGACTCCGAGAAGCTTGCTCTAGTCCATGGAAGGATCGCTGGAGCTAGCATACCTTTTAACATCCTTAGGATCGACAAAACCTTTCTGATTGTATCACATACAACCTTTCCTTACGAAAACTGGTAAGGAAACTTGTTTTGACATCCATCTGCCAGATTTCATAAATGCAGCTAATGCTAACATGATTCCGACGAACTTAAGCATCGCTACGGGTGAGAAAATCTCATCGTAGTCAACTCCTTGAACTTGTGAAAAACTCTTTGCCACAAGTCGAGCTTCATAGACGGTGACATTACCGTCCACGTCTGTCTTCTTCTTAAAGATCCATTTATCTCAATGGCTTGCCGATCATCGGGCAAGTCCACCAAAAGTCCATACTTTGTTTTGATACATGGATCATATCTCGTATTTCTCGGCTTCTAACCATTTGTCGGAATACGGGCCCACCATCGCTTCTCCATAGTTCTTAGGTTCATTGTTGTCCAACAACATGACATCTAAGACAGGATCACCGTACCACTCAGGAGTAGTACATATCCTTGTCGACCTACGAGGTTTGATAGCAACTTGATCTGAAGCTTCATGATCACTATCATTAGTTTCCTCTTGCACTACTCTCCGGTTGAAGTGAGGGTTCGACAACCTCATCAAGTTCTATCTTCCTCCCACTCAATTCTTTTGAGAGAAACTCCTTATCGAGAAAGGACCCGTTCTTAGCGACTGCTAGGCTTCTCGCCCCTCGTTGGTTACCCCAAGTGGAAGGTGTGAGATGTAGTGTTGTGGAAGTTTTTCCCTTGGCAAAGATACCAAGGATCGAATCCCCAGAGACTCCTAGGTTCAACAAGAAGGTGTCAACTGCTACGGCGCCAGATATTAGCAATCAACGTGGACCTGCACACAGATACAAATAACTTTGCTCCCAACGAGTACAGAGAGGTTGTCAATCCCTCCGGCCTTGTAGTTCACAAAGGATTAAACACAAGTGATAGTAGTGATAGATATAATTGCAATAGTAAATAAAAGCGAAAAGTAAATAGTGGATGTGATCAATGATGGTAATATGGACCGGAGTCTCATGATGTTCACTAGTGATGTCTCTCTCCCAAAAGACGATAAAACAGCTATGTGAGGTAAACGAATTACAGCTGGGCGATTGACAGGACCATGTGCGCAAACCAATGCTGACTACATTGCAAGAAAGGTTGAGGTTCAAAGCATGGGCGGTACGCCAAAGTAAGTAGACCGAAATCCATCAATATCTACTACTAATCATCCACCTTGAGATATCTATCCAGAACATCTCGCTGGTATTAAGTTGTGAGTCCCACCCATAGTGTAAACTCAATGCAACAGACAACTGCATTAAAAGAACTTTGCGTAAAGTAAACAATCCTTGCACCCGCGGGCACAAGCACCGTTGTTTTCCCCCTTTTGGCAACAACACATCCCCTAGACTCATGTTTCTGTCACTCAAACTAGTCATCGAGGGGCATGAACCCACAATCAAGCATAACGTTCCCTCTTGGAGTCACTACCTATTACTTGGCCAAAGCAATAAATAATAACGGAGAATATGCAAGAATTACTTACGAATATAAATATAAAAGAGGTAGATCAAATATATTACTCAAGCACAATCTGAACATAATCTCATAATCCATCGGATCCCAGCAAACTCATCATAGCAACAGCATAAGGATTACATATGTGCCTCGATCATGTAGGGCAGCTCACGAGGACTAATTAGTGAAGCACAAGAACGGGAGGAGAACATCACATAGCTACTGGTCATGGACTGATGGTCCAAGGGAGACTACTCACAACTCATCCGGGAGGCGTCCATGGTGGTGGAGAGGCTCCCGGTGGTGATCCTCCCCTCCGGCAGGGTGCCGAGAAGAGTTCTCCTGGTGCTCCCGATCTTGGAAGCGGCGGCGGCGGCGGAACAGAGATGAGATCGCGAAAAGAGTTCCTCCCTCGAGGGTTTCGGGAGACACTTTAAATATATGCCAAAGGGGGGCATGGGAGGAGCCTCGGGGGGCCCAGGCGCCCCCCCGGCGCGGCCCAGGGGGGCGCGCCGCCAGGGCGCCTGGAGCCCTGGTGCCCCCCCGGCTGTCCTTCGGGCGCACGGTAGTTTCTGGAATGCTGATTTTTTATATAATTTTTCTGGATTTTTCCTGGCAGTTCTCGTAATGTGAAAACCTGAAATACAAAAACAGCCGAAAACAGAAACTGGCACTGGGGTGCACTGAGTTAATAGGTTAGTCCAAATATGATCAAAAGTGTATGGAAGTGTACAAATATCATAGCAATATCACCCAAAAGAGGCATGGAGCAAGCAGAAATTATAGATACGTTTTGGACGTATCAGCGACAAACATTTTTGTCCTTGGATCTGAGATAGAAGTTATACCCAACTGTTACCTTTGGGTATCCTATGAAGATGTATTTGTCCGCCTTGGGTTCGAGTTTTTTCCGGCTGAAGCCATAAGCATCGCTGCCCCAAACATCAAGAAACGACAACTTTGGTTTCTTGCCAAACCATAGTTCATACGGCATCGTCTCAACGGACTTAGATGGTGCCCTATCTAAAGTGAATGCAGCTGTCTCTAATGCATAACCTCAAAATAATAGCGGTAGATTGGTAAGAGACATCATTGATCGCACCATATCTCATAAGGTTCGATTACGACGTCCAGACACACCATCACGCTGTGGTGTTCCAGGTGGCTTCAACTGTGAAACAATTCCACAATGTCTTAAGTAATTGCCAAACTCATAACTCAGAAAATCTCCCCTTGATCAGATCGTAGGAACATGATCTTCTTGTTATGATGATTCTTAACTTCACTCTAAAATTGCTTGAACTTTTCAAACATTTCAGACTCTTGCTTCATTAAGTAAATATACCCATATCTACTCAAATCGTCAGTGAAGATGAGAAAATAACGATATCCACCACACGCCTTAATTCTCATTGGATCACACACATCAGCATGTATGATTTCCAACAAGTCACTTGCCCGTTTCATTGTACCTGAAAACGGGATCTAAGTCATCCTGCCCATGAGGCATGGCTTGCATGTGTCAAGCGATTCAAAATCAAGTGACTCCAAACATCCATCAGCATGGAGTTTCTTCATGCATTTTATGCCAAAATGATCTAAGCGGCAGTGCCACAAGAAAGTGGTACTATCATTATTAACTCTACATCTTTTGGCGTTAATATTATTATCATGTGTATTACTATGATCGAGATTCAATAAACCATTGGGTGCATGACCATAAAGGTATTATTCATGTAAACAGAATAACCATTATTCTCTAACTTAAATGAATAACCATATTGCAATGAACATGATATAATTATATTCATGCTCAACGTAGACACCTGATAACATCTATCTAGGTTCAACACTAATCCCGAAGGTAGAGGGAGCGTGCGATGGTGATCTTATCAACCTTGGAAGCAATTCCAACACACATCGTCACCTCGCCCTTAGCAAGTCTCTGTTCAGTCCATAGCTTTTGCTTCAAGTCACTAATAATAGCAACTGAACCGGTATCCAATACCCAGGTACTACTAGGAGTACTAGTAAGGTACACATCAATAACACGTGTATAAAATATAATTTGTTGAAGTTGCCAGCTTTCTTATCTACCATGTATTTGGGGTAGTTCCGCTACCATGTGACCGTTCCCCTTACAATAGAAACACTTAGTGTCGAGGTTTGGGTTCAACCTTGGGTTCCTTCATTAGAGCGACAACTGGTTTGCCATTCATGAAGTTTCCCTTCTAGCCCTTGCCCCTTTTGAAACCAGTGGTCTTGTTAAACCATCAACACTTGATGCTCCTTCTTGATTTCTACTTTTGCGGTCTTAAGCACCGCTAATAGCTCCGGGATCATCTCCATCCTTTGCATGTCATAGTTCATCACGAAGTTCAAGTAGCTTGATGATAGTGTCTAGAGAATTCCGTCAACCACTATCTCACCTGGAAGATTAACTCCCACTTGGTTCAAGTGATTTTAGCACCCAGACATTCTGAGCACATGCTCACTAGTTGAGCTATTCTCCTCCATCTTGTTGGCAAAAGAACTTGTCAGAGGTCTCATACCTCTCAACACGGGCATGAGCCTGAAATCCCAATTTCAGCTCTTGGAACATCTCATATGTCTCATGGCGTTCAAAACGTCATTGGAATCCCGATTCTAAGCCGTAAAGTATGGTGCACTAAACTATCAAGTAGTCATCAGGACGTGTCTATCAGGTGTACACAACATCCACAGACGATGTTGTAGGGGTTTGCACATCGAGCGGTGCATCGAAGACGTAAGCTTTCTATGTAGCAGTGAGGACACTCCTCGGACTACGGACCTAGTCCGCATCATTGCTTACAATATCTTTCAACTTAGTCTTTCTCTAGGATCGTATTAAACAGGGAGCTATAACGCAACTATTTGGTCTACAACATAATTTGCGAAGACAACTTAGACTATTGTTCATGACAACTAAGTTCATCTAATGAACTCCCACTCAGATAGACATCTCTCTAGTCATCTAAGTGATACATGATCCGAATCGACTAGGCCGTGTCCGATCATCACGTTAGACGGACTAGTCATCAACGGTGAACATCTTTATGTTGATCGTATCTTCTATACGACTCATGTTCGATCTTTCGGTCTTCCGTGTTCCGAGGCCA
Source organism: Secale cereale (assembly GCA_902687465.1). Taxonomy (NCBI): domain Eukaryota; kingdom Viridiplantae; phylum Streptophyta; class Magnoliopsida; order Poales; family Poaceae; genus Secale; species Secale cereale. Next base: position 912,151,784 of record LR738710.1, read on the forward strand.
TGTCTGTACATGCTAAGCTCGTCAAGTGAACCCTAAGTGTATTGCGTGTGTAAATCTGGCTTACACCCATTATATGCGAACGTTAGAGCCTATCACACCCGATCATCACGTGGTGCTTCGGAACAACGAACCTTAGCAACGGTGCACAGTTAGGGGGAACACAATTCTTGAAATTTTAGTGAGAGATCATCGTATTTACTACCGTCGTTCTAAGCAAATAAGATGTAAAACATGATAAACATCACATGCAATCAAATAGTGACATGATATGGCCAATATCATTTTGCTCCTTTTGATCTTCATCTTCGGGGATCCATGATCATCATCGTCACCGGCATGACACCATGATCTCCATCATCATGATCTCCATCATCGTGTCTTCATGAAGTCGTCTCGCCAAACATTACTTCTACTACTATGGCTAACGGTTATCAATAAAGTAAAGTAATTACATGGCGTTTTCAGTGACACGCAGGTCATACAATAAAATAAGACAACTCCTATGGCTCCTGCCGGTTGTCATACTCATCGACATGCAAGTCGTGATTCCTATTACAAGAACATGATCAATCTCATACATCACATATATATCATTCATCACATCCTTTTGGCCATATCACATCACACAACACATGCTGCAAGAACAAGTTAGACGTCCTCTAATTGTTGTTGCAAGTTTTACGTGGCTGCTATAGGTTTCTAGCAAGAACGTTTCTTACCTACGCCATAACCACAACGTGATATGCCAATTTCTATTTACCCTTCTTAAGGACCCTTTTCATCGAATCTGATCCGACTAAAGTGGGAGAGACAGACACCCGCTAGCCACCTTATGCAACTAGTGCATGTCAGTCGGTGGAACCTGTATCACGTAAGAGTACGTGTAAGGTCGGTCCGGGCCGCTTCATCCCACGATGCCGCCGAATCAAGATAAGACTAGTAACGGCAAGTAAATTGACAAATCGACGCCCACAACTACTTTGTGTTCTACTCGTGCAAGATACTACGCATAGACCTAGCTCATGATGCCACTGTTGGGGATCGTAGCAGAAATAAAAAAAATTCTACGCATCACCAAGATCAATCTATGGAGTAATCTAGCAACGAGGGAGAGGGGAGTGCATCTACATACCCTTGTAGATCTCAATGCGGAAGCGTTACAAGAACGCGGATGAAGGAGTCGTACTCGCAGCGATTCAGATCGCGGTTGATTCCGATCTAAGAGCCGAACAACGGCGCATCCGCGTTTAACACACATGCAGCCCGGTGACGTCTCCCACGCCTTGATCCAGCAAGGAGAGAGGGAGAGGTTGGGGAAGACTCTGTCCAGCAGCAGCACGACGGCGTGGTGGTGGTGGAGGAGCGTGGCACTCGAGCAGGGCATCGCCAAGCACCGCAAGAGACGAGGAAGAAGAGGGGTAGGGCTACGCCAAGCGTGAGAGATCCAATCGTATGTTGGGCAGCCCCAAACCTCAAGTATATATAGGGGGAAGGGAGGGGCTGCGCTCCCACCTAGGTTTCCACTCCTAGGGGCGGCGGCCAGCCCTAGATCCCATCTAGGGGGCGGCCAAGGGGGAGAGAGGGGGGCGCACCACTAGGTGGGCCTTAGGCCCATTTGAGCCTAGGGTCCCCCCCCTTTCCTTCTCTCTTCACCTTGGGCCCTGGTGGGGGGGGGGGGGGCGCACCAGCCCACCTGGGGCTGGTCCCCTCCCACACTTCGCCCACGCAGCCCTCTGGGGCCGGTGGCCCCACCCGGTGGACCCCCGGGACCCTCCCGGTGGTCCCGGTACGCTACCGATAGCGCCCGAAACTTTTCTGGTGACCAAAACGGGACTTCCCATATATGAATCTTTACCTCCGGACCATTCCGGAACTCCTCGTGACGTCCGGGATCTCATCCAGAACTCCGAACAACAATCAGTAACCACGCATATCTATTCCCTATAACCCTAGCGTCATCGAACCTTAAGTGTGTAGACCCTACGGGTTCGGGAACCACGCAGACATGACCGAGACAACTCTCTGGCCAATAACCAACAGCGGGATCTGGATACCTGATATGTCCAAAACGTATCTATAATTTCTGCTTGCTCCATGCCTCTTTTGTGTGATATTGCTATGATATTTATGCACTTCCATACACTTTTGATCATATTTGGACTAACCTATTAACTCAGTGCACCACAGTGCCAGTTCCTGTTTTCTGCTGTTTTTCTATTTCAGGTTTCCCCCATATTAAAAGTGCCCTAGAAATTCCGGGAAAAATACAGGAAAAATCAGCGTACCGGGAGCTTTAAGAAAAACCAAAGCAGGGCCAGAGGGGAGCCAGGGGCAGCCCAGGCGGCCAGCCCAGGCGGCCCCACCCCTGGCCGCCTGGGGGGGGGCGCCTGGGCCCCCCTCTCCGCTTCTGGTGACCCCCTTTGGCATATATACTCCTCGCGTCCCGAAACCCTCGAGGATGGAACCCTTTTTTACGATCTAGCCTCTATTCCGCCGCCGCCGCGCTTCAAAGATCGGGAGCACCAGGAGAACTCTTCCCGGCACCCTGCCGGAGGGGAGAACCACCACCGGGAGCTTCTCCACCACCATGGACGCTTCCCGGATGAGTTGTGAGTAGTCCCCCTTGGACCATGGGTCCATGACCAGTAGCTATGTGATGTTCTCCTCCCCTCTTTGTTCTTCATGGATCAGACCTCGTGAGCTGCCCTACATGATCGAGGCACATATGTAATCTTTCTGCTGTTGCTATGCTGAGTTTGCTGGGATCCGATGGATTATGAGATTATGTTCACATTGTGTGTGAGTAATATATTTGATTCAACTCTTTTATATTTATGTTCTTGAGTAATTCTTGCATGTTCTCCGTTGCTGTTTATTGCTTTGGCCGAGTAGTAGGTAGTAACTCCAAGAGGGAACGTTATGCTTGATTGTGGGTTCATGCCCCTTGATGACTAGTTTGAGTGACAGAAACATGAGTCTAGAGGATGTGCTGTTGCCACAAGGGGGAAAACAACGGTGCTTGTACTTGCGGGTGCAAGGATTGTTTACTTTACGCAAAGTTCTTTTAATGCAGTTGTATGTTGCTTTGAGTTTACACTTTGGGTGGGACTCGCAACTTAATACCAGCGAGATGTTCTAGATAGATATCTCAAGGTGGATGATTAGTAGTAGATGCAGATGGATTTCGGTCTACTTGCCTTGGCGTACCGCCCATGCTTTTGAGCCTCTACCTTTCTTTACAGCATAGTTAGCATTGGTTTGCGCACATAATCCTGTCAATTGCCCAGCTGTAATTTGTTTACCTCGCTTAGCTGTTTTATCGTCTTTTGGGAGAGAGACATCACTAGTGAACATCATGGGACCCCGGTCCATATTACCATCACTGATCACACCCTATATTTACTTCCTGTTCTTATTTCCTAGTTGCAGTTATACCTATCACTATTATCTCTTGTGTTTGATCCTTTGTAAACAGCAAGGCCGGAGGGATTGACAACCTCTCTGTACTCGTTGGGAGCAAAGTTATTTGTATCTGTGTGCAGGTCCTGTCAACCGCTAAGTATCTGGCGCCGTTAGCAGTTGACACCTTCTTGTCGACCCTCGGAGTCTCACGGGATTCGATCCTTGGTATCTTGCCAAGGGAAACTTGCCGTTATGCTACATCTCAAAACTTCCATTTGGGGTAACCAACGAGGGGCGAGAAGCCATCAAGCAAAGTTTCTGGCGCCGTTGCCGGGGACTCCACTCTTCAAGATAGGGGAGTTGCACGCTATCTTTTATCTTTGCTTTTTAGTCTTGTTAGTTTACCTTTCGGTTTTTGCTTTAGTTTCCTTTATCAAAAATCACAAAAATAGTTATCTTGCTTGCTGCTGCTATGGGTTCCACCGAGAACACCAAGTTGTGTGACTTCACTAGTCATAACAACGATGACTTTATCTGCACGCCTATTACTACACCTGCCACTTCAGCACCTTCTTATGAAATTAAACCTGCTTTACTGAACCTAGTTATGAAAGATCAATTCTCCGGTGCTGGAGATAATGCTGCGTTGCACTTAAATAATTTTGTTGAGCTCTGTGATATGCAAAAGTACAAAGAAGTAGATAGTGATATTGTTAAGCTTAAGCTTTTTCCTTTCTCCTTGAGAGGAGGAGCTAATATCTGGTTTCAATCCTTGCCTAGGAATAGTATAGATTCTTGGGACAAGTGCAAGGATGCCTTTATTGGGAAGTACTATCCCCCTGCTAAAATTATCCAACTAAGGAGTAACATAATGAATTTTAAACAATTGGATAATGAACACGTTGCCCAAGCTTGGGAACGCATGAAATATCTTGTCAAGAACTGCCCTACTCATGGTTTGACTACTTGGATGGTTATCCAAACTTTTTATGCAGGCTTGAACTTTACCTCGCGGAACTTGTTAGATTCGGCCGCGGGAGGAACCTTTATGTCAACTACACTTGGTGCTGCCACGAGGCTTCTCGATGAGATGATGACCAATTATTCCCAATGGCACACCGAACGCGCTCCAACAGGTAGGAAGGTAAACTCTGTCGAGGAGATTTCCTCCCTGAATGAAAAAGTTGACTTGATCATGTCTCTACTTTCCAAGCAATCTTCTATTGATCCTCACGATGTTCCTTTAAATTCTTTGATTGCTCAAGATCAAGTAGATGTGAACTTTATCTCTAGAAACAATTTCAATAACAATGCTTATAGGAGTAATTTTGGTAGCAACCCTAGACCGTTCCCCTCTAATTCCTATGGGAACAACAATGCTTATCCTAGCACCAAGAACTCCACTTCTGAACTAGAGATTATGCTTAAAGACTTCATCACTACCCAAAAAGCCTTCAATAAGAGTGTAGAAGAAAAACTAGCCAAACTAGATAATCTCTCTTCGAAGGTAGACAATTTTGCCCATGAGGTAGAGTTGCTTAAAATTAGAACTTCTCCTCTTGAGGAGAGGAAGACCACTCCTATGAATGCTATCCAAGTGCAAATTAATGAAAACATTAGGATGATGGCTAAACTTAAAGAGAGATGGGCTAGAGAAAAGGAGGAAGAAGATAGGATTAAGAGCCTTCCTACCCACCACACTGTTGCTACTATCCAAGTTGTTGAGGATATCCAAACTCTTAGCACCCAATGCACTCCTGGTCCCATTGGACCTATTAATGGTGATGCTATGACCTCAACCGTAGAAACTCCTATGACCATAGAAGCTACCAAACAAGTGAGCCTAAAGGACACCACTACCACTTTACTTGATAGTAGTGACCTTGATTTTGATAATTGCACCCTTTCTGAAGTTATTAGTTTTCTTCACAAGATGTCTAGAGATCCCCACACTAGCACACTTAATCTTGCCTTGACGGAGCATATCACTAATGCTCTTATCAAAGCTAGGGAGGAGAAGCTTAGGGTAGAAGCCTCCATACCTAGAAAGCTAGAAGATGGTTGGGATCCTATGATTAAAATTAAGTTGAATAACTTCTCTTGCTATGCTTTATGTGATGTTGGAGCTAGTACCTCCGTTATGCCCAAAAGAATATATGATATGTTTAAATTGAAATCTTTTGATCCTTGTTCTTTTGGTGTTCGTCTTGTTGATTCTTCCGTAAAGAAACCTTTGGGGAAGATCAATGATGTTCTTATCATTGTCAATGGAAATTATGTTCCCGTTGATTTTACTATTATGGATATTGAATGTGAACCTTCATCTCCAATTATTTTGGGACGTCCTTTTCTTCTCACCGTTGGTGCTATCATTGACATGAAAGAGGGGAATATAAAATTCCAATTCCCTCTCAAGAAAGGAATGGAACACTTCCCTAGAAAGAAGATTAAGTTGCCTTTTGAGTCCGTTATACGGGCTAGCTATTCTTTTACTCTTGATAAAACTTGATCCTCTCTTTTTGCATCATGCCTAGCTTAAAGGCATAAAAGAAAGCGCTTTTGGGAGGCAGCCCACAACGAATTAGGTTTTATTTTGCCTTTGTTGTGTCTTGATGTTTGTTACTACAGTAGCATCATCATTGTATCTTTTCTTTTCAGCTTTGTGCCAAGTTTAGCCTCCGATTGCAAGAAAGTTCAAAAGTTGTGACGTGCAGTCCAGAAAACAGATTCTGTCCATGGACAGAAAAATTCGTATAAAATCACCATTCATCTTTTTGATCTCAATTTTTTTGACAGCGTGCTCTATAGAATTGGCTTTCGGGCGTCTGTTCTGAGTTTTTTGATTTGAGTTGCAGAAGTGCCCCGAAAAAATTATTTACTACCTGCTGGTTTGTTTTTCACAGATTCTGTCCTGTTTTGCCTTTTCTTCGTTTTGCAAACCTTGAGCTTGCTTTTTCTTTACAAAAACCTTTTGGCAATCTTGAGAAACAGTAGCTCTTCAAGATTATCCTTATTTCCAGTAGGGAAAAATTATTTTATTATGGGTACTAACCTCGCTAATCATATTATGATGAGTTATGTATGAAGGGAGTTTTCAAGTGTGCGAGGGAAGATGATAAAAGAAGATCCAGGAGGGTCAAACGCTCAAGCTTGGGGATGCCCCCGTGCACCCCCAAGAAATATTCAAGAAGACTCAAGCGTCTAAGCTTGGGGATGCCCCCGTGCATCCCCTTTCTCCATCAACAATTATCAGTTCGTCTTTCGTTCCACTATATTTTAATCACTTCATGCGTTATGTGCTATGCTTGGAGCGTCTTGCTCTTAGTTTCCTTTTTAGTTTTCTTTAGCTTTGCTTGCTGTTCATATCGAGTTAGAACCCAGCTTTCTTTGTGTGGGAGAGAAACACGCTCCACTTCAACCTAGAACACAACATAGGATTTTCATGCTTATCTTTGCTGTGTATGTTCTTTGTCTTTCCATAGCTGCTGTCATGTTTAGCTCTTAGTTTTCATGCTTTTCTTTTTAAAGAGCTTTTGTTTAGTTGGTTGCTGAACTCTCTTGAGTTTTCATGTTTACCTTGCTAAGAGAGTTTGCCTGTTGCACTGAGTTGTGTGTCTTAACTTAAAGTAGGTAATTGAGGTTGCTATTTCATTTTAGTAGTAACTTGCAATAGTTTTGAGGTATTGCCATGAGTGATGTCTGAACTTTTGGTGTCAAGAGCTTTAGCCTATTAGTGATAGATGTCGTATTTTGGGCAATCCGTGTTTATTTTCGAAAACCTACAAAATAGTTGAGAACTTTAGCTACTAAATGGATCACTAATCTTTGGAGGGATCGAATATTATAGTACACTCACGTACCATGGGTCGAGGATGCGCAAGGGTAACCAAACCCCCATACACACCTCCTCGGGGTACTTGTCTCTTTGTGAACCTCCTAATTAGATTGAGAGTTACCGATAATAAGTGCATGAGTTCTTCGGACTAATGTGAGTATTCGAAAGTTGACACTTCCACCTATCCATATTTTTCTAGCCTCTTCGGTGCCGTGCATTGCCCTTTCTCACCTCGAGAAGTTGGCGCATACTTCGCCGGTGCGTCCAAATCCTTGGCACGATACGCTCTGTCATCATAAGCCTCATTATATCCTTCCTCAAAACAGCCACCATACCTACCTATCAAGGCATTTCCATAGCCTTTCCGAGATACATTGCCATGCAACAGCCATCTTCTCATGACTTGATCTTCATGTCATACATGCTTTTTGCTTGATCGATGAGCCGCATGCTAGTTGGGCCTTGCCCTAATCATCGCTACATGACGCGCTAGTATCATTGCATATCCTGCTACACTGGCAGAGGCATACATTTGCATACATCATGATAGTTTCATTTTCTTTATGTTGAGTACTTTTTGTAAAGTGTGGAAGATCTTCTATACTTCTTGTAATATATAGAGTGTTGCCCCTAAAGTGAGGCAAAGATCCCAAAGAGGACAAATCAAAAGATCCCAAAGAGGACAAAATCAAAAGATCCCAAAGAGGACAAATGAGAGATAAATAGAAAGATCCATTGAAGCCACAAAAAATAAATAAAAAATAGAAAAAAAGAGAAAAAGAAATAAAAAGAGAGAAGGGGGCACACTACTATTTCTTTTGAGAGATCCACACTCGTACTCCATCTTATACCTTGTGCTCCATAAAGATTATCATTCATGCATATAGCTATGTGGGGACCTTCACACTATAGAACTTGGCTTGTATATTCCAATGATGAGCCTCCTCAAAAGAGCTCTAGGTCTTCTTGAGCAAGCAAGTTGGATGCACCCCCACTAGTTCCATTGGAGAGCTTACCTTAGCTCATATGTGCATTCGTTGCATGGCAATCCCTACTCCTCACATCATATCTATCATTTGGCTTTCTCTCGCCGATGATTCTCCTCATTGATGTGAGCCTTTCACACCTTTTTGTCTTCCCCCTCTATCATTTTTCTCTCTTTGACATCCTAAGTGTCGAATTTCTTGCTTACGCTCATCCATTGCATGAGTGCTCAAAATATCGAAAGGGAGTGGATCATTTTGACTTGTACCTGGCTGACGGTCTGGGGATGAGTCAAGATAAGATTCCAAAGAAGACCAAGTGTGAAACTTTAGTAGATTAAGTTCTCAACAATACAAAAACTATGTTTTACTCTCTCATATATCCCTATCCCCTTTCTTGCACGCAAACACCATTTGGAGACATTCGAGTCACGGACAGCGAGAGCTCTTGCACCTTTATGTTCTTATGTTACTTGTTACAATGCTAATATAGACTCTTGCTTGTTATGACTTGAATTGAATTACATGCCTTGATTGCTTTACTTAAAAGTTCTTATATGGTTGATAGCATGTCACCACAGAAATTATGCTTGTTATCATTTACCTACTCGAGGATGAGGAGGAATTAAGCTTGGGGATGTTGATACGTCCAAAACGTATCTATAATTTCTGCTTGCTCCACGCCTCTTTTGTGTGATATTGCTATGATATTTATGCACTTCCATACACTTTTGATCATATTTGGACTAACCTATTAACTCAGTGCACCACAGTGCTAGTTCCTGTTTTCTGCTGTCTTTCTATTTCAGGTTTCCCCCATATTAAAAGTGCCCTAAAAATTCCGGGAAAAATACAGGAAAAATCAGCGTACCGGGAGCTTCAAGAAAAACCAAAGCAGGGCCAGAGGGGAGCCAGGGGCAGCCCAGGCGGCCCCACCCCTGGCCGCCTGGGGGGGCGCCTGGGCCCCCCTCTCCGCTTCTGGTGACCCCCGTTGGCATATATACTCCTCGCGTCCCGAAACCCTCGAGGACGGAACCCTTTTTTACGATCTAGCCTCTGTTCCGCCGCTGCCGCGCTTCCAAGATCGGGAGCACCAGGAGAACTCTTCCCGGCACCCTGCCGGAGGGGAGAACCACCACCGGGAGCTTCTCCACCACCATGGACGCTTCCCGGATGAGTTGTGAGTAGTCCCCCTTGGACCATGGGTCCATGACCAGTAGCTATGTGATGTTCTCCTCCCCTCTTTGTTCTTCATGGATCAGACCTCGTGAGCTGCCCTACATGATCGAGGCACATATGTAATCTTTCTGCTGTTGCTATGCTGAGTTTGCTGGGATCCAATGGATTATGAGATTATGTTCAGATTGTGTGTGAGTAATATATTTGATTCACCTCTTTTATATTTATGTTCTTGAGTAATTCTTGCATGTTCTCCGTTGCTGTTTATTGTTTTGGCCGAGTAGTAGGTAGTAACTCCAAGAGGAAACGTTATGCTTGATTGTGGGTTCATGCCCCTTGATGACTAGTTTGAGTGACAGAAACATGAGTCTAGAGGATGTGCTGTTGCCACAAGGGGGAAAACAACGGTGCTTGTACTTGCGGGTGCAAGGATTGTTTACTTTACGCAAAGTTCTTTTAATGCAGTTGTCTGTTGCTTTGAGTTTACACTTTGGGTGGGACTCGCAACTTAATACCAGCGAGATGTTCTGGATAGATATCTCAAGGTGGATGATTAGTAGTAGATGCAGATGGATTTCGGTCTACTTGCCTTGGCGTACCGCCCATGCTTTTGAGCCTCTACCTTTCTTTACAGCATAGTTAGCATTGGTTTGCGCACATAATCCTGTCAATTGCCCAGCTGTAATTTGTTTACCTCGCTTAGCTGTTTTATCGTCTTTTGGGAGAGAGACATCACTAGTGAACATCATGGGACCCCGGTCCATATTACCATCACTGATCACACCCTATATTTACTTCCTGTTCTTATTTCCTAGTTGGAGTTATACCTTTCACTATTATCTCTTGTGTTTGATCCTTTGTAAATAGCAAGGCCGGATGGATTGACAACCTCTCTGTACTCGTTGGGAGCAAAGTTATTTGTATCTGTGTGCAGGTCCTGTCAACCGCTAAGTATCTGGCGCCGTTAGCAGTTGACACCTTCTTGTCGACCCTCGGAGTCTCACGGGATTCGATCATTGGTATCTTGCCAAGGGAAACTTGCCGTTACGCTACATCTCAAACCTTCCACTTGGGGTAACCAACGAGGGGCGAGAAGCCATCAATACCCATGTTGGCTCCCACATGTTCCACGATAATCTCATCGGATGAACTACGATGTCAAGGATTCAATCAATTCCGTATATGATTCCCTTTGTCTATCGGTATAGCACTTGCCCGAGATTCGATCGTCGGTATACCGATACCTTGCTCAATCTCGTTACGGCAAGTCTCTTTACTCGCTCCGTAACACATCATCCCGTGATCAACTCCTTGATCACATTGTGCACACTATGATGATGTCCTACCGAGTGGGCCCAGAGATACCTCTCCGTCACACGGAGTGACAAATCCCAGTCTCGATTCGTGCCAACCCAACAGACACTTTCGGAGATACCTGTAGTGCACCTTTATAGCCACCCAGTTACGTTGTGACGTTTGGTACACCCAAAGCATTCCTACTGTATCCGGGAGTTGCACAATCTCATGGTCTAAGGAAAAGATACTTGACATTTAGAAAAGCTTTAGCATACGAACTACACGATCTTGTGCTAGGCTTAGGATTGGGTCTTGTCCATCACATCATTCTCCTAATGATGTGATCCCGTTATCAACGACATCCAATGTCTATGGTCAGGAAACCGTAACCATCTATTGATCAACGAGCCAGTGAACTAGAGGCTTACTAGGGACATGGTGTTTGTCTATGTATCCACACATGTATCTGAGTTTCCTATCAATACAATTCTAGCATGGATAATAAACAATTATCATGAACAAGGAAATATAATAATAACCAATTTATTATTGCCTCTAGGGCATATTTCCAACACCCATTTGGTTCCCGGGAAATTTGATCAGACCTTGCTGCAGCAACTTAACATGAAATCTGTTTTCCTCTAAATGGGCAAGTGCACTGATCTTACTTTCAAATAGCTAAATGTTCTTCTATGCATGATCTCTTCACACTTCCTGATAGACCTATAGGCTATAGTCATTGATTCCTTGACGCAGTTCTAGCACAAATCGCTCAAGTCCAAGGAAATGGGGTTCCCGTGCTGCGGTACCCTCCAAAACACTTCCATTGGTTCAATTGTGATGCCTAATGGATGAGGCATTCAACGTCCCGTTTACTTTCAAAGGAATGCACAGAAAGTAGATGTTGCACATTGCGTTTCACATACACAGATTTCAAAGGTCTTCAGGATTACCTTTTTCATTAATTTCTATTGTAGTACATACATATAAGTATAACACACAAAAATTATAATATTATGACTGCTTTTCGAGACAAATCTAAACATATGCTTTACAAGTTCTCAATTATATCTATGGGAGAAAAATATTTACTTGTTAAAGTTTTAAAATATTGGCCTAATTAGGACATGTCCTAAATGCCAAGTATTTTCTGATATTGAGACATGTACTTGAATCTCTCCAAACCAGCAGGAAGCCTGGAAACCTCAAAAAACTCCACGTGCATGGATCACTCATCTTAAGAAAATATCACTTAAATACTCATCTCTGCCTACTCAAGCCAGAACTCTAAGACGTTGGACTGTGGGCTCTTCGCGGACTCGATCTTGGGCCTATGCCCAGGCCCATCTAACCGATGACCTATATAAGGAGGCGTTGGTATGTAGAGTGAACTCTAACTCACTCACGCCCTCCTGCATAACCCTAGACGCCATGAAGTATTCCTTTCACTATGCGGTTTCCAGCGATCTCATCTCGACGATCGCGTGCACAATTGATCGGGAGAGCAGGTGCCTCCGTAACCTAGTTGTTCGAGATCCTGCCCGGGCGCGCCCTGGTGGGTTGTGCCCCCCTCGGGGCACCCCCAGGTGCTTCCCCGGCCCAACAGGTGTCTTCTGGTCCAAAAAAAATCCACCAAAAGTTTCGCTGCATTTGGATTCCACTTGATATTGATTTTCTACGATGTAAAAAACAAGCAAAAAACTACAACTGGAACTTAGCACTATGTCAATAGGTTAGTCCCAAAATATGATATAAAAATTACTAAAAATGATTGTAAAACATCCAAGAATGATAATATAACACGTTTATCATCTCTGCACATTCAAAAATGATTGTACTGGGCAGCATGTGTAGACCGTAAGATAATCCCTTAGAAATGCTTCTATAAAGCTTGTATTGGCATGGGGAAGATCCAATCAATGCTTCTGTCTACGAAGAACCTGCAATGGCAATACCATTGAATACGCTCAGCCAGTTTATTTACTAAAGGAAAATGAATAAACAAAGAGCTCGCTGCAGATCAGCGAAACCAACATCAGAGTGGAATACATGCGCATTACATGCTCATTCTAGGGAACACACACATCGTACACCAACTTCATAGAGCAAAGAATAGATGGGAATTTTTATGCAGATTCCTTCGACAAAACAAGATAACCACATACAACAACTTCACAAAGCAAATTATATATGGAGATCATGTTCAGCTTTCTTTGAGAAAAGAAAAAGGGAGAGGATCTTTTTGTACTAAGTGGAAATCATAGAAGTTTGAATGCAATGTAGTTGATCACTTTATCAAGAGGTCGCTTCACTGTCAAAACCCTCTCCTATGTGCAAGAATTGTATAACCTAGTCATGATGTTGTTTATGTACATTGCACTATTATACCAGGCACTTATCGAAGTTGCATATGTGTATTCCACTAGTAGAAAACAGGGCTTTCGTTCGGCCAGAAAAGAGCATTAATCCCGGTTGCATTACGAACCGGGACTAATGTGAGCATTAGTCCGGTTCGAGCGGCGAGGGCACCGTACAAGCATTACTCCCAGTTCAAATGGGACCTTTAGTCCCGGTTGGTGCCACGAACCGGTACAAAAGGGTGCGATGCCCATTAGTACCGGTTCGTGGCACGAACCGGTACTAATGGGGTTGTGACCTTTAGTACCGGTTCGTGCCACGAACCGATACTAATGGTGCAATTTTCAAATCCTACCCCCCTATTGCCTTTTCAGTTTTGTAAAAAGCAAAAGAAAATGATAAAAACTTCAAAAGTTAAAATCCTTTGAAATGTATTTATGTTACCACATCTACTAGTTAGGAAAATTTAAAAACTTAAATTCGGACATATTTTGCAAAAAGTGTAGGGAAAATGTAAAACGGCTACAACTTTTGCATACGATGTCAGAAAAAAACGTATAATATATCAAAATGTTCAGCATGAAAATCCGAATCCGATTTTGATAGCCCACGGACTGCTTGCAAATTTTTAGAATCCTCAAATTCCAAAAGGAAAAAAAGTTGTGCTCAAATTTCAGTTTTTTTAAATTTTTTTGTTAAATCTAGTCAAACTATGGTCAAACTAATTATTCAAGAAGTATTCGTGTTACTAAATAATTATTCAAGAATATTAGTGTTACTAAATAATTATTTCAGTTTATTTGAATTTTGGTCAAATCTGGTCAAATTGTGGTCAAACAATGGTCAAACTACTTATTCAAGAAATATTAGTGTAACTAAATAATTATTGTTACTAAATAATTATTGTTTTTTAGAACAATAGTTTCAAACTTAAACAGTGAAATGTGTGACTTCATGCTCAAGCTAAACTCTCGAGGGTTAATAGGATTGACATCTTACTATTGTCAGGAAAACAACAAGTGCAGACTTGGAAATGAGGGAGAATAGAACCCGGAAGTTAAGCGTGCTTAGGCTGGGGGAGTGGGAGGATGGGTGAGTGTTCGAGAAGTTAGATGATTTGGAATGATGAGGGTGATTAGAGATTAAATTGAGCAGTGATGAGGGGTGATTAGATATTAGAGGTTAAAATAATTTAGAAATTTGAAAATCGGAAAAATATTTCAATTTTTTTTAAATGACCTCCAGGAAGCAGCCACGTGGAGGGCTTTTAGTCTCGGTTCGTATAAGAACCGGGACTAAAGAGTGGAGCATTTGTATCGACCGACCCTTTGTCCCAGTTCCAGAACCGAGACTAAAGGCTCTCTAGAACCGGGACAAAAGACCCTTTTTCTACTAGTGTAGTCTCATGAAAGCCACATTATATGACGACCTATGACATGGATTACTTTGGAATTAAAAGAAGAGTAAATTCACTGTAACTGGCCCAAGCAATACAAAGAAGCTCGGATCTTTTGTGATCCATTTCTCGGATGAACTGGTTCATCAATGAAAGTTGCGCCGGCCTGCAGAACACCTTCCATTTGCAAGCCATTCCAATCACCTTGTCACATGTACCCTCGATGCTTCGCCGGTATTTTCACTTGAAACAAAGAGAATTGTGCAATTTCCATAGGACCCACAAAACTGAGTTGGATAACATATTATGAACATAATGTTATTTGGACTAATCCGCCAACCACTCATACATTGAAAGCCATGGCCCATCTGAATGGCGGACAAGAGCGACGCCAAAAGTTGGCATGCCAAATTTTGGCACCTGCCAAATTTTGGCTAGAGATTGGTAGCTTGCCAAATTTCATTGCCAATCTCACAAAAGGTTCCCAAATCTTGGCAACTTTTGGTTTTGCCAAATATTGGCAATGCCAAATGTTGGTAGCAAACCAATTATGCTAGTTACTAGCAAGAAGCCATCTCTTTCAAGTTTTAAATTGGGATGGACAAAGGGTTAGAATAAATATAAATATTTCTTTTTGAACATCATAAACTTTATTCCTCAAACAATTGACATACTGTTTACAATGTGGGGAAGAATAAAGTCAGGGATAGTAGAGTCCCAGATTTAAGACGAACTATAAATAGAAGAAAATTTGGCTAAGTTGTGAGCAACCACATTAGCTTCTCTGCAACAATAACAGTACTCAATATTGGCAAAATCCATAGCGAGTTGAATACATTTTGATATTACTGCCACATCAGGACCCATATAATCATTTGCTCATGTAACAGCCTGCACCGCAAGTACGCTATCTGATTTGATGTATACCTTATTGCATCCAATTCTTCGTGCTAGGTATAGGCCATTTTGAATAGCACTCAGTTATGTTGATTCCGCACTGTGAGTCTGCGAACATGGGGTAGAACCCAATTTGCAGCCGAAATAAGATTTCCTTTACGGTCTCTCGCCACCGCTCCACTGTAGACAGAGAGTGTTTCCTCAATCCCGCAAGATAGTTTGGAGTGCCTTGAAATGTGCTGGGGACCCCTCAAGGGACACGACAGTATCGTCCCAAACAGAAGGTGAGTAACTGTGGGGCCAGTGCTCCCAAAGGAAACCCTTTTTATATCCTTGGTCCTCTCAGCGCTCCTAGGTAGGGCCGAAAACCCTTTCACACAAAATAAGAAAAGGATAAGGAGACTGAGGATCCCCCTATCGCAACCCTCTGGACGGAACAAAACTGTAGGAGAGAGGCCACCATTCATCTTAACTGAGAACCTCGCCGTATTGACGCACCTCATAGTCATCTCTGTCTAGTGACTGGAGAAACCAAACCTTGCCATCCAAAGACCCACTCAACTTTGTGGTACGCCTTCATCATGTCAAGTTTTACCGGGCACAATGGTTTCTTCTTCTTTCTCATTCTAATAGCATGGACACATCCAACTTTTTTTTGATCAATTCGATCGTTCCCACGAATGATTCATTCTTGCCTCGATAGAAAGAAAAGGAACGATTCATTTGGTCTGGAAGCTCTCCAGATTGAACGTCAGCGTTATATATGAGTCCTTGAAAAATTAATGGACGCGGCAACGACGCTCCATCATGATTTAGTAATGCTTTAGAAGTCCTTTTTTTTTACGTACTTGAATCCGAATACGAAATTCTCAAAAGAAAAAAAAAGAAGAAGCCGAAGACCGCGAAATTCTCAAAAAGAAAAAAAGGTATACGTGAGGTACGTACCAGTCCAACGTGCGCACGCCCCCACTCCAAAATCAGAAACCAATCTGCGGCGGCCGGCGGGTCTCCAATCCGATCGTATGGAGGACGTCTCTCGCGTTGCCCCGCGGAGGAGGAGGCAGAAGAAGAGGGCGAGGGCAGCCGCCGCCGCGGGCACGCTCCCGGACGACGTCGTCCTCGAGATCCTGGCGCGCGTGGCGGACGACGGCGCCGCGCTCTTCCGCTGCGCCGTGTCGTGCAGGCGGTGGCGAGCCCTTGTGGCCGAACCCTCGTTCCTCCGCCGCTGCTGGCCGGAGGAGAGTGCAGACGACCCGGGCTCTCTCATTGGCTTCGTTCATGACCCGGTGGTGTACGGATCGACGGATTTCGTCCCGGTGCCGCGATCGCCGCTCGGCCCTAGGCGGCGCCCGCTTGGCTCCTTCTTTCCCAACGCAGATGGTTTATTCAACGACGTGGTTCCTCTCGCCTCGCGCTCCGGCCTCCTCCTCGTCCGCCTCCGCTCGCGCCGCCACCAGCGGACCAAACGGGGACTCGTCCATCTAGCCGTGTGCAACCCGCTCGCCGGCACGTGGAACGAACTGCCACCGCTACACGGTGTAACCTCCATGTTATGCGAGGACAAGTGCGCCATTCTAACTGCCACAGACCACCCTCGCAAGGGACGGCTGCAAAAACCATCGCCAAGCCACACAACATTGTTGTTCAAAGTGATTATCATCATGGCGGGGTGTGATTGGGGACCATACAATATGTACACTTTCTCGTCCGCGGAGTCGAGGTGGAGCACACCTAGAAGGTGCTTTAAACGTCGGGACTATGATTTCGTCCAGTATGGCAATCCTGTCGTGTCTCCGGGCAAGGTACGTTGGCTCATCCAGGACTCGACGAACATTTGCACCCTTGAATTCTGCATTGAGACTGGCCGCGTCTCCATAACACGGTTTCCGGTTCCACGGGGCTTCTTTGAAATAAGCTCTAACCATGCACCGATACTTAGCGTCGCAATTGATGGCAACTTATCATTGATTTGCCTGCATAAAAATTTCGTCCGGCTACAGATCTGTACACATCGGGGTGAAGAAGGGCATGGCAATACCCTTGCTGGCGTGCTACATACGAAGGTCATCGAGCTAAAAAACAAACCGCCGCAGACCAATATACCACTCTCCATGTATGTGGGCGGGAAGAGCGCAACACTGCTTGTCACAGACCGACGAGGGTCCATGTGCACTGTCAATCTGGAAACTGGAACAATTGATGAGGTCACGAGCATGTCGGGCGACCATCAATTACTGACTGCCGTGCCTTTCGAGATCGATTGGCCAGCCTTCTTCATGTCTTGCTTGGACGCCCACTGAAGACATACCCCGGACTCCTTTATTGTTTAATTGTGATATTACGCTGCTTAAAGTTGAGTTTGTAAGCTATTCTTATATATCCCTTTATTCCCAGTTATCCTCTAGGAAAAGTTGTGGATACACCCAAGTTAATGCACCCAAGATTATAACAAATGGCAAAAAAATCAAAATAGTATGAAACTTTGTGGATTAGAACAATGTTTTAGTTGATTGCAGAGTTTCGTGGCCAGTGATATCAAATGAGCTCCATTCAAACAAATACATATCTTCTCAAACAATACACATAATTTTGAGCAGAATTTTGTTCTGACAAAGCTCCTCGGATGTCATTTGGCCACCAAATTTGCTAGCACCTAAATATTTTGGTCATAATCGAAGGCACAAAAGTTTTAGATTTGTTTAATCTTTGTTGCTATATTTTTTCTATTGTGGGTACAATGTCCCTGTGTGTTGAAGAACCACTCTCGTTTGGTCTATCTACATTTACGGAAATCCAAATGCTCAATGGACAGAGAAAAAAGTGGAGTGTTGGTCAAAGCGAGCAACCCTATTCTTTTTTTTTTTTTTGCGAGTGGCCAAATTTACAGTTTACAATTATGCTTCTCGTAGAGTTGCATGCATCACTCGATGCAAAGGAGATAGTTTTCTCTCCTTAAAAAAATATGATTCTTATTGGCATGCATTTGCAGCCATCGCCCTACCATGAAAGCGAAAATTGACATCTGAGCACCGGCACATTGCGCCTGTTTTTTGGTTAAAAATATAGTTTTTATAGCTTGATTTTTTTTTAAATTACTGTGTGCATGCATGTATAGCAGTGCAGTACAACGGCCCAAAATTTTAGCAACATACGTTCTTGCGTGTAAAAGATACAAAAAATACATGCAAATTTGGGGCTTGTTTTTGGGCCGAAATTTTGTCTTTTTTGTGCATCACATAATACAACGTCTTATCTAACAAAAAATCATGGGTACTTAGACCACATGCATATGTATTCATGTAAAAATAAAAATAAATCAAATCTTTTAAGCACCTTTTTTGAGGAGTTCAAGATAACGCGCTCCACGGCCCCTGTGCACTGAAAATTTGTTTTAGCTTCAAAGTTCCTACTTCTACATTAGTGGCTAAGAAGACAAATATCAAAATCATTTCTCTTGGCATCGATATCCCGCACTATGGCTCCATTCTCACCACATGTATCTTTCTCAAGGTCCTTCACAGCTGATAGGCAGTCAGATGCAACAAATAAGCGCCAAACAAGTAAGTTAACAAGCAAAGCTTGTGCTTCCCTACACGGAAGAGCCTCCAAGATTGCAGGATCAACAATTTCGGAAATAATGACATCCGAGGAACGAAGGAATACTCATGCATCACTGTGACAAACAACTCCAACAACACCGAACTGACAATTCCTCGTTATCGCCCCCTCGACATTGAATTTGCACAATCCCATAAGTGGTGCAATCAACATTCGCGAATACTTCTTCTGAACTTATTAATCGGAGTACTTGATGGTACCCTCTCCAAATTGTTGAGATCAGCAATGAAACTGTTCATGAAGAAGTGAGTCAAGACTGGAGATTGAAATTTTGATTCGTGGATAGCCTTTTCCCTAAAAGACCATATTGCCGGTAGAGACACATCCGCCCGGACAAACGCAACATGTGATAATGAATCTTTTAAAATAAAAAGGCAGTTGTGTTGGCCTCGTTTGTACGCATCAAGTGTTCGACCAAAACTTTGTCATCCGGAGCCCAAACACACAACAACATCGAGCACTCCAAAAGTGAATGTCTCCAAGAATCACAAATATCACATAGGCTA
Organism: Secale cereale; assembly: GCA_902687465.1. NCBI lineage: Eukaryota > Viridiplantae > Streptophyta > Magnoliopsida > Poales > Poaceae > Secale > Secale cereale. The sequence continues at coordinate 912,171,254 of LR738710.1, forward strand.
CACTTGGGAGTGATTACCATGTCACGATGGGCTAACACAACTTACTAGTACATAATGATGATTGTTGTGCTAAAAAACATAATGGTGATTGTCTAGAAAAAACATAATGGTGATTGTCTCAAAAACATACTAGTACATAATGGTGTCCATCTGACCCAAAATCTACTAGGTTTCCCTTATGGTTTCGCTAGGGTCCCTTTCCCCTTTGGCGACCGCCTAAGTTCTAGGGTACCAATTTATTTCCTGTCCAATGGCATTGCCTTGGTCATTAGAAGAAGGTCATTCATGGAGGATTATGGGTTTTCTGTGGAGCCCATGTGATTATCCAAGAGTACGATGGTTTCATGAATGTTACTCATTATGCACTGAATTATGGGCGAGACCCACGCATCGGGTAATTAAGTGCATGCAAGGAAGTAAGCCGGGGGACCCACGTCGCGCGCTGGCTTGTGTTGGGCCCCATCTTCTTTACTGTTGTTTATTTGCGAAGAGGTGCGTCGATCTCTTCGATGTTTGCATCGTGGCCGCTTTCGTTCCGGTGCCGTGATCGCCGCTCAGCCCTAGGTGCCACTCGCTTGGCTCCTTCCTTCCCAACGCAGGTGGTTTATTCACCTATGTGGTTCTAGTAGCCTCGCGCTCCGGCCTCCTTCTCGTCCACCTCCGCTCACGCCACCAGTTGACTGAACGGGGACTCGTCGGTCTAGCCATGTGCAACCCGCTCGCCGGCACATGGAACGAACTACCTCCGCTATATGGTGTATACTCCATGTTATGCGAGGACAAGTGCGCCATTATAACTGACACAGACCACTGTCACAAGGGACGACTACAAAAACCATCGCCAAGCTACACAACATTGTTTTTCAAAGTGATTATGATCATAGTGGGGTATGATTGGGGACCATAAAATATGTACACTTTCTCGTCCGCGGAGTCGAGGTGGAGCACACCTAGATGGTGCTTTGAACATCTAGAGTATGGTTTCATCGGGGGCAATCATGTCATGTCTCTGGGCAAGGTACACTCTCTCATATAGGACTCGCCGGACATTTGCACCCTTGAATTCTGCATTCAGACTGGCCATGTCTCCATAACATAGTTTCGGATTCCATGGGGCTTCTTTGAAATAAGTTCTAACCATGCACCGATACTTAGCGTCGGAATTGATGGCAACTTATCATAAAAATTTCGTTCGGCTGCAGATCCGTACATGTCAAGGTGAATAAGTGTGTGGCAATAGCCTTGCTGATGTGCTACTACATACCAAGGTCATCGAGCTCAAACACAAACTGCCACGGACCACCAAACCACTCTCCATGTATGTGGGCAGGAAGAGCACGACACTGCTTGTCACAGATCGACAAGGGTTCATGTGCACTGTCAATCTCGAAACAGGAATAATTGATGAGGTCACGAGCTTGTTGGGCAACTATGAATTACAGACCGTCGTGCCTTTCGAGATCGATTGGCCAGCCTTCTTCATGTCTTGCTTGGACGCCCATTGAAGACATATCCCGGACTCATGTATTGTTTAGTTAGTGTTTAATATTAATATTATGCTCCTTAAAGTTGAGTTTGTAAGCTACTAATATATTACTATTCATAACCCTTTATTCACATTTACGTCTAGGAAAATTTGTGGCTACACCCAAGTTAATGCAGCCATAATAAATAGTAAATTGTAACAAATGGGCAAAAGAGTCAAAATAGTATGAAACTTCATGGATTATGGATGAATGTTTTATATGCTTGCAAAGTTTAATGGCCAATAACGTCAAGCAAAATACAAGTCTACTCAAACAATACACATAATTTTGAGCATAGTTTTTGTTTCTTTTTTTTTGTATAGAGCTCCTCGGATGTCATTTGGACACAAAATTTGCAGGCACCTAGAATATTTGGTCATAATCGAAGGCACAAAGTTTTCCGATTAGTTTGATCTTTTTTGCTATTTTTTTCGATCTTGGATGCAGTTGCCATATAACTAAATTTATCAGGCAAGGTTTAGTTGTGTACCTTTGACATGCCTGGACACGTCGCGTCCGCCTTCAAGCTGCCGGATCCTACACTCTGAAGGGTGCTAGCATTGGTTTTTTTACATGATCTGGCAGGCGTGAGCACTGCATACGCTCCTTGCTCTTTCATGTGTCATATTGGCAATGGATGTTTTTTCAGTCAACATCGATGGGAGTTGCACGACAGCTTAGGTCAGAATGCACATGGCAGGTGGATATCAGAGCGGGGGCCCCATACAGAGAAGACGATGCCGGCTCTGAGGCGAGCGGCGGCCGTGGGTGCTTACTATGAGTCGGTAGTGAGGACAACGAGGTCGCGTATTTCCTTTCGACGATGGGTATGGTGCCTCGTCAACCTCGCCGCCCTGTCTAGTGCGCTCTGTAATGCCCAGGATGGGACTATACCTCCTACGTGTCGAGGCACGACTTAAAGGTATAAGCCCATCCTAGAATGATCTCAAGTTTGGTATCTTTGCACGACTCATGTAAAAGAGGGATTAAATTGCAAAAGGAGATAGTTGGCTTACACTCGCCACTTCACACAATACATTACATAAACAAATCATCATACAAAACATCACAACCCGACTACGGGTAAGATCCAAAAGAAAGATACCAAAACAACATAAAGCCACAGGTCAGGATCGAATCCTAGTAGAAACCACTACTGATCGTCGAAAACATCGCAAGCATACGGCCAAACTCTTCATCGAGCTCCCAGTGAAGTAGTTGAACCAGCTCCTGCATCAAACTCGGCTGAACCTGCATCTGGTGTTGTAGTATCTGTGAGCCACGAGGACTCAGCAATCCCATAACCATGGGTATCAAGACTAGCAAAGCTTTGTGGGTAGGAAGAGGTAAAGTGGTGAGGTTGCAGCAGCGGCTAAGCATAATATGGTGGCTAACTTACGAGTACCAGAATAAGATGAGCATCTACGCAAACGGTCGCAAAAGAAGTGATCGCTAAAGATCCTGAACTACATACGATCAAACATAACCCCACCGTGTTCTCTTCTCAAAGTGAAAAGAGACAGTCACGGTTACTCACACAGTTGTGTGTTTTACTTCGGATCCTCTGTCAAGTTTTCTACAACTGGACATTAACAAATTCCAATCTGCCACATAACCGCGGGCACGGCTTTCGAAAGATCATAACCCTGCAGGGGTGTCCCAACTTAGCCCATCACAAGCTCTCACGATTAGCTGAAGTGATAAATATAATATCATCACTCCTTATCATAGGGAAAATCCGATCAGGCTCGGCATCCCGGTAGCACAAGTCATTTCGACAATGGTAAAACAAGTCCAGCAAGACCTCCCGGCGTGCCGACACCCTGATAGTAGCCGCGCGTATCTCGTCTCAGGCCACAACCGGATGGGTGATCCTACAGGTTATACCAGATACCTCGGGTTTCCCCAAGGCGGCCCCGCAGTCTCCCCGTTTGGGACCAACACCATCAGCACTGGCCCCCCCTGCTATGTAGAATTAAGAATCCTCGGGTAGCGCTAACTCCCTATGCAAATTAATTAATTAATTAAGTTGTTATTATGAGCAAATTAAAACCAATGTTGGGCCTTGATGGAAGAGTTTTATTCAAAGTCGAACTGTCAAGGGGTCCCCATTTCACCCATCGTGTAAGGAACGCAAAATCAAGGAACATAATGCCGGTTTATCGGCGCCTAAGGTGGCATGAGTGGAACAAAACACCGAGCAAAAGGCCAAGCCTTCCACCCATGCCCAGTATATAGGTGTGTTAATAATAATTATAGATATAGTGATATAACCAACAACAACAAGTTCCCTCCTGGAACGAACTTCATCTTCACCTGCAACTAACAACGCTATAAGAAGGACTGAGCAAGCGAGGCTGAGCAAGCGGGTAACATAGCCAAACAGTGGTTTTGCTAGGAAGGTGTCAAGGTTAGAGGTTTCATGGCAACAAGGAGAGGCTGACATAAAAGATGGGTAGTGCGACATGTAACGATAGCATCGAGACAACTAAGCATGGCAATGGTAGTAAAGGTATCCAAGGGTATGATCATCTTGCCTAGAATTCCGCAAGGGAGAAGAACGGATCCATGAAGTAGACGAAGCAACACAGTCGAGCGAATCCTCACAACTCCGGAACGAAACCGAAGCTAACAAGAGAAGCAACCGGAAAGAAGCAAACAACACGGTAAACACACAAGCATTAACATGGCATACGATGCACATCCAAGTATGATGCATGTCCAGTTTAATTATGCATGGCATGGCAAAGTGCACAAACAATACTACAAGTTAAGTGGAGCTCAATATGCAACGAGTTGCATATTGACGAAACACCACATTTAATTATTTAGTTGACTCTCATTTATTAACAAGACAAGATCAAATGTTTTTAACATGGCAAGAGGTGAAGCTTAATAAAACTATACTAACTAGGCAATTTAAATGAGGCCGGAGAATAACAACAACAAATTCCGGAAAATCCCCATGAGCATGTTTAGTAATTATTAAGCAAACAACAAACACACATTATTAATGTTGTTAACATGATGCGGATGACATGATCAAGTTTATGCAAGTTTATTAAAAGTTAACAAGAAGATGATATGAAGCATCGTCACCGTGGTGGAAGGAAAAGGGTGCCACGGCAACGATCCGAAAATGATGCAACGGCAACATATCGGTTCCGGTAACTCGTTGAGAGACCGGTGCAAAAGAAGAATCGACGTGAGCAAGTCGAACAAGATGAAAGTGGGTTGATCCCGTCACCGGGTTCCCACGAGTCGGCGACGAGGCAACCGAGGAACACGACAAAAGATGAAACGGCACGGTGCACACACGGGAAACATTTCATACAACCAACAAGCATCTCACGGGTCATCGTCTCGGGGTTATACCTTCGAAGCGTGCGTTTTCGGGGCGGTTCGAGATGTAGAGGAAGAAGGCGTAGTGGAAGTAGAGGAAGTAGTCGTTCACGTGGCGGTAGTTGTACTCGGGCGACGGTAGCGGAAGTAGACGTTCTCATAGATGTGCATGTCGACGGTAGTGGTACTTGTCGGGATCGTCGTCGATGTAGGGGTACACGTTCGTTTCGGAGAGGGACTTGATGAACCCAACATCTTCGGGGCGACGGTAGTGGAACTTGGCGACGGTAGTCGTTCTCGCGACGAGTTCGTAGATGTACTTGGCGCATCCATCTTTTCCGGGCGACGGTAGTGGAACTCGTTCCGTAGTTGTTCATGTCATCGATGTCGGGGTACTTGACGATTCCGATGGCTCCGGGCGTCGAGGTACTTTATCGTGGTACTTGTCGGTCCATGAGGTAGTCGAACTTGACGAATCCGGAAGGGAACTCGGCGACCGACGGGTGTTTCAACTGCAGGGTCCGCATCAACAGGGAAAAAAATGCAGCAAGCAAAAAAAAACGCGGCAACAGCAGCAGGGTTCGGAGCTCGGCTCCACGGAGAGCTGGGGCGCCGGTGCTGGCCTGGAGGCAGAGGGAGGAACGGCGCTGCTGTACATGGCGGGGACGCGGCGGCGGCTTCCTGGCCGAGGCAGGGCGCGGAGGAGGGGGCCTCAGAAGCGGAGGGGCGGCCTTGGCGACGACGGGCTGCGGCTGGAGGAAGCCACGACGCGCTGGAACCCGTCTCCTGGCGCTCGGTGCTGGAGGGGCCTCGGGGCGGCAGTAGGACGCACGCTTGGGGGCGGGCGCACCGTCGCGGCCTGCAGATGGAGGAAGAGGCGACGGAGGCGCTGGCTGGGGCGCGCTCCCGGCCGGCCTTGCTGGGCGCCAGAGGGGAGGGGCGCGGGCGCGCGGCCTTCGAGATGCGGAGAGGAGGGATGCGCTCAGGGAGGAGCAGCGGCTCCGGCGGCCTGCTCGCGGGCGCCAGGCGCGGGCGCGCTCTGGATCGAGAGGGCGATGGAGTCGGGGCAAGGGGGAATCGGGAGGGAGAGTGCGGGCTCGGGGAAGGTTCGATGGGAGGAGCAGGTGGCGGCGG